>OY744481.1:52475862-52914160 GCA_963556165.1 Tipula helvola
GCGCCTTATAATTTTAACTTTGGTTACTGATAACATTAATTATAATTCGTTACAGGACAGCGCCCATTACAGATCAAACCTGGAATCCCAGACTTACCCAAGAACAAGACAGCTTACAGCATCGCAGAGATGTTGCAGAACTCTGCATCTCCTACAGATGCTTACTTGGTAAATGTTCTGCAGAACTATCGGAGAAAATACCACCATTCGTTACAACAATAAGAGTAACAAGAGGAACAACCAATGCACATAGGTTTACGGTGAAGCTCCCGAAACCTCGAACTGAAGAAATAAAGCGTAAATTTTTATACCGAACATCAAAACCACCCTGCTGTGGGTTGAGGACGGTGCGAGGAGGATCCTGCGTCGGGTGCTGTTGAGCCGGATGGGCCCATAAGGTAAAATTTTGTTATTTACATATATATTAAGAGGAAAAACAAACTGTAACCTTAATAGTAACCTTAAAAGTCATAATTTTTTTTGAAATGAAAAAAAATATAATTTTCTATAATAATTGTAATCCGACCTTGACTGTCGCGATTAATCGTATCAGTTTGTTTTTGCATCTTACGTACTATATATCTTTTTACTATATAACGTTCTTTACAGCTGTTACGTGGTGTACCATTTTTACTACCATTAAAAAAATTTTGTTTTGTTTTGTTTTGCTTCTCTGTTGGTGGTGTGTTGTGCGACCGTTGTGACCCTCAGTGGTCACCTTATTTGGAAATGAACGGTTTGTTAACACGCTACATCTCGTGCTGTCTACTCACCATGTGGGTGTAAATAATACTTTGATCATGTGATGTGGGGGTAGGGTTTCGTAGAGGGTTCGTTTCTGATCGGGTCGTTCATTCCCTCAGGACAGGCTGTGCCTGTCCTGGGGGAATGAATATATTGGCATACCCCAAGGAAGTTGTCTGAGCCCAACACTATATAACATATATACAAACAAAATACACGAGCTCAGCAACGGAAACAATCAAATATTACAATTTGCACGCGACAAAAGGCCGAGGTATACCAATTGTAAACCATAAAGTGGAAAACATGTTTGTTCCATCAATGATTTTTAGGCAATTGAACACTTCGACAAACAACAATGACGAAGAACAAAAAGTGACCGGTGGCCGAAACGGGTACGGCGCTAAATTGTGTAACATATTTAGTAGCATGTTTAAAGTAAAGACGGCATCAAGAAAAACTAAAAAAAATTTCATCAAATATGGACTGCTCAACATTATAAACTGGGTATACCTAATATTAACACACAGGAAAATAAAACTTAAAAACTCAACGACCAACCAGATAAATATTACAAATATCGGCATACCCCAAGGAAGTTGTCTGAGCCCAACACTATATAACATCTATACAAACAAAATACACGAGCTCAGCAACGGAAACAATCAAATACATATTACAATTTGCACGCGACAAAAGGCCAAGGTCTTCATTTCTTTCCTTTTCTAAGATTTCCGAATTTTTTTTTCGAGCGCGTCCAAGTCACCCATCCACAGCATCTGTCAGCTGTTTTTGCTTTTATGACGTTGTAGCGTAACGGTAATATCTAACAGAAGTTAAAATTATGTTTTTGAATTAAGCTAAATTCAAGATCAAAAAAAGTTTAATCTAAAATTTATTAAGGGGCTTTTTTCAAAAGTTTAGTTTCGTATAACAATTTTTGTTTTAAACCTACCTCTTAATGACTTTGGTTTCACACATAATTCGTAGTTAGGTACTTACAATTTATGAAGAATTTTAACGTCAGTTTTTTATTAAATCGAGCATAAATTTGGCATTACTTAGATTGAGGATATTCCATTGATTACGTATGTCAAAATTAAGTTGGATTTGTGGTTAGTTCGAGTCGATCTGTGTTACAAATAAACTCATAAATTGTGTAACCAGACCAGATGAATAGATTCTGTCAATTCAAAATCATGCTTTTATTATTTTATCAACATTTATATTTAGTTAAATACATCAAATTTTGAAATATTTTATATAAAATTTCGTGAATCATCATCTTAACTGTATTACTATTTTTTATAAACTAAATTAAACAATTCACCTATTGTGGCCGTTGTACCATTAGATCGTATTCGTCCAGTTCATCGGGGGGGTTTTCTTGCCGTGAACTGGCCGCCGCTTTTTTTATTTTTTATTTTTTTTTATTTTCCCATTATCTTCGAGTATAATTTTTTACATTACATTATTAAACTTATTATCTATTTGTAATATAATATGAGTATATTTTTATAGATGTTTTTGTATTTCGGTGACGAACTTTACTTTTTAATTATTACTACATATTTCATAAATAAGGGAGTACTAGCTATGGTATATTTGCACTCTCTGGATAACTATTACTAATAAATATAAAACAATAAAATTAAAAACTAAACCTTAAACCTATATACATATATTTATAAACTATTGGATAATATAATTTATATTAAAATTAATGTGTTACTTTTGTTTAATATCTTGAGTTAATTAACGGATTTTCCATTAAATTACAGTTGGCAATAAATTTGTTTTTACGATTGAATATTAAATCATTTATCATACTGATATCCGATATCATATGTAAAGTTTCGGTTCTAAAATACCTCGGTTTGTTCAAAATCATTTTCAGAATTTTATTTTGCGTAATTTGGATCTTACGAATGTGAGTCTTGGCTGTTATACTCCACCATATAGTAATGTCGGTAATATGACACTCTTGTAGAGTATCAACTTTTTTGACTTAGCAGCACTGATTTTTTACATAATAACCCATAGAGCACTTTCACAAGTTTTTGTGATAATTCAATTTTGTCTTTTATGTGTGTTTTGAATGTTAGTTTTTCATCTAGGGTTATCCCTAGATATTTTACTTTTTTATCCCATGGTATCACTGTTCCTTCTAGAATTAATCCACGATTCGGTAAGTATTTGGAAACTCTTCTTTTAGTAAAATAAATCGCTCTGGTTTTGCTACGGTTTATTTGAATTCTCCAATTAATAAAATAGGTATTTAACAAATTAAACGCTCTCTCTAGACTTTTAATGATAAGTGTTGGGTCAATGTGGGAAGTTAGCACAGCTGTATCGTCAGCAAATGTGGCGATTGAGCAACTTGGAGGAAGTGGTATATCACCAGTATAAATGCTATAAAGGTCGGGGTTTAACACAGATCCTTGTGGTACTCCTGCTGGTATGTCGTACCAATCGGAGGATGCCTTTAGATAATGGGCCTGGAATGATCTATTGCTAAGAAAACTCTGGATTATACCTATTATTTTGTTAGGAAACTTATTACGTATTAGTTTGAAAATCAAGCCCTCATGCCAAACTGTGTCAAAAGCTTTCTCGATATCCAGAAGAATCATGCCAGTGGATCTTTTGCTTCCAAAATTTCTTTGAATTGTATTTATTATTCGACTAAGCTGATGAGTGCACGAGTGGCCATGTCTAAACCCAAACTGGTGGTCAGGAATAACTTTATTGGTACCATTCATATGTGTAATATGCGTTTGAATCCGGTTTCTTATCACACATTCGAATATTTTTCTAAATCCGTTGAGAAGACTGATCGGTCTATAACTAGACGGATTTGTTGGATCCTTGTTTGGTTTAAGTATTGGCTTAATTTTAGCCTTCTTCCAGATTACTGGAAAGTAAGCAAACTTTAAGCATGCATTGTAGATATAAACTAGTATAACTATTAGCTTTCTAGGTAGTTGTTTAATTATGATGTTGGAAATCCCATCTAATCCAGGTGATTTTTTAGTTTTAAGGTTTTTAATAATTGATCTTATTTCGGACGGCTTAGTGTATTCAAAAATTTCGTCTGTGCCATTTCTCAGTGTACTGTTGAAACTTAGGATCGCATCGTGTATATTCTGCGTCACAGCGCAATCTTGCGCAGGTCCGTTTCTGTGTGAATTGGCGAACATCATTCCTATTAGCTTGATTTTTTCTTGCCGTGAACTGGCCGCCGCTTATTTATACTGTTGAATCATGCTCCATCTCCTTAAAATTATGTTTATAAAAATAAAAATAAATTTGCAAAAAATTAAAAAAATCCAAGTTTGTTAAATAAAACATTTAAAATAAACTTTTGCACTAATATATTTATTTCACGATAAACTTACCTTTTGTGATGTGAAAAATTTGTTGGATGTCATTTTATAGCAAAATACCTGTTACTGAATACAATAAGTGTATTTCGTTGACAAAGTTACAACAACAACAATTGTATTGGATCTAACGCGTCGCATGATACGCCAAAAAAATTTCTTTATTTAATTTCTCTATTATACCAAATAGCACGAATCTCAGAGATTGGATATAGTGACTATATAGATTGAAAAGGAAATACACTGAGGAATTAAAATCACTCACCGTAGGCTCTTGCTTACAATGACACCTTCCCGTGTACTTTCCGAAACGTTTCGTTCTCTAGCATTCACACAATCATTCATGCAGGAGAGCCCGTTTATGGAACCTAGATCATTCATATGGAGCGCCCAAGCCAAAGGGATCCACTTCACTCAAGACAAAGGGGCTCTCTGTCTACTGGATACTGGCAAACCACAAACGAAACGTGTGGTTTGCCAGTAGTCAGTTGGTTCGTTGGTCTGAGATTCGTGCTATTTGGTATTACAGAGAATAACGTCCTTGTTAAAAACGAAATTCGTTGATTTGTTAATTTTGAAAATGTTTTGCAAGAGCCTACGGCTCATCAAAATTGCACTGAGTGATTTGAATTTTTCATTGTATGCCTTTTCCAACCTACATAGTTACCTTATAGGCCAATCTCTGAGATTCGTGGTATTTGGTACAATAGGGGTGTATACGTGTGAATTTTGACTATCTTTTCACAGCAATGCTTGTCAATTCATATTGTTTTGACATAATTCATTCACATTAATTTGACATAAACAAATAACAGATAACATTTTTGCCAAAACACTTGTGCATTTTGACAATCTTAATTAACTTGTATTGTAACTTAAATTTTTGTGTTGTTTATTTTTATTATATTAATTATTCACTAAACACTAAAAAAATATGTACACTTGCTTCAATATTCTCTTTCACAAATTTTGCCAGAAACTTCAACACCGATATAACAACATGATGTTGGGCTTTGCAACGGATGGAGACTGCTGGCCTGTATCAACGCTTGCTTTTCTTTGTTTTGGAATATCGTATAGAATCCACTTTCTACCTGCTGTATGTAACGACACAAAATAATAATATTTCAGTTTTTTTTTTTCCGCCATTCCAACCGAAAGTTTTGAAAGTAAACAAACAACGTGTGCGAAAGCACCAGAAATAAAGAAGAAAGAAGAGCAGAAATGGCGCGAAATATTGGACCAGTCAGAGTTGTATAAAATGAACAAATGATACTAAAATAGATATATAAAAAAAGGTCTTAAAATTTAATTCAATAGTTATTACTTATATAAAGTTGGTAACGTTACTAAACTAGTTAGTAAGTCCACAGAAATGTATGCAGACAGAGATTTCGGGCGGAGCGGTCAATTTATTCCGGCTAAGGCTCAAGAAAATGGGGTGGGGTTTTCCGAAGTTGCCTGCATCTGTATTAGACCGCATCAAAAAGGAGTTAGTAAACAAAACAAAATTCGAAGCACTTGTAATTCAACCTACCTACCTCAGCTGTATCTACCACATCCTAGATCATCATTTTTTCGGCTATTCTATTCCATGGTTTTACACGACTATACATCGAAGAGAAAACCAAAGTAATAATAATAATAATAACTAAAAATAAAACAAGGCTCAAAGAACTTAGATTGGAAAAAAATGACTTTTAATATCTAAAATCCGAAGTGACGTAGGTTATTCCAAAATAGTCGCAGATTATCATCAACCACCTCTTCAACTTGCTGATTAGAAGTATCTAAATAAAATCCTGCTTAACAGAAGCAATTGTTGATGGTTTCGGATTTTATTTTATCCCCCGAAATAAGCCTCCTTACAACTGCAATACTTTTTGAACGTCGTATCTATCGCGCCGCTTTACTTTCTTTACCTTGTATGGCCCCAGATACTTTTTTCTAATTTCGCAGCATTGATGAACTGGATTTTCTTGATAAGGACATATTCCCAAATCATGTATGTACTTATTTGCTTCGTTTCGCTTGCGGTCTTACCCTCGTCATTTCTCTCTTTGGATAGCAGCAATATTTTGTTTCGCCTCTTCACGCAGATGTTTATGGCCATAAATAAACGCCCTCATCAATTCGTCCTCAATGATTTGTTTTAGACTGACATCTTCAGCTGTACGCATTTTGACACCAAATAAAAGTTCAAAGGGCGACATTCCAATTGCTCGTTGTACCGAATTGTTCAGGTAGCGTTGAAGATCGTCAGTTTTTTTATACCACTGTCCTGAATTGTCAGCACACAATTTTGCCAGAACTGGTATTATAATATGAAATATTCGTTCCACTTGCTTGTTTCCAGTCGCTACACCAGCCGTTCCCAATTGAAGATCAATTTCTTCCTTAGCGCAGTACTCGCTATTCGCTGAATTCTGTTGAACGAAAAGCGCCATCTCTGTCTGCGATCTACCTCTTGGGATTTCCAAAGATTGCTTTTTGTGCATTAAGTCGCTGAATAACCTCGTTGATGTTCAAGGTTTTCGTAGGGTAGATCCATGTAAATTTGGAGAAGCCATCATCCACCACGCAAAATACGTACCGATACAACTTTCGCGTCGGCGACAAGCTTCCCAAATGGTCGATGTGGTAAGTCACCAACGGACTTCGGAACCTTCAACTTCAATATTATTACAGGTTGTAGTTGAGTTTTGCTGATTTCCAACAAGAAAAACTTTGCTGCGGTTTGATTCATTCGTAGGATTTTCAACCAGTACTTTCAGTGGATGCCATATTATCAGGAACAACTACTAAACTTTGCGCTTTATATTTCAAAATGTCACATTCACTTTGCAAAACAATTGATTCCTCCTTTAATTACGTGCTTTTTCTGTTTCACTTCACAAATCTCACTTCCCACAATGCTTATAAATAAACTCACAAAATAAATTAATTGATTACATTTAGAAATTTCAGGACAACTGAACAATCATGCAACACTCTACAATGTTTGTGGTATAATTCCGAGGGTAGAATTTTAGTCCAAATTTAATTCAGCGGATTTATCATTTATCTTCATTTAAAACTATGAATGAGGAGATAAATTCGTCGTTTATCTCTATCCTCGTTAATGTGTTATGTCTGCTATTGCACAAAAATAATAATTCAAGTTTTCCTTGGGAAATCTTGGAAAATTCGATTTTCCAAATATCATTAGAAAATTTGTATAAAATCAGCCTCCAGTGGCTGAAAAATCGAATTTTCCGACATTTCCCACGGAAAATTTGAACTGAATTTTTTACTTGCTTTAGCCATCGACAGTCACATCAAAGCAATCCATCTCTAGATCTCACGTTCTAGAGGCTGATTTTATACAAATTTTCTAATGATATTTGGAAAACCGAATTTTCCCTGATTTCCACGCCAGGTTTTGCCATATAAGAATATTGGCAAAGGTCTTCAATGATTTTTCTGCTAAAATTCAAATTCTTAATCTACATGAAAAAATATATCGATTAAAACAAAAACTTTGACCGATTTGTTTCTTTTAAAAAATTTTAGTTTGGTTTAATTTCTAAAACCCAAATTCGATTAAAAATTTGCTGAAGTAAAATCCGTATTCAACTTTTTTTTAAATTCTAATTAAACTGTTAATTAGCATATTTTGTAGAGATAAACTTACTTGGAACTTTCAACAAAATTAAATTCGGATTAGGCTCATATAAATCGAGGCGCAAATTATAAACAAATTACATGTATTTGGCTCAAATGATCAAATTTGGGTAAGTTCCCTTGGTATTATAAAACGGTACATGGAAAGAAAATACAATGGGGGGTTCTGGATGTAAGGTCAGTAATCCTGGGTGACTGTTTGGTACTGAACAAGTGGACCGCGCTAGTTGAAAAATAGTTCAACTTTGAGGTTTGTTTGCATTGGTTGGTTTGTTTGGAACGTTCAGGAAAGAGGCAGCTTATTCTAAATTATATGTTCTACTCAAATTAAGCAAAAACCAATATGACTTTTAGCACCACTATGAGAGAAACATAAATCTGAGAACCTAGAAATTTTATTTTGATTACGCAATCAATAAGGCTGGCTGGTAGAAAAGTTATTTTTAGCCAGATATTAGTTTGAGTTTGGTGTAAACGTAAATGTACGAACTAAACGCTTTTCAAATAATTTTTATCAATTAATCAATTTTAATAATTTATGTAATTTATTTTAATATTAAACGTAAACACCTAATAGTATTGGTTTCGTAAAATACATCATAGTTATTCTGAAATTTACACTAAGATTAGTACCTATCGCACAAACTTGTAACATGAGAAAATGTATCGAACCAAAAAACACACTATCTGTGGTAGCTAAGTAATAATGTATGTAGGTGTCAAATTACTTTTAAAACAAAAAAATATAAACACCGACCACAAAAAGAAAACCAAAGGACTATTAATCGAAAGCGAAGAAAAACCACAAAACATGCTTATAACATGTACAAAAAACGAAGCTTATATCACATAATTAATTAAGCAGCAAAAAATACGTTACGTTACCCCAAAAAACTGCAAACCCAGAAGTGCCAAGAAATCCAGAAACAAAAAATCTAATTAGTTAATAAAATCATTAAATTGTAAAATGTTAAACAGCAACATCGAACATCGTTTTCTCTTCGCAATATCGCGTATTTTCATAATATCGATTTTATTTATTTAATAAATAATCACAAGCGAAACTTCAATAATAATAATAATAAAAATAATAAATGCTTAAGAATTATAAGAAGTAAAATCGGAATATGTATAAGAAAAAAAAAAAATAAAATAAAATGAATACTCGCATTTTCGATAAGGGTTTTGTTTACAATTTATTGTCAGCGGCGAGTTATATTTAAAAAAAAAAAATTCAATAACAACAACAACCACAAAAACTCTGAAAACGGTGATTTTATAGTAAAAAAAAAAAACGAAGCACCAGAAAGCATCACAAAAACATTCGTGTCAGTAGCTTTGACAACCTAAGATAGCATGTACGATGTTGCCGAAAAGAACCTTAGAATTTAAATATTTACCCATTCGCGAAATGTAAATTGTCACATTCTCGGCGAATTAAAATAAAAATTTTATATAAGTATGTATGTGCAAGATGTGTCTACTGCCTTGCTTGCTTTTTGCTTTTCGCGTAAGATATTTTAGACGGGGAATTGATGGCGAAAAAATACAACCAACGGCTCATCTAATATTTACTTCACCCTTATTGTGGTTGTCGTTTCAACGTCAATAACATATCGAGACATTAAAATTTGGTATTTGTGACGTTTGTCATTAAATCGTAATTTTTCTGTTGATACAACCCAGCAAATTTTTTGTCTTTTGTAACAAGTCTTGTGCTTGTCTGGGATAGAGAAAATAATATGAAATTACACTGGTTAAAAAGAGACAAATTTCTTAGGCAACATGTCTTGCGGTTGTCCTCAGTATGTTACTAGAGACACAAACGTAATGTAATTTAAAGCGCTCCTATCGGTGGGAAATAGAAGGAATGGTAACATGTCTTTTGGTTGTCTTGAAAATGTCTTCAAAAACCGCTTCGTTATCGACACCAATGTACAAAAAGCATTATACTTCGCCATTTTTTATAGTTTTTATTATTATTTTTGTGCAGATGGTGATGTGTTCAATTTTTTTTGTGGGTATAAAAGAAATAAATATTATTGAATTTAAATATAAAAAACATTTTTCTTTAAATATTTTAAATTCAATACAATATTTATTTGTGATTAAAATAAAACAAAAAGTGTTAACAAACCAGGAAATGTATCTTACACGGTAGACAGGCACAAAATTATTCACGATTTTCGTTTATCCCGATTGTCAAAAATCGCGTTGTGAAAACGAAATAATCCAGTTTTTTGTGAAGATTGTGTAATGAAAGTCAACTGTCAACGATTTTTGACAAAAATAACAACTGAAAATCTCGATTAACTCTGTGTCTCTCTACGGTATTAAGTAACATATGGAAGACAAACTCAAGACATGTTACCAATAACAACCACCAGACATGTTACCAATAACGACCACCAGACATGTGACCAATAACGACCACCAGACATGTTACCAATAACAACCACCAAACATGTTACCAATAACGACCACCACACATGTTACCAATAACGACCACCAGACATGTTACCCAAGACATCTTGTATACATGTTACCAATAACGACCACAAGACATGTCTTTGAGACTCTTCGTCCCAAATACATGGAGTTGTCTTTTGAATGACTTGGGTTTGTTACCATAACAAGTCTTGAGTTTGTCTTGCATGTGTTACTTAAGACACGTTTACTGGGAATTTTAGTTTGCGACAAGACATTTTTGGGTCATATATAAAATAAAAAAAAAAGAAACTGTACACAAACAATACGAAATTAGACACAATATTTTTCCTTTATAGACTTCTAAACAACTCAGCTGTTATGATTTTCGTTCAACGCATTAAAACTATTTAAAAGCAGTTCATCTCATCACTAGAGAGGTGATATAGTATACCAATAATTCTAGATTTATTCTATTACCCAGAATAAATAATTTCTGTATTATCTTTCACTTTATAAATTCAATCTTTTATTTAATAAATTATGTTCTTGTAACAACCGCTTGTGGTTGTTATGGTATATTTAATTTAAATCTGTAATTGCGGTTGAAAATCCCAACAAGGTTGCATGTTTATCCACTGCGCTGCAAAAATCTCTTCCACTACACGTCATTCTTTCTTTGGCTTAATTTGTAATAGAAAATATTTTTTTTTTGGGTAGAGTGTACCATTTAGCATTTTATACTTCTCCGCATTTTGGTCGGTTACTCGATTCGTTTTATAATTTTGTTTGATGGTATGAAATGACGTGTAGTGGTTAGTGTGTTGCTTCGTTTGTATTGTTTTGTTAGCGCGTGGATATTACATGCGATTGGAATGTTCTAGTGATTAAATTAAATAGTATGGGGGGTGCGTGTGAATCGATTTTGGGTGATGTCGTCAGTGTTGATATTTGGAAATTTAAAATTGTACTAGGCTGTGGTCGAATTCTCGAGTAAATCCGCAAAATTCGGTAAATGCATTTACCTTTTTTTGATGGAGGGTAAACGAAATAAAAAAACGTAACTGTTTCACGTTTGGATACTTTATTCTTTATTGTTATATCAACTGAACGAGTAAAAAACAGAAAAAAATGCGTAATTTAACAAAAAACGAACATTAAAAATCTACATTTACCGTAGTAAATGATTTACCCGAGAATTCGACCGCAGCCTAAATACTTAAAGTAAATAGTACTGAATTGTACTGAATTTTTTGTTTCACAAAAATATCATTTTTCTTTAAAATAAAAATTTAATTTATTCATTTAAAATTAGTTCACTTTTTAAGCTTTTTTTTTTTTGTTATAATAAAATAATTTTCTTTGGTTTTTAACTTAATGTTTTATTTATTTTTATTAATTATTTAATAAAAACCCAACGTTTCTAAATAATTAATAAAAATAAATAAAACATTAAGTTAAAAACCAAAGAAAATTATTTTATTATAATTTAAAATTAGGTATGCTACAAAATTATAATAAAACTAATGCCATTGGGCCACATACTCGATAATTTATCAATTCGCAAACTGCAACTCGATAAATATGGCGGATTTGCATATGTCAAAATTTCTTGCGTAAAATCCATTACTCGATCCGTGTGTCCAGACGTATATTTTCTACATGACATAATTACACACATTTCGCGTTCACACGTAAAATCTCAAACTCTCGACACCAATTGCAATTTATCTATGTATGTGTAAAATTATTTTCATTTCATTATGATGCTTTGAGAAGAAATGTACTCAACAACAAAAAATCAAAAATCAAACATTTTTAGCAAACAATTTTGTTTAGTCGTCCCCATTTTGGCTATTGGATAAAAAACAGTCTGTATTAATAATAATAAAATAGCTATGTACTCAAACCTAAAAAATGTTTAAAACTATAAAAAGACGGAAAATCCTGAAACAAAATCGAAAACATAATTTGTTTCTTCATTCCACAACGGTCATATTTCAAATGAATAGCGAAAACAAAAAAAAAAATCCGACCATACAAATTTTTATATTACTTTTTCAATGTATTAGTGTGTAACAAGTCGTGCCGCAATAAAAATTGTTGAGGAAAAAATCCACACAAATATCCCCACTCCAAAATTAGTTTGTAGGCAAAGAGGTAAGGAACGAGGAAAATACACAGAGTATAAAATATACGTCTGAACACGCTGGATCGTTTTCGCAATGCAATATATTTTTTTTACTCAGCACGCAAATGTCATTACGCTGAATAAAAAATATAACCTCAAAACGTGAATTCATTCGCATCGTGTCTTTGTGACGATAAAGAAGTAAATTGGGTGATTTATAGTGGTGAAAAAAAAAAAATTTTTTTTTTTGTAGTGAAAATTATAGAAATAAAATATTAAATTTATTAAAATAAGTAGTTATTACGTAAAATAGGGGTAAGTCCTAATTTTAAGTGGTCGTGGGTATATTATAGTTAGGAAAAGTGTAGAATAAATAAATTGTTATCGGAGACGGAAGAAATAGAGGAAAATGGGGCAACCCAATTTCCTACGCAATTAGATATAGACGATGACGATATTATTATCGAAGGATCTGAATCTGATTCAGAATTAGAATATAGTAAACAAAGTAAAAAATTCGAAGATGATAGAGTTAAAAATAGAATAGTATCAGGAAAAGTGTTAAAAAGAAAATTATCGTGTAAAAGTAAAACGGTACAAATACAGGGTAGTGAAGAAATAATTAATAAAAAAAACGTGGTTAAAATTTTTAACAAAATGGCAGATGGCAAAATCAATAAACGGAGAAATTGTAAGTTCTGTGGAGAAGGGCACAGGACAAACAATTATTTATGTAGAGAGAGAACAAGGCAAAGGAAAATTTCGGAGTATATGGTTATATATAAAACATCTTTTAGAGAAACCAAAAACAAGCTTTTTGGTTTAAGACAAAAAATTCCCACTACAAGAGACTTTCAAAGTTTAATAGACAAGGATGAGGAACAAAACAGGAGAAAGGACGAGGCACTATTGGGTATGGAAAAAAAATTCAAAATTTTATATGACATAATTAAAGGACTGAAATCGGAAATTAATACAAAAGATAAAATTCTGGAAGAAATTAATACCAAATTGGATTCAAACCTATTAAATTCGGAAAATATAGCCGAAATTGATGGCATGAAAATAAAAATTGGGAATTGTCTGACGAAAGTCAGTCAATAAGATCAAAAAAAAAAATTAATAGCTTTAATATCATTCAAATTAATATAAGAAGCTTAAAAAGCAACAAAGATCTGATGGAGAAATTTTTAAATGAAAATAACATACATATTGCAATATTAGCGGAGACTTGGACGAAGGATAAGGAGGAATTAATAATTAATAACTACGAGATAATAACGAAAAATAGACAAGATGGATATGGAGGGGTAGGGTTCATAATTAAAAAAAACATTTCCTGGAGAATAATAAATAGTAATTATGTATATAAGAGATTAGAAACAATAAAAATTGGCATTAAATATAAAAATATCGAACTAATCTTGGTTTCATTCTATAACAATTCCAGATTAAATCCGAGAGAAATTATAAATGAATTCGAGATTTTATTTTTAGAAAATATGTTAGGGAACACAATTTTGGCAGGAGATATCAATGCAAAAAATGGACTGTGGGACAATACATCAATACAAGATCATCTGGGTAATAAGATTGCGGAATTAATAACTAATAACAATCTATATGTTCTGAATAACGGCTCTCCAACTAGATGGGATTTATACAGACACACAGGATCAGCTATTGACGTGACACTATGTTCAAGGAACATAGCAAATATAACAAAATGGAAGATTATACAAGAAAACTTAGGGAGTGATCACTTCATAATATTTATAGAAATAAGAGCATTAGAAAATCAAAAAAAACAAATAACAAATTGGAAGAAAATAATAGAGGAATTTAACCTAGAATGGGAACTAAATAAGACAGAGGACATAGAAGAATTTCTGGAAAAAATAATAGATAGAAATACAAGTTATATAAATCTTAAATCACAACATAAACCTAAAACATGGTGGAATGCGGAACTTCAAAGGTTATGGAATATCAAATTTATGAAACAGGATATACAACGAAAATAAAAACATATATACAGCAATGGAATTGAAAAAAGCCAATCAAATATTAAAAATTAGAGTAAAATTAGCAAAAAAAAGGAGCTGGAAATCCTTTCTAAACGAAATTAATCATACAAAAAAAATTCAGATATCTGGAATAAGATCAATAGACTGAAGAACAAAAAACAAGCAAATTATAGGATTTTAGAGGATACAACTCAGGCTAAAAAATTTTTAGATATTAATTTTCCAATATCTATAGATAATAATACAATAATCAGAAGTATAAGTATTAATGAAATAAAGTTTACAAATGAAAATGAAATTCGGGAAATAATTAAGAATACAAAAAATACAGCACCGGGACATGACAAAATTAGTTATAAAATCTTTAAAATACTAATAGAAGCAAATAAAACAGTTTTACCGGGTATCACAGAATACTTCAACAAGATATGGACAAAGCAAATATATCCTGAAAAATGGAAAGAGGCCAGAACAATAGCAATAATTAAAAAGGGTAAGGACAATAGAGAAGCGGATAGTTACAGGCCAATCTGCTTGCTGCCTATATTCTCGAAATTATTTAATAAAGTGATACAAAGTAGAATAAATTCGCATATAAAAGAAAAGGAACAGAAATAGCATGACAACGTCAACGAAGCGACGGTGGCGCCAAAATGTATACGGCGGAAATAATTGGCAACTTTCTAAAAAGGTTTGAGTGTGTGCTAAGTATAGACACATTTTGTACTAAAATGGTTCAAGTCTTTGAGAAAGTTTATCAAATTTGATTTGTTTCTTTGGTTTAGTAAATTTAAAATCTTTGCTAATCAGTGCCATCTATTTTATAATATTAGCACTAATTTTTGAAATTTTTTACATAATTTGTGGTATTTTTTGCTAGAAATATAAAGAAAGAAATAGAATTTTCTTTCTTCATTTCTAAAAAATATATTTTTTAAAATGGTGTTGCAGAACCCGTTGCAACGGAAATAAAAGGAAAAAGGTTATAGGGAATATTAGGATATAAAAATAAAAATTCATTAAATAAATAAAAAATTCATACTAACATTTTAATTCCAATTCATTTCATCTCCATCTAAAAATAAAAATAAATTATTGTAAATTCAAAATTTAAATATAGTTCAAATATAGTTCAATTTAAATATAATTCAAAGTATAGTAAATACTTAACTCTAATAAATAATATAATATTTTATTTCACTATAATCACCAAAAATCACAAAATTTAAAATAAGAAAAATGCATTTTAATTATCGAAATTAAAATGCATCGACCTTACCGCTTCAAAAAAAAAGTTGAAAATGCATTCTTGTCGTGAAGCGACAAGTTTGCGAAACATAAATTCGTCCAAATAGTCAGTAAAATCTGACTGCCGGTTGTACTCGGGCAACGACGCCTTAACATGCCTCCAAGTACTTTCTATGGTATTAGTGTGAGCACCATTATCTGCGTTTACAAAGGATATCGAGTGGTTAACTCGAAGATGTTCATATCCTTCGCGTTCCAGATTGTTGTACGCCGCCCAACAATCTGAGATAATAGTACTCCCCGGCAGAATATGTTTTTTAATCAGATCCGTCAGAGTGACGGAATCCCGATTAGCAACTTTCTCTAAAAAACACTTTCCGGTGGAGCGTTCAACACCACCAAACACCCATTGGCCCTCGACGTGATGTCCGCGATGGTATTTTCTCTTCCCGAATTTGCTTTCGTCGATCTCGACGATGCAACCGGGGCCGCCAATGGGTTGGGTGTGGAGAACCATATACTGTGTCATTACTTCTCTAACATAGTGCCTCCAGTCGGCCGCTGTGTTTGAAGAAATGCCATAATCTTGTTTCAATTTTGTCGCAGACACTTTATTTAAAATATCATTTGTGATGAGTAATATTTTACCTATCGCCATGTTGCTTTGGCTGAACCAAGAACCGTGGCGTACACTTTTTCGGTTGTGGCAACGCACCCCATTGATGCGTTTACCACAGTCCCACCCACATTTTTCAATAAAAGAATTTGTAATGACTCTCATGGCTTGGCTGCATTTCCCGCAGCGCAAGGACCTATTTATTAAGCCAGCATCCTGCAAAAATGCTAGCAACATGTTGCTGTCCTCCGCTATTTTATTTAAAAATCCCGCACTGGGAATTCCCTTTCGCATTGCAAATATTTGCGGTTGAGGATTGATCTTCAATAAATCCTGATATTTCGCCACTACCGTTGAAATTGGGTCCATTTCTAAAAATAATGTAACAATTATTAAAATGATATTTTAACTTACAGCTTATTCCAATGGGAAAATTTTCCAGAATGAAGATGTCAAAAATAACGGTTGCAATGTTTGGAAAACGATCGGGTCGAATGCTAATTTATCGAATTTAAAATCGCTCTTTTGACATTCGGCGAAAATTTATTTGCTTTTCTCTATTCTGTTTTTTATTTAAAAATACAATTTTTGTTATTGTTGTGTTTTTTTACCAAAAAAATGTCGCAAAATTTAGTATTTTTAAATAAATGTGAAGCTCGAAGGCGGTTGTTGAACAGGCACGACATCACTGATTTTAGTACTGTGCCTGTTCACATTCTAAATGCTTTTTTCGATGATGGGAATTGCCATTTTAGGATGTTGGTTGTGGTTTTCGCCTACATTAATGGCATACCGCTCCACCAATTATTAATTTTAATCAAATGGAGGAATAAAAGATCCCAAATAAAACCTGTAACCAGCCTATTTAGTTGGATAGAAGGGAATAATTACAATTATTACAGTTATGATGTAATAACAAAATTAATCACCTTCGGTAATGGGGATATAAGAAAGTATGGCCGAAGAATTGCTGTCACAAAAAATTAAAAAAAAATCAGATAATATGTATATAACTTATTTATTAATAAAGCTAAATTTTGAACAATTTCTTACATTTAATTTTTTGATTGAGATGCCATATTATATTCATCCAGAGTCATTTGTTTTTAGATAAGCGCTAATATCTGGAAAATGGAGATTTAACATTAAAATTAGAATTAAAATCTCCATTTTCCAAAATATTTCAACACAAAATTCTGGATAAGTAAGATAAAATCTTCATTTTCCAAAATTTCTGTATTTTTTTTTCTGCGAAATGTTTTTCTGCGAATTGTCGTGGAATCGAAAATTTCATGTTCATTTTTTTCCTGAAAAATAAAACATAATAAATATTTAGAAAATAAAATACAAAATGTTGCATTATTAAATGGAAAAATTAAATACCTACATATAATACTTCCCAATATATCTGGAAAATGCTCATTTCATTTTGTCAATGTCCAGTGATTTTATAAATATCCAGTGATATATCCAGTATAAGCGCTTTCATTTCATTTTTTCCCTGAAAAATAAAACATAATAAATATTTAGAAAATAAAATACAAAATGTTGCATTATTAAATGGAAAAATTAAACATAATACTTCCCAATATATCTGGAAAATGCTCATTCCATTACAGTATTACACAAAATCATTGTTTGCCCCAAATCCAAACCACTCCGCGATTGCCCAATATATCTTGCTGGCTATTATTATTTACTGAATGATTGTGTTTACTATTAAATTCCATTACACAAAATCATTGTTTGCCCCAAATCCAAACCACTCCGCGATTGCCCAATATATCTTGCTGGCTATTATTATTTACTGAATGATTGTGTTTACTATTAAATTCCATTACACAAAATCATTGTTTGCCCCAAATCCAAACCACTCCGCGATTTTTACACAATTTTTTATTTTTTTACAAAAACACAAAACTACGACACATCATCGAGACACATACAATTTTTTATTTTTTTTACAAAAACACAAAACTACGACACATCATCGAGACACACACGTCTATTTTACAGATCATTACCTTTTCATTTTGAAAATGGACATTTCTTGTTATTCCCCAAAAATAAAATAAAATAAAAAATATATTTATTATTATTTTGGTACTAATTTTCATACAATAGTTACAAAAAATCTTTACAAGATGACTCGAATTTATTCATATTTGGTACTAATTTTGGTTCTTATTTTCCACAATTTGAACAAAAAAGCGTAATTTTGGTACTTATTTTTCACAATTTGAAGAAAAAAGCGCTTTATTTTTAGTTCTTAAAAATTTATATTTAGTTCTTAAAAATTCTAATTTAAAAAAAAATGCGCATTTTAGTTGAAAAAAAATCTGGTTTTTAAAAATTGGCGCTGAAATTCATTTGGCGTTGCAATGCTATACCGTAGCCAAAGAAAATAAGATTCTGAATGAAAATGTATTTGGTTTTGTTAAAAATAAAAGTCTAGTAGATTATATGGTAGAATTTACTTCATACATAAAACAAGAAAAAATGAACAAAAAAAAAATTATTTTAATAAACATGGATATAAAAAAAGCTTTTGATAATGTAAACAAGGAAATATTAATTAAAATACTGAAATCGCATAACTTTCACCCAACAATTACTAACTGGATACAACAATTTCTAACAAACAGAAAAATCACGATAGATAAAAAAAACCCAACTAATAATCATATAACTAATTCAGGGATTCTATAAGTCTATTAAATCAAAAGCTAAAAACATTAAAACTAGAATTGAATACAGATAAAACGCATTTCATAAAATTATTTATTAACATTAACAACAATTTTCATATTAATATAGATATAGATAATATAAATATAAAAGAAGAACAAGATACAAAAATATTAGGAGTGACTTTCAACAAAATCCTAAACATGAACAATCATTATAATAAACTTAAAATTGAAAGTATAAAATCGATTAATTTATTTAAAATATTAGCCAATAAAGGAGGAGGAGCACACCCAGAAACTTTACTCTTATTATATAAAGCAATAATTAAACCTAAAGTGGAATTTGCTTATATCTTTACGGAAGATAATAACAAAAACCAGCTAAAAATATGCCAAACGATAAAAAACATGTGCATAAGATATTGTATGGGCCACATAAAATCGACACCACTAGCAACAATACTAGCAGATTCAGTGGAAATGACAACTGAATTTGATAATAAGTTAAATACACTCTTATACATAAGCAGACAACTTCAAAGAAATTCCAAAATTGGAAAAGATATAAAAAATCAAAGATCAATGGTAAAATTAAATACATATTTTAATAAATACGAGGTTTTAAAAGAAATAAAACCTACACATATCAAAACGTCTAAGAACATAAATGTTACAATCAACCCTTTATTAGAAGGTATGAACAACAAAGACTCTACAAATGAAGTCATTATTAATCAACTATTCTTGGCATCGGTGAAAAAATTGGGCAATATTGATATTATTTATACAGATGGTTCAGTACAAGGAAATAAATCAGGAGTGGGGATATATTTTAATAGCCTTAAAGTAAACCTGGCCATAAAATTAAAAAAAATTTCAAATATTAAAACAGTGGAACTAATTGCAATAAAGATTGCAATAATAATTGGACAACTCAGCAAAAAGGATAAAATAATGATAGCAACAGATTTACAGAGTGCATGTAAAGCGATAATAACAGCTAATAAAAAATCCACAGAGAAACATTATGAGAATGAGATCCTAGATTTAATTGGAAATAACCCGAATAAAAACGTTTGGATTCAATGGATACCTGGTCATAAGGGAATAAAGGGGAATATAGTGGCAGACAACCTAGCTAAATTAGCAATTATTAGACCAACACACATATTAGATAACGATTTAGTGAAGGAAGATATTAAAAAGGATTAGGGAAGAATGGGCAGAAGAATATGAAAAATTAACTAGTGACAAGGGTAGATATTATAAACAGATATTCCAAAACATACCTAATAAGTTATGGTTTAAAGGAACAGAATTAAATGATAGAGAAATTAAAACAATAAATAGAATAAAATCGGGTCACTCTCTAAATAACAAATATAAATTTTTGCTAGGATTAGAAGATTCCTCAGACTGTATAATTTGCAATGTGACAGAAGATAATGACCACATAGTGAACGAATGTATAAAATACAATAATATAAGAATAAATTACCCAATTTTTAATCAATTAAATCTAAAAGAGATATTAGCTAGACAAAAAGTAGAAGAGTATAAAATACTTTTAAAATTTTTGAAAGAAACACAAATTGCCTTATGACCACTGAAAAGGGACATAACCCGATTATTTCGTTATTATATAGAAGAATTAATTACTGTATTCACCATTATAATATTACTTAATTATTTATTCAAGCTGCCTTTAATAACCAAGGAAACACGATGGGAATCATGGTAGTATTAAGTATATAGGTTAAAAATTATATTGTAATAAAATCATTTAAATTGTTAAGAGTTTCTCCAAATCAGTAAAATTTAAGAGATATATTTATTAATTAATTGAATCTTAAAAATAGTAAATAAGAGAATTGAATTATAAATTAATTGGCTAAAGGGTTAAAAATATAAAAAAAAAAAAAAAAATATTTTAGTATAATTTAGAGTACGAATTTGGGAATTTTAAGCTAAATTTAATACTAGAAATTAGAATAGACACAAGGAATAATAGGATAATTATTATTATCAAAAGATAAAATATTGAATTAAAATAAAAGAGAATATTGATAATAAAACCCGGTAATAGAGAATTAGTTATAGAAATAATTATTTTAAACATAAATTGAATTATATAAAATCATAGTTAAGTTACAATTAGTTACTCGTTACGTTCAGAAATGAGGGTAAAAGAGTGATAATACACACAGATCCCACTGCTACAGAACTTTCACAGAAAAGTCACTGGAAGCGCGAAGTGGAAATCATTAAAAAGTAGGTCATATTAGGTCTCAGATCTTGACCACAACAAAAGGAAACACAAAAAAAAAAAAAAAACGTGAATAATTGAAAGTTTTTTGTTCTGTTTTTAATCAAATATATAAAAATAACGTCAATAAATTTAAGTAATTTAAATTTAAAATATTTAATATGTTGAAAATTAGTACGAAACCTAAATTGAAATAAAAAAACATTTTTGAAATTTTTTTATTTTATTAACAAAAACCGAAAAGTCGTTTGAAAAAGTGGTACCAAGAAATTTCAAAAATTTTAATTGAAAAGTTATGATTATAAAATAACCATTGAATTTTTATTACATAGTTTTGTCTAAATTAATTAATTTTTTTTGCAAAATATGAAATACAATTATTTCGATTAGCTTCCTTTCTAAATATTTCCCAAATGAAAAATGGTCTAAACTCAATAATTGACACTAAACAATAATTTGCCAATAAATTAAATCGTTCGCAAAATATTAACTATGTATTTGCTTGCTTGTTAGCTAAAGCAAAAATTTCGAGTATATCATTTTCTGCAATTAGCAAAATTTGTTTGCTTATTAGCATCGAGTATGCCATTTGCCGCAATCTAGCAAAAATTGCTTGCTTATCTGCTTGCTAGAGTATCGTGTATATACCCCGACGCATAAAAACAGAATCTAGATCAAGAAGTGCTGAGCTCTTCATAGTAGAAATTGATCTCAGTTTAGTCTTTTTTGATCTAGATCCACTTTTTTGCGTCAATCTAATTCAATATAATTCTGTTTTCAATATTAGAAAAATATAAATAAAAAAACGCAATACCATAGGAAACGGGCCTTTTTTGCTGATACCCTTGACAGACTAGGGATTAGCTAAGCGCGATTAGTGATTTTTTCGAAATTAGCTGTAGTGTGTCAAGTTGAAGATTAACTAATCTCGTTTTATTTGAGGATTAGTGACTAATCGAGATTAGTGCACTAATCCTTGAAAATTTTAGAGCTTATCTCGTTGTATTGGGTTGATGGTACAAGTGGCACTACATGTGAAATAATTATTTAAACATAGCTGAAAACGCAAGTGGCGTGAATTTACGATAGAAGTTATAAAATCAATGACATCTTAAAAAATTTGTGCTGAATAAATTTTTAGGAAATAGAAAATCTAGTGTGTTTTAATGTATAAATCTTAGTAATATTGAATTAAAAAATGAGTCCAGCTGATTTACCAGCTATATTTCATCGAATCACCATAATAATATTTTATTTCTCTGCAAGAAACTAATCCCTAGTCTGTCAACTCATATGGATTTGTGGTGGATTAGCTAATCTCGTTTCACTAATCGCGCTTAGCTAATCCCTAGTCTGTCAGTGGTATTAGTCAAATCTTTCGATTGTATTAAAGATGAACGCGGACCAACGTGAGGTCGATTTCGGCATTTCAATTTTATTAAATTTGTATGGAAAAGATACATGAAAAAATGAAGTGTTCCACATTTAGATATCTAGAGACATGTATTCCCTAAATATAGGATGACAGCATTTTTTTAATATCTGATGTTTTTAGTGTTCTGTAATAAAACTAAATATTGCTTGGATTGTACTGAATTTGGCTTAAGTGTACTAACGTACTTTTTGAAAATTGATTGTACTGAAAAAAGTACAATTGTACTGAAAAAATCATCACTGGTACGCGTCGGGTTTATTTTATGTTTTTAGTTGAGTTTTGATTTTTGAAATGCGAGGGTCTAAGTTGAAATTTTTGAGTGATCAAGTTTGGGATTTTGTAAAGTCAAGTTTGGTTGAGAAAAACCTCCATATTGTGTAAATTAAGTTTATAAAAAAAAAAAAAATATATAATTAAATAATTTTGGTGGTAGTATAAATGCCGAGTGACGTATTTGATTTTTTTTTATAATCAAATAATAATAAAATTTTGTGATAATAATTAAGAAAATTCCTTAAATATAAACTGTTGCATCTAGACTTAAGAATCAATTAAAAGAAAAAACAAACTAAATACATAGAATAGTTGTATTTTAATTAATTTGTATAAAAACAGTTATCTTTTGTATAATAATAAGGCCGGATGGCTAATAAATATTATGTAGTTCTGTGATATATAATTTTTTTTCTCATTCATTTATATTAATGGCGTCATGAATTTTTTGTCTGTCGAACAATCAATCAAATAACCATAAAGCCTAGAAACTTTCTTTTGTTTAAATATATGTACATGGAAATGCCATATGACTAATAATACATGTTGTGAATTTCAATAAATATCATAAGATCAGTGAGCACTGACGTATTAACAGGGTGCCTCAAATAAAAAAAAAAAAAAATAAAAATAGCTGGATACTGTTCTTGGTTGAGATACGGCTGGTGCTCGAGTGAACCAGTCATATAAAGTTTAGTGACCAGGTGATCCTCAAACAAAAAAAAAAATAAAAAAAACATAAATAAGTTTAAATCAGAACAAATATAGTATCCTGGAATGTTTGGCTGATTGTGGGTTTGTGGCAGCAACTCCTCCTAAAGGAGTGGGGTTCGCGCAAGAGGGGGCGGCTGCGTCGGCACTGTGGGTGAATGTTTTGGTCGGACGAGCCAAGTTATTTTGTGGTACAGGTAGGGTGTGGCGTACAAAAATAAATAATCAGTACGCTCACACCGCGTGATTTTTTTTATTTTTTATTTTATGATTGTGAGCCAAATTTGACTCTTTGTTTTCTTATTATATTTTTTTTTATATATATATTATTTTTCGCGGGTTTTCAGGTTTCGGGTGGCGTCACAGACGACGCACCTCAAAGTCGATTCGCACCACGGTTTTTTTTGATTTTTTTTTTTTGCTAACGTTTTTATTTCTAATTTTGTTTTCATTTCATTTTTTTTGTTTTTCCTCGATTTGGTTTTCATGCGCAATTACAGTTTTTTATGATTTTCTTGCCTCATTTTTTTTTTTTTTTAAGTGATGTGTGACTAAATTTTTTTTGTGTGATTGCGTGAGGATGGGCGGCCTTATGCTGACCTAGGCCTTGAACAAGGTCGCCGGAGTGGCACCGGCGTCCTTGTCGAACGCTCCTAATTTATGATTATCTACCACTGTGGTCGTGGCAAGGTAGAATAGTTTTCTAGTCCCCTTCATTTTATCTCTATGCGGTTTTCAAGCATAGTAATATGTCTGGTAACCCCCACGCCTAGCGGCGAGCTTAAGCCAGCGCAATACCGCAACCAGACCTCTATTGCTGTGTTCTGTTAACACAATCCCTTTTGAGGGATTATGTTACATTCTTTATCAATTTGTACCTTACACACCACAATAATAAACACAACATACATTCATATTACTCACGATCATAAATTTATTTTCACCAATTTCATTACTCACACTACCACAAACATTTTAATGTCATTTTTGATATCCCTTTTCAAAAACTATGTAGTTAGTTATATTAATAATAATATAATAAACAAAACATAACTAAATATGTTAATTAATATGTATAAGCAAAATAGAACGAAAACAAAACAAAAATACTTAATTTAATTTAATGCAATATGCACGAATTGGGGCACAATATTTTCAAATATCCTCCCGCAAGACTTCTTCAAATTTCATATAAGAAACGACAAGCAAACAAACAAACGACAAACCTAAAATTTGTGTATGTGCATTTTAAGCTCATGGCGTTTTAAAATCAATCACATAATGCCAGATATATCATAATACAATTTTCAACCAATAAATTTAAAGAACTTTATGTTCATGCAAAAAAAATCGCGTATTGCAAATGGCCGAAATGCCTAATTAATTAAGATTTTAAAATTATCATGATATTGATAATTAAAATAGTTTTAAAATTTTTAATACTTATCACTAGTAGATATTTTTATCGTATAAATAAAACAACGTTTTCCCAAATTAAAATCACGAAATCACACCACTCACAATAAAAATGGTTACAACTTACAACACTCACAATTTTTGAAACTCTTTTATTCACGATTAAAACATAAATAATCTCTGTGTTTTGACTTGCTTATTATTACACCTTCGATTGTCTTTTTTTAATTATCGATAGTAAAAAATTGTTTTAAAATTTTTAATACTTGCCATTCATAATAAAATACGGCTTACAATTATTTTAAGAGAAAACAACACAAATAATTTCACCACAAATTAAAATTTATCACGAAACACTCGATACAGGGAAAATACGAGATACCTTGGAAGGTGATATAAACAAATTAATTCTAACTACACCAAATTATACTCAACAAATTATATTCTTCTCACGAATTTTATGAAGGCAAATCAAAAAATTTAAAACACCAATAAATTTATAGAACTTTACAACACTCACAAAACAATAACACTTTTATTCACGATTAAAACATAAATGACCTCTGTATTCAGACTTGCTTATTATTACACCTACGATTGTTTTGTTTTTTAAATTTTTGCTACTGTCTGTTGAATTTTGATGAATTATAATCAATATGTCGTTCTTGTGTTACGTGTTTTAAATTCAAGCAAAAAAAATCTCATATATGTACGTACATACATATGTATATTGCAAATGGCCGATCAATTAAGATTTTAAAATTATCATGATATTGATAATTAAAATAGTTAAAATTTTTAATACTTACCACTAAACGTATAAATAAAACCACAAGAAAAAAACTCTTTTATTCACTCACGAATTCACGACACGATTAAAACATAAATGACCTCTGTATTCAGACTTGCTTATTATTACACCTTCAATTGTTTTTTTTTTATTATAACACAAACCGTTACTATTTAAAAAAAATCTAGTCAATCCACTTTTTGAGCAGTCGGATTCTGATATTTCTTATTCAACATGATTATTTTGAATGTACACATATGTAGTTGTTAACACTTTCTACCAAACTTTCGATGTCCTTGTATAATCCTGGCCACTAACAACAACTACGACCCAGTGCTTTCATTATGATGGCTCTAAAATGAGCTTCATGTAAATCATGTAACTTTTTCTTTCGCCATCGTTCAAGAAGCACCCTCGTAACATGCATTATGCAACCTGATTGGTAATTGGTATACAAAAATTTTTCCAGTGGCACATTAAAACGTGATATTTATGCCTTTTTTTAAACCTTCCAATAATTTTTAAATTTAAATTAGAACTTGTCTCTTGCTCTACACATTTCCTGCTTTGTTACTGGCAATGTCTGAATTAAATTTATTTGAAAACATCTGATTCCTCTAAGTTAATTGATTATACGGCGTGGATGGGGAAGTCGTGAAAATGCATCTGCGTTTGCATTTGATTTGCACTTAAACCGTTGGAGGAAAATTGCATAGTGTTGTATGTAGAGCCGCAAGTTCTGAAAAACTGAGGAATATTATTATTAGTTTTTTGTCTCCACTATTATTTCGGGCACCCAAATTTGTACTAACTACATATATCAAATTTTGCTTGACGTTGTTGTTGAAGTTGTTGTGTCTCTTCTTTCTCGTTTACTCGCCTACCAACACAAAATTGCCCTATTATTAAACAAATAATATTTTTGTACTTTCAGATTGCTTACGAGCAAAAGTACAATATTGCTGTATAACACAAATTGTAAATCATCAAGTAAAGAATTAATTTTTTTTATTTACAGTTTTTTAAGTTGGTATTAGTAGTAAATAATAAGCGTATTTCCTTGACAAATTTACAACAACAATGGGGCATGCAAAAACAGTTTATTTTTGTTTCCGCTCATCAGATGTCATAACCGTTGTGATAAAGGTTACAATACAGTTTAACGTTTAATTTTATAGCTATGAAGTTCGAACGAGTCAATAAACAACTTATACACATCTTAAAATATAAAAATTATTTCGTGTTATTAAATATACCATACAGTTTCGATACAAAAAATAATGACATTTGAAATTCTAACCTGTACCGAGGGTGCTGCATTTAAAAACAGCGGCGAAGATTGTTACTATAAGCATGCTCCATTGCATAGGATAAATCCCCATAAGAATAACATTAACCCAAAAAAAAAAAAAAACAAATTGGGTTTATTTAAACATAATTCTATTTTTTGATTATGATACCTGCCACCAGGTTATAATACATATTAAATTTATTTTTTATTTCGAAAAGTTAGCTTTTGTCAAATAAATCAAATTGGCTGTACTCTTGGGGAAAAAATAAACCGAAAATAATTCGAATTCAATTTTGGTCAACAAAATACGCTTATTATTTTAAATAATAGTATCTCATTATGGCGCCATCTATGTGTCAATACAGGAAACTTTTTCGTTCACGTCGTATAAGAAGATCCTAGTTAAACAGATCCTTTGAAAATGTTAGAGCATTATCTTAATTGTTTAAATCCATAGCTTGCTAAGTATTTCATTTGTAAAATTCATAAACTGTTTCCGTACGTGTTCCCTTTGTACCATCCATTACATGGCAGTTACAATAATTTAATTTAATTTAATAAATTAAAAAAGTTAATCTTTTAATCTCGCATTCGCAAAACACTTGTAAAACATATGATAATTTTGCACCCTTTACAAAAACAAGAAAATTAATTGTATCCCTAATAGTGTCATCTAGTGGCAAAATAGTTATCAACATTTCCTTAGTGCTGCCGTCTGCCGGAAAACATGATAGTTCATAATGTTGTAATTTACAATCTTTGTATCTTAAAACAATAATAATTTTAATTACAATATAAATTATTATTGTTTTAAGATTTAAAGATTGTAAATTATAAATTAATCGTAAGAAGGAAATATTATAATTGCTATTCTAATTTAAAACGAGCGGTTAAGTAAAATAATTTCTCATTGTTGGCATATTCTTTCAATCGTTGGCTAAACGAAATGAAACCGAGAGAAAACGCTACTACGATCTGCCCAGAAATAGATAAAATCTTTCATAAAAAAATTTCCTTAGAATCCGAGCAAGTAATGTTAACAAGCTATTATTACTAAAACTGGTTGTAATTTAGCGGGGTCTCATGCTGATATCATGTTGCAAGCTATTACTAATATGCAAAGAAACATTACAGTTTGAACCGTGCGTACACCTAGCCTTATATACTTGGGAGCTGATTTTAGCGAACTAAGGATAACAAGTCATCATCGTTTTGAAAGCAGGTCTTGCAATTTAATGAAAGTACTTAGATAAACCAAGAAGCTACAGGTTGGTTTTCAAACTTAAAAATCCGACGATTAGGATAACGTAGGCTGAAAAGTCCACATTGTTGTATTTTTTCGCCTTCACCACCCAGTCTATATCAGTATATACATAAATGTATATTTTATACATAAAATATAAACAGCATTACATATATCGAATAAGATTATGCTACTTAGAATTGGACTTAACATTGGCTTACCTTAAGCCTGTAAAGTAACATGCTTAACATTTTGTTTCTCATTTTTTTTGCCTTTAATATTCTGTTACTGCGCTTTTTAAATATTATACGAGCATGTACATAACATACTCGTTCATATACACAAAAATCAAAGAAATGTATAACTAGAAAAGAAATAAATGTGTTGTATATATGAATGTATATAATGAATTTGATTTTATTTTTATTTCGCGAATGTCAAAATATTTTGTTTTCTTTATAAAAATGTCAAACTTACCGCTTTCAGAAATATATTGCATTAAGAACCATAATTTTTAAAAGACTGTTTATTTTTATTTTTTTTATTTTTAAATAAAAAGGAGTCCGTATAAAAATTGTGTATATAAATATTTAATTCGGATATGTAAAGAAAATCTATATCATTTAAATATAATTTATCTTATATGCGCTGCCTCTCGTATCTGTTGAAAAGATATCGAGAAGCACAGAAAAAAAAAATGTAAAAAATAAAGAAAAATTTCAAATATGTGTCATTCTTAATTAATGATTGAAATATTTGAGTCTTTAAAAAATTTATTGTTGTACGATAGAATATGTATGTATGAAATAACAACAAAAAAAAAGGTTTTCAGCACTTCTTTGATTGGAGACCGATTTTTTTTTTTTGTGGTAATATAGAGTTGTTTGTTTTATGTTTGGGTGTAGGCAGATATTTAGTTTAAGCTGATCGTTTTGTCTATGTGAAATGACAGAATGCAATTTATGGTTTGGCAAAAAAGACAAAAAAGTATGCTCGGGATATTATTTATATGTAGGCCCAAA
The DNA here is from genome assembly GCA_963556165.1 of Tipula helvola. Taxonomy (NCBI): domain Eukaryota; kingdom Metazoa; phylum Arthropoda; class Insecta; order Diptera; family Tipulidae; genus Tipula; species Tipula helvola. The sequence goes on from OY744481.1 coordinate 52,505,239, forward strand.
AGGTTATAAGAACTATATCTCGAATAATGTTGGTCTCCAGTGCGGCTGCCTATGTTTCAGATACACAAATTATGTTTTACCAAGAATTGTGTCTGACTCTTTTGTTTTTATTCAGTTTTTTTTTTTGCAATAATTTATTTGGTCGTTGAGGTTTTAAGAAATTTTATTTTCCTGTATGTTAATGTTAGGTATACCCAGTTTATAATGTTGAGCAGTCCATATTTGATGAAATTTTTTTTTATTTTTTCTTGATGCCGTCATTGAAGTTTGTCGAAGTGTTCAATTGCCTAAAAATCATTGATGGAACAAACATATTTTCTATTCATATTAAAAATATTTATATTGATTGTGGATTATTTCACTATTTATAATTATATTAAATAAATAAATTATGTTTTTAATTGTATTTATTAATTTTATTTTTTAGATTCCTTATTGTGAAATTTGATTTGATTTTTTTATCTTGCGATCAAGATCGATTTCGATATTAAAATATCATCGTCAGTTGGTAATTACTTTTTCTATACTACAAATATAACGGCTATTTTTTCTTCTTTATATACAGAAAAAACATTCATACTCCGTGTTTACGTTGATCAGAATTTTTGAAATAATACACTTTAGTTGAACAGCTTACATTGATTTACGAATTTTGTAGAATCAAATCGTATAACTTGTTGGTTGTGGTGTTAATTTTGGTATTCAATAAATATCTGTTGTTTTTGTTTTTGTAAATTTCGATTTCTTCCAAACGATCCATTGCATCCCCTTTTTTTAATCTAAACAATATTTCCATATTCGAATCCAAATTTATGTAGTTGTGTTGTGTTTCATTTATGTGCTGTGCGAAATTCGAATCGGTTCTGATCTTTCCTATACCTGTTATATGCTCTTTAAACCTTTGTTTAAACGATCTACCAGTTTGACCAATATAGAATGATGGGCAATCAGAACAAGTTAATTTATAAATACCGGTATCTAAAATTGTGTTGTCCTTAAGTTGAATTTTTTGTTCTAAAGAATTTCGGTTTTTGAACGCAATTTTATAGCCATAACTTTGGAATATTTTTTGTAAATGTTTACTGGAATTTTGATCATATTCTACGCTGATATACCTGGTATCCTGACCACCATCGCCGAAAATCAACGTGGTAAACTGTTGGTATTCAATTTTGCTCCGATATGCCGCATTCATGTTATCAATTTTATCAGGTTGATAACCGTTCTGGCTAGCGATCAATCTGATAACCCTCAGTTCATCATTATAATCCTGTTCGGACATCTTAATACTATTCAATCTTCGAATCAAATGGTTATAAGCTGCAATTTTGTGAGCATATGGGTGATTGGAATTTGCATGGATGGTATGACTGGTCTGCGTAGGTTTTCGATAAATTTTAAATTTATGTTGATTGAAAGAATTTTCTATGTTTAAATCCAAAAAAATTATATTTTTGTTTTCCTCAATTTCCAAAGTGAATTTAATTTTTTGATGAACACCATTTAAGAAATTTAGAAAATTATCCAACTGTCTGGAAGTACCTGAATATAAAACCAGAATGTCATCTACATATCTGTGCCAGTATTTAACATCTTTGTAAAACTTATTTTTGTTGTTTAAAACGTAACTATTTTCGAAATGGTTTAGATAAATATTGGCCAAAGTACCTGATAAAGGGCTACCCATAGGGAGACCATCAGTCTGAATGTAAAATTTATTCTGAAATTTGAAATAATTTTGACTGAAAATTAATAAAACGATACTCGGCTTAAAGAAGAAAATAACGGACAATAACGCCATAGTCACCAAAGCTGATAAGGGAAACACCATTGTGATTTTGAATACGGATACTTACAACAACAAGATAGAAGAATTCATAAGTAAAAACAACATACAGACACTTGATGAAGATCCTACTGAAAGATATAATAAAAGTATAAAAGACGTAATTACGAAATCCAAACACTTATTGAACAGCAGAGAGATACGATTGTCTAAGATGATTAAACCAACAGCACCAGTAATCCGAGGGATGCCAAAAATACACAAATCCGACATGCCTTTAAGACCAGTCGTGAATTTTACGTCGGCTCCGACGTACAAAATCGCGAAATTGGTAAACAAATGGATGTTTAGTAATATCAAAATCGATAACGACCACTCAGTAAAAAATAATATGGAACTGGTGAATAAAATAGAGGGAATACAAATACCAGCCAATGCTAAATTTGCCTCATTTGATATTACGAATATGTACTCCAATATACCAATTAACGAAACTTTGGAAATCACTAGAAAAATACTAGTAAACAACAATGTAGATGTTCGGATCATAGAAGAGTTAATCAAATTACTAGAAGAAATTACCAGTCAAAATTATTTCAAATTTCAGAATAAATTTTACATTCAGACTGATGGTCTCCCTATGGGTAGCCCTTTATCAGGTACTTTGGCCAATATTTATCTAAACCATTTCGAAAATAGTTACGTTTTAAACAACAAAAATAAGTTTTACAAAGATGTTAAATACTGGCACAGATATGTAGATGACATTCTGGTTTTATATTCAGGTACTTCCAGACAGTTGGATAATTTTCTAAATTTCTTAAATGGTGTTCATCAAAAAATTAAATTCACTTTGGAAATTGAGGAAAACAAAAATATAAATTTTTTGGATTTAAACATAGAAAATTCTTTCAATCAACATAAATTTAAAATTTATCGAAAACCTACGCAGACCAGTCATACCATCCATGCAAATTCCAATCACCCATATGCTCATAAAATTGCAGCTTATAACCATTTGATTCGAAGATTGAATAGTATTAAGATGTCCGAACAGGATTATAATGATGAACTGAGGGTTATCAGATTGATCGCTAGCCAGAACGGTTATCAACCTGATAAAATTGATAACATGAATGCGGCATATCGGAGCAAAATTGAATACCAACAGTTTACCACGTTGATTTTCGGCGATGGTGGTCAGGATACCAGGTATATCAGCGTAGAATATGATCAAAATTCCAGTAAACATTTACAAAAAATATTCCAAAGTTATGGCTATAAAATTGCGTTCAAAAACCGAAATTCTTTAGAACAAAAAATTCAACTTAAGGACAACACAATTTTAGATACCGGTATTTATAAATTAACTTGTTCTGATTGCCCATCATTCTATATTGGTCAAACTGGTAGATCGTTTAAACAAAGGTTTAAAGAGCATATAACAGGTATAGGAAAGATCAGAACCGATTCGAATTTCGCACAGCACATAAATGAAACACAACACAACTACATAAATTTGGATTCGAATATGGAAATATTGTTTAGATTAAAAAAAGGGGATGCAATGGATCGTTTGGAAGAAATCGAAATTTACAAAAACAAAAACAACAGATATTTATTGAATACCAAAATTAACACCACAACCAACAAGTTATACGATTTGATTCTACAAAATTCGTAAATCAATGTAAGCTGTTCAACTAAAGTGTATTATTTCAAAAATTCTGATCAACGTAAACACGGAGTATGAATGTTTTTTCTGTATATAAAGAAGAAAAAATAGCCGTTATATTTGTAGTATAGAAAAAGTAATTACCAACTGACGATGATATTTTAATATCGAAATCGATCTTGATCGCAAGATAAAAAAATCAAATCAAATTTCACAATAAGGAATCTAAAAAATAAAATTAATAAATACAATTAAAAACATAATTTATTTATTTAATATAATCATATTTTCTACTTTATGCTTTACAATTGGTATACCTTGTCCTTTTGTCGCGTGCAAATTGTAATATTTGATTGTTTCCGTTGCTGAGCTCGTGTATTTTGTTTGTATAGATGTTATATAGTGTTGGGCTCAGACAACTTCCTTGGGTATGCCGATATTTGTAATATTTATCTGGTTGGTCGTTGAGGTTTTAAGAAGTTTTATTTTCCTGTGTGTTAATGTTAGGTATACCCAGTTTATAATGTTGAGCAGTCCATATTTGATGAAATTTTTTTTTTATTTTTCTTGATGCCGTCATTGAAGTTTGTCGAAGTGTTCAATTGCCTAAAAATCATTGATGGAACAAACATATTTTCTACTTTATGCTTTACAATTGGTATACCTTGTCCTTTTGTCGCGTGCAAATTGTAATATTTGATTGTTTCCGTTGCTGAGCTCGTGTATTTTGTTTGTATAGATGTTATATAGTGTTGGACTCAGACAACTTCCTTGGGGTATGCCGATATTTGTAATATTTATCTGGTTGGTCGTTGAGGTTTTAGGAAATTTTATTTTCCTGTATGTTAATGTTAGGTATACCCAGTTTATAATGTTGAGCAGTCCATATTTGATGAAATTTTTTTTTTATTTTTTCTTGATGCCGTCATTGAAGTTTGTCGAAGTGTTCAATTGCCTAAAAATCATTGATGGAACAAACATATTTTCTACTTTATGCTTTACAATTGGTATACCTTGTCCTTTTGTCGCGTGCAAATTGTAATATTTGATTGTTTCCGTTGCTGAGCTCGTGTATTTTGTTTGTATAGATGTTATATAGTGTTGGGCTCAGACAACTTCCTTGGGGTATGCCGATATTTGTAATATTTATCTGGTTGGTCGTTGAGGTTTTAAGAAGTTTTATTTTCCTGTGTGTTAATGTTAGGTATACCCAGTTTATAATGTTGAGCAGTCCATATTTGATGAAATTTTTTTTTTATTTTTTCTTGATGCCGTCATTGAAGTTTGTCGAAGTGTTCAATTGCCTAAAAATCATTGATGGAACAAACATATTTTCTACTTTATGCTTTACAATTGGTATACCTTGTCCTTTTGTCGCGTGCAAATTGTAATATTTGATTGTTTCCGTTGCTGAGCTCGTGTATTTTGTTTGTATAGATGTTATATAGTGTTGGACTCAGACAACTTCCTTGGGGTATGCCGATATTTGTAATATTTATCTGGTTGGTCGTTGAGGTTTTAGGAAATTTTATTTTCCTGTATGTTAATGTTAGGTATACCCAGTTTATAATGTTGAGCAGTCCATATTTGATGAAATTTTTTTTTTATTTTTTCTTGATGCCGTCATTGAAGTTTGTCGAAGTGTTCAATTGCCTAAAAATCATTGATGGAACAAACATATTTTCTACTTTATGCTTTACAATTGGTATACCTTGTCCTTTTGTCGCGTGCAAATTGTAATATTTGATTGTTTCCGTTGCTGAGCTCGTGTATTTTGTTTGTATAGATGTTATATAGTGTTGGGCTCAGACAACTTCCTTGGGGTATGCCGATATTTGTAATATTTATCTGGTTGGTCGTTGAGGTTTTAAGAAGTTTTATTTTCCTGTGTGTTAATGTTAGGTATACCCAGTTTATAATGTTGAGCAGTCCATATTTGATGAAATTTTTTTTTTATTTTTTCTTGATGCCGTCATTGAAGTTTGTCGAAGTGTTCAATTGCCTAAAAATCATTGATGGAACAAACATATTTTCTACTTTATGCTTTACAATTGGTATACCTTGTCCTTTTGTCGCGTGCAAATTGTAATATTTGATTGTTTCCGTTGCTGAGCTCGTGTATTTTGTTTGTATAGATGTTATATAGTGTTGGACTCAGACAACTTCCTTGGGGTATGCCGATATTTGTAATATTTATCTGGTTGGTCGTTGAGGTTTTAGGAAATTTTATTTTCCTGTATGTTAATGTTAGGTATACCCAGTTTATAATGTTGAGCAGTCCATATTTGATGAAATTTTTTTTTTATTTTTTCTTGATGCCGTCATTGAAGTTTGTCGAAGTGTTCAATTGCCTAAAAATCATTGATGGAACAAACATATTTTCTACTTTATGCTTTACAATTGGTATACCTTGTCCTTTTGTCGCGTGCAAATTGTAATATTTGATTGTTTCCGTTGCTGAGCTCGTGTATTTTGTTTGTATAGATGTTATATAGTGTTGGGCTCAGACAACTTCCTTGGGGTATGCCGATATTTGTAATATTTATCTGGTTGGTCGTTGAGGTTTTAAGAAGTTTTATTTTCCTGTGTGTTAATGTTAGGTATACCCAGTTTATAATGTTGAGCAGTCCATATTTGATGAAATTTTTTTTTTATTTTTTCTTGATGCCGTCATTGAAGTTTGTCGAAGTGTTCAATTGCCTAAAAATCATTGATGGAACAAACATATTTTCTACTTTATGCTTTACAATTGGTATACCTTGTCCTTTTGTCGCGTGCAAATTGTAATATTTGATTGTTTCCGTTGCTGAGCTCGTGTATTTTGTTTGTATAGATGTTATATAGTGTTGGACTCAGACAACTTCCTTGGGGTATGCCGATATTTGTAATATTTATCTGGTTGGTCGTTGAGGTTTTAAGAAATTTTATTTTCCTGTATGTTAATGTTAGGTATACCCAGTTTATAATGTTGAGCAGTCCATATTTGATGAAATTTTTTTTTTATTTTTTCTTGATGCCGTCATTGAAGTTTGTCGAAGTGTTCAATTGCCTAAAAATCATTGATGGAACAAACATATTTTCTACTTTATGCTTTACAATTGGTATACCTTGTCCTTTTGTCGCGTGCAAATTGTAATATTTGATTGTTTCCGTTGCTGAGCTCGTGTATTTTGTTTGTATAGATGTTATATAGTGTTGGGCTCAGACAACTTCCTTGGGGTATGCCGATATTTGTAATATTTATCTGGTTGGTCGTTGAGGTTTTAAGAAGTTTTATTTTCCTGTGTGTTAATGTTAGGTATACCCAGTTTATAATGTTGAGCAGTCCATATTTGATGAAATTTTTTTTTTATTTTTTCTTGATGCCGTCATTGAAGTTTGTCGAAGTGTTCAATTGCCTAAAAATCATTGATGGAACAAACATATTTTCTACTTTATGCTTTACAATTGGTATACCTTGTCCTTTTGTCGCGTGCAAATTGTAATATTTGATTGTTTCCGTTGCTGAGCTCGTGTATTTTGTTTGTATAGATGTTATATAGTGTTGGGCTCAGACAACTTCCTTGGGGTATGCCGATATTTGTGATATTTATCTGGTTGGTCGTTGAGGTTTTAAGAAGTTTTATTTTCCTGTATGTTAATGTTAGGTATACCCAGTTTATAATGTTGAGCAGTCCATATTTGATGAAATTTTTTTTTTATTTTTTCTTGATGCCGTCATTGAAGTTTGTCGAAGTGTTCAATTGCCTAAAAATCATTGATGGAACAAACATATTTTCTACTTTATGCTTTACAATTGGTATACCTTGTCCTTTTGTCGCGTGCAAATTGTAATATTTGATTGTTTCCGTTGCTGAGCTCGTGTATTTTGTTTGTATAGATGTTATATAGTGTTGGGCTCAGACAACTTCCTTGGGGTATGCCGATATTTGTAATATTTATCTGGTTGGTCGTTGAGGTTTTAAGAAGTTTTATTTTCCTGTGTGTTAATGTTAGGTATACCCAGTTTATAATGTTGAGCAGTCCATATTTGATGAAATTTTTTTTTTATTTTTTCTTGATGCCGTCATTGAAGTTTGTCGAAGTGTTCAATTGCCTAAAAATCATTGATGGAACAAACATATTTTCTACTTTATGCTTTACAATTGGTATACCTTGTCCTTTTGTCGCGTGCAAATTGTAATATTTGATTGTTTCCGTTGCTGAGCTCGTGTATTTTGTTTGTATAGATGTTATATAGTGTTGGACTCAGACAACTTCCTTGGGGTATGCCGATATTTGTAATATTTATCTGGTTGGTCGTTGAGGTTTTAGGAAATTTTATTTTCCTGTATGTTAATGTTAGGTATACCCAGTTTATAATGTTGAGCAGTCCATATTTGATGAAATTTTTTTTTTTTTTTTCTTGATGCCGTCATTGAAGTTTGTCGAAGTGTTCAATTGCCTAAAAATCATTGATGGAACAAACATATTTTCTACTTTATGCTTTACAATTGGTATACCTTGTCCTTTTGTCGCGTGCAAATTGTAATATTTGATTGTTTCCGTTGCTGAGCTCGTGTATTTTGTTTGTATAGATGTTATATAGTGTTGGGCTCAGACAACTTCCTTGGGTATGCCGATATTTGTAATATTTATCTGGTTGGTCGTTGAGGTTTTAAGAAATTTTATTTTCCTGTATGTTAATGTTAGGTATACCCAGTTTATAATGTTGAGCAGTCCATATTTGATGAAATTTTTTTTTATTTTTTCTTGATGCCGTCATTGAAGTTTGTCGAAGTGTTCAATTGCCTAAAAATCATTGATGGAACAAACATATTTTCTACTTTATGCTTTACAATTGGTATACCTTGTCCTTTTGTCGCGTGCAAATTGTAATATTTGATTGTTTCCGTTGCTGAGCTCGTGTATTTTGTTTGTATAGATGTTATATAGTGTTGGGCTCAGACAACTTCCTTGGGGTATGCCGATATTTGTAATATTTATCTGGTTGGTCGTTGAGGTTTTAAGAAGTTTTATTTTCCCGTGTGTTAATGTTAGGTATACCCAGTTTATAATGTTGAGCAGTCCATATTTGATGAAATTTTTTTTTTATTTTTTCTTGATGCCGTCATTGAAGTTTGTCGAAGTGTTCAATTGCCCAAAAATCATTGATGGAACAAACATATTTTCTACTTTATGCTTTACAATTGGTATACCTTGTCCTTTTGTCGCGTGCAAATTGTAATATTTGATTGTTTCCGTTGCTGAGCTCGTGTATTTTGTTTGTATAGATGTTATATAGTGTTGGGCTCAGACAACTTCCTTGGGGTATGCCGATATTTGTAATATTTATGTGGTTGGTCGTTGAGGTTTTAAGAAATTTTATTTTCCTGTGTGTTAATGTTAGGTATACCCAGTTTATAATGTTGAGCAGTCCATATTTGATGAAATTTTTTTTTTATTTTTTCTTGATGCCGTCATTGAAGTTTGTCGAAGTGTTCAATTGCCTAAAAATCATTGATGGAACAAACATATTTTCTACTTTATGCTTTACAATTGGTATACCCTGTCCTTTTGTCGCGTGCAAATTGTAATATTTGATTGTTTCCGTTGCTGAGCTCGTGTATTTTGTTTGTATAGATGTTATATAGTGTTGGGCTCAGACAACTTCCTTGGGTATGCCGATATTTGTAATATTTATCTGGTTGGTCGTTGAGGTTTTAAGAAGTTTTATTTTCCTGTGTGTTAATGTTAGGTATACCCAGTTTATAATGTTGAGCAGTCCATATTTGATGAAATTTTTTTTTATTTTTTCTTGATGCCGTCATTGAAGTTTGTCGAAGTGTTCAATTGCCCAAAAATCATTGATGGAACAAACATATTTTCTACTTTATGCTTTACAATTGGTATACCTTGGCCTTTTGTCGCGTGCAAATTGTAATATTTGATTGTTTCTGTTGCTGAGCTCGTGTATTTTGTTTGTATAGATGTTATATAGTGTTGGGCTCAGACAACTTCCTTGGGTATGCCGATATTTGTAATATTTATCTGGTTGGTCGTTGAGGTTTTAAGAAATTTTATTTTCCTGTGTGTTAATGTTAGGTATATACCCAGTTTATAATGTTGAGCAGTCCATATTTGATGAAATTTTTTTTTATTTTTTCTTGATGCCGTCATTGAAGTTTGTCGAAGTGTTCAATTGCCTAAAAATCATTGATGGAACAAACATATTTTCTACTTTATGCTTTACAATTGGTATACCTTGTCCTTTTGTCGCGTGCAAATTGTAACAGATTATGATGAAATTCGCCATGTACGACGAAAATGAGATTCTAAGATGTGTTTTAGATGAAGTTCTGGAATATGGCCAATTTGGAAGGAACTTGACCGTTTCCTAACCTATTATGATGAAATTCAGCATGCACGATGGAAACGGGATTCTAAAATGTTTTTTACATACAGTTTTGGACAATGGCCATTTAGGAAGGAACATGGTGATTTTAGTTTCTGGTGTATTTCCAAGTAAAATGAAAACTGGCATTCTTATTCCTTTATTCTTATAGTTCCTAGAATTATAGCATTTCTTTAAAAAAGAAATCTTTTTAGCAACAGACAGTCAGTACGGATATCAGTATAATATTGGAACAGAGGATGATCTTATAGATTTTTTGCACACTATTTAAGATGGTTTGAATAGTGGTAAGAAGGTTACTGGGTTGTTTTTGGATATTACAAAGACTTTTGATACCGTATCATACAAAGCATTACTGTTAAAGTTGAAGCACGCTGGGTTTGGAGGTACTCCCTATGCCCTGCTTGAGTCATGTTTATCTGACCGCACTCGGTGTGTTCAGGTTCATAGGTTCATGACGTATTTAGTGACTATTTAACAATTGATAGCGGAGTACCGCAAGTATTAAAAAATCATCTGTAAGAAGTATTAATTTTAAAAATTCGCGTCACCATAATTGCGAATTATTCAGAATATCTCATATTTTGAATCTGCGAAATCTGTATACACATTTATAAAATTTTAAAATTGTTTACAAAGGAGGCGGTTACACAAAAAAGAAAATAATTAAAAATGTAACTCTACCTAACAGTGGGCTGTGTCACTTGCCTTTTACAAAGATTGAGGCTTGTAGAAGATTTTTTTCGTTTATTGGTCCTTTTTATATTTAGTTCACTTTTTTAAGCTTTATTTTATTTGGTGTTTTGCTTCATATTTCATTTTTTATTAATTATTTAATAAAAACCCGACGTTTCGACGGTACATTCTGTCATTCTCAGGGGCACAATTTTTTAAACTGTGAAAGTGTTTTTGATTGAATCGCCAACCATAGAGTTCTAGATGAAATTCTGGAATATGGCCTATTAAGAAGGAACTTGACCGTTTCTTAACCGATTATGATTAAATTCAGCATACACGATGGAAATGGTATTCGAAAATGATTTTTACTCAAAGTTCTAGAAACTGGCTATAAGGAAATTGGCCGTATTCCAGAACTTCACCTAATCAGTAAAGAAATGGCTAAGTTCCTTATCCTGATCGGTTGTATTCCAGGTTTTCATACAAAACTCACCTTAGAATTCAGTTTCCATCATGCATCCTGAATTTCATCATAATCGTTTAAGAAATCACCAAGTTCCTTCCTAATTGGCCATTTTCCAGAACTTCAACTAAAACTCATCTTAGAACCCCATTTCCGTCGTGCATGCCGAATTTCACCTTAATATGTTAAGAACTGTTCATGTTCCTTCCTAATAAGCCATTTTCCAGAACTTTACCTATGCAAAATTATTTTATAATCCCATTTCTATAGTGCAGGCTGAATTTGATAATAACCGGTTAAGAAACGCCTAAGTTCCTTCGTAATTGGCCATATTCCAGAAATTATATGATATAAAACCAGTTTTAGAATCCCATTTCCATCTTGCATCCTGAATTTCATCATAATTGGTTAAGTAATAACCAAGTTCATTCCTAATCGGCCTGAATTTGACTTGAAAATGCTATTGATGAATAAACTTGTATAGTAATATATTATTCCTGTGCCGTTATGTAGTTAAACCAGTATATATGTATGTATAAAAAAATCTAAAACCAGGAAATCCCGGTCATACTTTTGATACAGAAATCGATATCCCAGAATTTCACTTGAGAATTCCTCAATTTCCTATGCAGATTTTATTTAAAGACAACTAACACTAAATAAACTGAAAACCGCGAAATCCTGGAATTTCCCGGTCATACTTCTGGGACCAGTATCCCGTTTGAGGAACCCTAGTTTAGACATGTGTTCTTTGCATGATTTTTCCTCTCGTAGGTATATACATAGGTCAGAAACGAGGAAAAGTACGATATTATGAAGAATACTCATCTTTCAAACTGAATTGAACTTGATGCAAAAATATTTGTGATTCATAATGTTGATGCATATTGCAACTATTTGTGGAATCCCGAAATATTTTAAAATATTTTTGACTAAATAGAAATTTAGTCATTCATATTTTGTAGATTTAATTCGAATTTAAAAATTGAATATTATCGCATTTAATTCGTTTTGAAAATGAATTAAGTTCTCAAGGAATAAATTCGTATTAATCTGCGAATTTTAACTACAATACTGTTTATTTGATTCGCTGGTTTAAGAATTATACCGATTTTACGAAAAAGTGTTTGCCATTTTTTGCGAAATTCGCCCGGACTGTAGTGTTAATTAATTTTACAAATTATACCTTCACGAAAGGCAATCGATTTAATACTTAATTATACTTAATGTCGCGGAATTAATTCATAATTCAAATGATTTACCTAACTTCTCGGTGGAATTGTCGCAAAATTAATTAATTTTTGTCGGCGGAATTAATTCACGAGAAATAAATTCAGGGAACCGAGAAAATTCCAGTTGTAATACAAAAAATACCATGTCAAATACAGGATATTGTCCCACTTGGATTGTGTCCTATTTGGTTTCCGATTTTTGATTTTTAAAATGATTTGAATGTTGTACCTTTTTTTTTTTTAACTAATGTACAAGTCTCTTATATTACATGTTTTATATTTGAAACCTCCTGTAATAAATTTAAAACTTTAATTAGATTTTAATTCGGAAGTATGTATGTTTTGCTTCCCATTTTAATAACAACTAATCCAAAAAATTTAAATAAGATATGTATTTGTATTTATATAACTATGTGTGTACATTATAATGCGAAATACAAGAATAATAAAACAATGCATTTGACCAACGCAACGAAAAAAAATTTCCTTGTAGAAAAATATTGTCGGGTTTAGATACCATACGTCCACACGTCCAAATCTCACATTTCAATGTTTTCAAGTTTCATGCTTATAATAAACGAATTAAAAAAAATTAAAGTATACTTTTTGAATCATTTCTTTTTCTTTTAAATCTGGGCGTGAGCAGATTTGGGTTTTGCATTTTTTTTTATTAATATTTTGTGCTATTTCATGAACGTTACTTAAAAATACGTTATTACGTTATTTTTAAAATTATTAATTTGAAAATACAAAAGATTAATATGTATACCATTTGGAAGTAGGACCTCTATCACCAATGTGAATAATCGTCGGTAAATTAAATTTATGTTTTTGAATTTCACAGTTTATCTAAAATAAGTAAAGCAACGTTCATGAAAAGTAAAGTAATGACGATAAAAGTCCAAAATAATTTAAAAAAATACATTTTCATAAATTTCTGTATTATGATCAATAAGTAAACTTATACTCTTTAAAAATTATCTGTGTAATATTTAGAAAAAAAAATCGAATTCATTAAAAAAATCCTTGGGGACAAAAACATGTGAGATTTAAATGCAAATGCCCCATGTACGTACATATTGTATTTCGATGAACCAATTTTTTTGTTGCTTCCAAAAGTAGCTTCTAACATGTTAACAGCCATCATTTAAAAGCAATTTTAATTTAACGTGCAAAATCAATAAATCTCATTCATTCTGCAAAACGAAACAGAGAAACCGAATTTGAATAAAAATGTTTAACCAAAAATAATATTAAAACCGGTTTTCTTTACAACAAAATAATGGCTGTGAAAATATTTTTATTTTTCATTCTTTCATTATGGATGAATTTGTTTTGTTCATTGATTAAAATATTACGATTTTATTCTTTTTTTTTTCTTTAGAATAATCCGCGAACAAAGGAAAGAAATATGGTTTTTGCGTTGGTTGAACGAAAAAGAAAATTTCGACGCAACTACTTTGATTGTAGTTTAATAGATAGAAATAATAGATGACATTTAGGCGATTTTGCCTATAAGTTAGGCGAATTTGAAAATAAAAATTTGTTGAAAAATTAAAAACGATATCGGTATCGCCATCTAACACTTCACCGGTGAAGCGACGGTGGTAGTACTATATGTGTTTATACTATGGAGGAACCGAGGAAGAATTGAATTTAATTCTAAAAATTGCAATAAAACCTAATGCACTCGAAACTGATGATTTCGGATAGCTTAAACAGAAGTTTACACTTTTCAAACACGAGAATCTTTATGACGTGCAATGCACAGTCAAACCTACTTTAATGCCGATCTAATTGGGGGAAAAGTCTCTTATTGCTTTGGTGTTTCTTAAATATCATTATATTTATATTAGAGCTAGTAAAATAAAATTGTAAAATTAATATTTAATTCCTTTAAAAAATTTGAAATTTTGAAAGATCATATGAATTGACCTTACGTGATAAATAATAAACGAATTTTTATAAATACATCCTAATGTATTTCAAATTACATATTTGTTTCATAAGTTAGTACATAATATGTACATTTTTAATTATACGGATAAATATTTTTAAACAAATGGTTCTTAATTCAATTGTAATCAATTTAATTAATAAATATGCGTTGAAATATATTTAAAATATTATTTCAGTTGTAAATAAAACGTTTTTATGTTCTTCTCGGAAACACACAAAATGTAGTTACACACTAGCACAGTAAGGTAATATGTTATATTGCGCAGGTTGTCAAAAAATTACAACAACAACAATGGCGGAGATCGTGACTGAAAGTTTATGAAATATTTAAACAATGATACATTGTTAATTATTTTGAATTAGTCAGTAGAATTTTTCACAAAATTTTAATTATATTCACTCAACACTCAAAATTATTACGCAAAACTAACAAACACGATTTGTTTGGTCACTATGTCCGCCATATTAAATTTTTTTTTACATAGATGCGCAAGAAAGAACGAAAATGAAACATCCGAGTATATTACCTAATTATGTGTAGGTGTACTGTGACACACTAGTGCATTGTCACCAACCATAAGGAAAATGTAACGCTATAACATATATTATAGAGTATATACATATATTATAGAGTATATACATATATTATAGAGTATATATATATACGCCATAACCTACTTTTACTATGGAAAAATTTGGACTAATTTTTGTGACCTTCATTTGAAAATACGGGAGGTTTTATAGTGGTTTGAAACATGACAGTGTACAAAATGGCGAAGCTACATAGTTAATTGTTGTGTGGCTAACTTCATCATGTCAAAAAATACGGGAGGAAAAAAAATCGTTTAGTCCACGTAATGGTCCACGAGTATATATATACTCTATAATATATGGCTATAACGTAATTAATTGGGCGTATCCAGCGCAGTTAGATCTACAAATGAGATCTTTTTCAAATGTAGACAAGAATTTTTAATCTCACTAAAACAGTGAGATTAATCTACATTTTTTACTGAGATATTTGTATCCAGCGCATAGAAATTGTAAGGTCTCTTTTTTTTTAGTGAGATCTATCTGCGCTGGATATGCCCATTTGCTGCGCAGCCGACTGAATTCTTGAAAGCACCCTATGTGTAGTAGGTTTTATTTTGTATAAACTTTTTTGTTGATTTTGATTTGACATTTTTTTCTAAATGTATTTTATTTATAGTGTATTTTACTGATAGCGTATTTTATTGATAAATTTACTACAATTACACTACATAGGTAGTACAATTAAATAATTCAAATTATTTAATTCAAGCTCATACAAATAAAACACGTTAATACAGTTAAATTAACTTATAACGACATTGAGAATCCGTAGTTATAACCGGATGGCAAAATAAATATACGGATTTCAGTTGTACCTTATACGACTCAATACATTACAAACTTTATGACAATCGTTTGTTATAAACGATGTCAATTTATATATGAACTCGACGGCTATAGCCGCAATTCGCCTAAATATCAAAATAAAAAAAATTGGACGGCTATAGCCGTCGCTTGCGGCAATGGGTTAAACAAAAACGAATTTCATTAAATAAACAGAAAGGCCGAACATGAATTCAAAATTTGTACATGAGAAGTCATTGGGAGCATTCAGCAGAGTGAGGCCTCAATAGAAAATGTGTTATTTATCACATATGTATGTGAAAGACCTACATGATTTTTTAGCGTGGCCTCACTGTGCTGGATGCCCCCATTATCAATAGCTGTAGCTCGAGATTCTTTTTAGTTTAGTCGCTTGAGAATAAAATTATTAACATTTAAGTTTATAAAATAACTGAGCTTACCCTTATATCCGCCATGGCTGTACTCTTATAATGCCGTTTTTTTCTATAGAGATGTTCAATGTGAATAAAGCACAACTGGATGTGGTGTATTTTTTATCACTCACAAGTAATTACAGATTACACGTTTTGTTTAAATATTTATTATTTCGCTTTTTTTATTTTATTTTTTAAGATGTTCGCAATCGCACTTTGACTTTGACTTTGACTTGATGCCAATTTTCAGATGAAAAATTTTTTTTTACATTTTTTAACTTACAATTTTTCCACGATGACAAAGTGCCATCTGCGATTGAACATTGTCACTTACTGTTTTCCAGTTACACAAAAATAAAAAACCGGGGCGAAACCGGGGCAAAACCGGGTTAGTTTTTTGACGTTTCAACTGGAACAGCAAAAAATGCGGTTTCCGTAGTTTTTTGTTTTTTGCATGTGTATACAAATTATTTTAACCATTCTACGTTAATTTTGCAATGAAAGATTTTTTTCGTGTTAATTTAGTTAATTATATTTAGTTTTTATTTAAATGACGTTTAAAATGTAATTGTGTTAGTAATCGCCCCGAAAAATTTTACCGGGCGACGAATGACAGCTGCTATCGCCCCGGTTTCGCCCGGGTTTTTTTTTTTTGTGTAACTGGAAAACAGTAATACTGTTTTCCAGTTATACAAAAAAAAACCCGGGCGATAGCAGCTGTTATTCTTCGCCCGGTAAAATTTTTCGGGGCGACGAATATCGCCCCGGTTTTTTTTTTTGTGTAACTGGAAAACAGTATAACTGAATTTTTAGTACAAAGTTTTAGTATTCATGACAATGCTCAATCCGTGTGTTCAGACGTATATTTTCTACATGACATAATTACACACATTTCGCGTTCACACGTGAAATCCCAAACTCTCGGTACCAATTGCAATTTATCTATGTATGTGTAAAATTATTTTCATTTCATTATGATGCTTTGAGAAGAAATGTACTTAACAACAAGAAATCAAAAATCAAACATTTTTAGCAAACAATTTTGTTTAGTCGTCGCCATGGTTATTGGATAAAAATCAGTGTGTATTAATATGTAATAATTAAATAGCTATGTACTCAAACCTAAAAAATGTTTAAAACTATAAAAAGACGGAAAAACCTGAAATAAAATCGAAAACATTATTTGTTTCTTCATTTCACAACGGTCATATTTCAAATGAATAGCGAAAACAAAAAAAAAAAATCCGACCACACAAATTTTTATATTACTTTTTCCATGTATTAGTGTGTAACAAGTCGTGCCGCAATAAAAATTGTTGAGGAAAAAATCCACACAAATATCCCCACTCCAAAATTAGTTTGTAGGCAAAGAGGTAAGGAACGAGGAAAATACACAGAGTATAAAATATACGTCTGAACACGCTGAATCACTTTCTTTTCAGATTATAATAACCTATAAAGGACATTCTTGTCAAAACAAGACAACTTTTTTTGAATCATTTGAAAGTTACTTGAAAAGTTATTCGAGAAACATTAGGTGATTTCAATATTAACCTGTTGGATTTGGATGGCACCGATACTTTGAATTATATGGAACTTGTACAGGTCTTAGGCTATGTTATTGTTAATAAACTTGATAAGAAGTATGCAACAAGAACACGTAATGGTATCAGTACAATCATTGATCATGTAATAACTGATTTGGTACAATTACCTATTAGCATGGATGTTTCATTTTCCCATTTATCTGACCACAAATCATTGTTTCTTCAAATTAAGAAAATGAATAAAATGGAAAATCCAATTTCTTCCACATTCAATTTTGTTTGCTACGACAATATTTTTTCGGATGCTCATTGGAAAGACGTTTTAAATGCAAATAATACAAATAATTTTGTCACTGCATTAAGGGGAATCGTGTTGCGGAGTACAAAGGAAGTTAAAAAAAAAAAACAAAGTGGCTATGTCCCATGTAACACAACTAAAATTAAAATGCTAATAAAGGAACGTGATCGATTCTGTCGATATAAAACTAAATATCCATATGACACATATATTATCAATCGACATAAACACCTTAGTAAAACTGTTGCAAAGCTTATAAAATATAACAAAAGAATTAGCCATCAAGTCTCAATTGAAAAATCTATAGATAAACCAAAAGAATTATGGTGTGAGCTTAACAAAGTAATATTTAATAAGGATTCTGATGTCCAAAAGCAATTTTGTATTTTAGAAAATGGTGTCCTCCAAACCAATGATAAAAGGGTTGCAGAGTCTTTTAATATATATTTTGCTAATATCCCCTATAATATTACGAAACATTTCAAGGAACCGCTACTTGCACATTTCGAATATATTAAATATGATGTACAATATCCATTTGTTTTTGATATTGTTAGTGACATGGAGATAAAAAGTATAATTAAAGAATTAAAGCCCCATGCAGCCTCCGGGTTAGATCAAATATCTGCTAAAGTTCTTAAATATACTTCAAATTTTATAGCACCAGTCCTTGCCAGACTTATCAATGACATTTTCAATGAATCGACTTTTCCGCATTGTTTAAAATATGCAAAAGTGGTACCAATACACAAAGCAGGTAGTCAAATGGATCTAAATAATTACCGTCCTATTTCTATACTGACCACCATATCAAAAATCTTTGAAAAGGTATTGCTAGCAAGGCTGGAACATTTCCTATTATTAAATAATTTAATATATGAACATCAATATGGGTTTATTAGTAAATCTAACACCACCGCTGCGTGTCTTAACTTAACTGACCGTTTGAGCAGAAGCTTCGAAAAGAAACAATACTGTGCATGCTTATTTTTAGACATCCGTAAAGCTTTTGACACTATTAATCACAATGTTCTCATGATAAAACTAAAAAAAATGAAAATATCAGATAAATATATTAATATATTTAAAAGCTATTTATCAAATCGGAGACAGACGGTTCAAATAAACAGCAAGACGAGTATTGAGATAGAGCTAACTCGAGGGATTCCTCAAGGCTCCATTCTTGGACCATGTTTGTTTAATATTTATATAAACGACATATCTTCATGCAGCCTAGCTGGTAAAATACAACTGTATGCTGATAATGTTTTAAATATTTTTGATATTGGGATTTCAAAATATTGGACCCGGATTCGTCGGGTTTTAAAAACCCGGGTTTTCAGAAACCCTAGCTCTAAGTGCCTGGGACCACAGAATTTCATAAATTTGATTTATTTTCTGTTAGAGTAGATCAAAACCTACTCAAAATAAGTTTCCGTTAGAATGGCCGGCGTTTAAAAACACCAGGGGTGACATGTTGTACCATCACTTTCGATTCGTATTCGATGATGTTTTTTCTCTTGTAACAGGAATAAAATTCTGCTCTATTTCGCTTTTTCAATTATGAATTTTCTAAAGCTATCTCAGCGTGCTGGAATAAAACAGCATTCTATTTCTACTTTCATGCATCACTCTTTATCACAAAAATTTTTGTTTGCGATATTTTATCGTTGTGAAGAAAAGATAAAGTATACAATAGGCTGAGGTCGCAATAGAAAAATCATAATGATAAAAGGAAATAGAATACTATTTTGTTCTTGTTACAAGAGACAAAATACTATCGAAAACGAATCGAAAGTGATGGAACAACATGTCACCCTAGGAAAAATCCGGGAAACTCGTTCTACGATAATTCTCTTGTGTTATATAAAATTTTATTGTGTTATATTTTTGAAATTAAACTTTTTAGGCAGGGTATGATTCGAAAAAAACAAAAGAATATTGAAACGAAATTCTGTGACGGTCGTGTAAATGTAACATAATAAATTTTATATTCGGAAAACAATTAAATTTGGTTTAGAATACCGAAGTTTCGCAGGACAGTTATGTTTGTGTTCTATATAGATTTTGTCAGCATTCGTTTGTTCTTTCTTTGCATCTACCTATCTTAAAATGTTGGTAAGTAGATACTAAATTCTACTGGATGATTTTATTTGCTCTTATTATAACTTTAAATCAGTTGAGAATGTATAAAGTAAATCTGTAACTAGTTTTGTATATATTTTAAACATTTTAAGCTTAAGATTAAGGCAAGTTGCACCAATTTTCACCAAGAATGGCTTCCGCTTTCCACAAGATATATTCTATAAACTAGCCTCATAGCTGAGAAAAGGCCACTAATTGATTATTGGGGCTTTGGATTAGTTTTACTAATATTTTAAGAACCTTTAGCTAATTAGAATCTTAGGAAGTTTGTAGTGATTTACAGATTTTGCCGACAACATTACTATGTTTACACGAATTGAATGAAACTAGAGTTTTGCAACATCTGCAAGTAAAGTAATTGTTTTAGTCAATTTACTCGAATTATTTATCCATCCGCAGTATCTCGTATCTTACAAAAAAAAAAAAACAAGTCATTCATTATGTTGTTTATCCAAATTCATGTGCATGTGACAAAATCAATTTAGACTTATAAAGTTAGTCACAGTCTGATTAAGCTCCTTTTAACAATTTAAATCAAATTAATAAAATTAAATATTTTTTTTTTTAAATGTTTCGTTTGCTTCTAATCTCAAAACTATCTAGCGACAAATCAGTTTTCTTCATCGCGCGCTTAACTTTCACTAGAAAAATGAAAATTTTCTCTAGTTTTAGCAATGACGAACGATTAAATAAATGATGATGATGATCATGATAATAGTAAACAAATTCTCTCCCTCTGTCTCTCGATCGAATATGTTGTAAGTGCGAGACTATATACATTAATCCAATACTGCACACTTACACTAAATGGTGGATGAAATTTTTAAAGTTTTTCTGTACATTACTTACTTCATGATTAGAATTAGAAAATATACGAATATACGCGATGATCGTATAAAACTATTGTGTTTATGGAAATTATGGTTTTTATACCAAATTTAACGCTAGAAAAGGCAATTATTTAACATAAAACGACTAAAAAAAAACAACAAAAAGTGAAATTAACATGTACTTACACACACACACACACAAAAAAATAAATTGCTTGTATATACGTGAGCACACAAGTGTCTTAGGATTTAATAATCGAGATAATTATATTTAGGCAAAAGTGATTTTGTTTTATGTCTTACATCGTCAATTTTTTCGAAGGTTGATTGTGAAATCGCGTTTTTTTTTCGCTGGTTTGAGTTTTTTTTTTTTTTTTTGCATTTTTACTTTTTGTACTTAAGTGTTCATTAATTGTACGGCAGAAGACGCGATTTCATCACAATTTTATGAAAAATTGTTGATTGTATTGTCAAATATGTGTGACGACAAATTTCATTTTCATTTTAATTTTTATGTTTTGCGTTAACATGTAATTTACGGGTTGAGGTTGGAATCCGATTACAATATACCAAATTCAAAATCTCAAATTAATAAAATTCCAAATTACGAAATACCAAATTATAAAATCGTTTTCAGTAGCCTCAGACCGAAAAACGATTTAACGTTGGTAAATTATTTGGCGCCAACTGCAAAAGTGTGTTGTCGTTGAACAGAAAAAGCAAAGAATTCAGTGTAGAAATCAGAAAGGTAAAAAAGATTCGCTGTTGAATCTTGTATATAGTAATGAAATTTGAACTTATTGTGCCCAAAAAAATCCTAAATCTTGATTATTTCCATATATTTCATAGGAAATTCCATTTTTATTAAAATCATCCTACTATAAATCGACAATTCTGAGCTAAAAAAATTCAAAATCTTTAATTTGTGCTCCGATTTCAGTTCTTAATACCTCTAAAGATAGGTTTCTGGACCTGTAATTGTTGTGCCAACCCGCATTTAAATTGCTTGATTATTTCCATAAATTTCGTAGAAAATTGGATTTTTTTTGAAAATCATCTTACATTATCAGTAATTCTGATCCAAATAAATTGAATTCCATCCAATTTTTTCAAGTCACCTTACTATACAAATCAGCTATTCTGAGCCAGAAAAAAATCCAAAATCTGCAATTTTGCTCCTATTGTGGTCTTGATTATTTCCATACTTTTCATAGAAAATGCGATTTGTTTGCAAATCTTCTTGCTATATAATTTAGCAATTCTGCGCCAAAAGAATCTAAACTCTTCAATTGTGCACCAATTACGGTTCATGATACGTCTAAAGATAGTGTAACAATCCTTCGTGGTACTGTGAGATAATCAGAATGAGCTACTCTGATTCTGTCAAAGATACCAATTGTGAAACACAAAAAATATTATCTAGACAAAGGTTCCAGGAATCGGGATACGGTCGATTACTATAATACTATCTGATACTGTTATACAAAATTTAAATATTTATCAAAACAAACTTGGAGCTCACGTTCGAATATCCTTTGCATGATAAATTCCCATACTTTAATTCTGTAAATCCACAACTTCGAACGCTACCTGCCCAGCCTTTCTTAATATTCGAGCTTTAACAAATGTTGGGTATAAGTTTACGGATATTTGATTTGACGCGTCGCTATGAATGAAGTTGCGAACAAAAACGATATCATCGACGTTAATAATACGATTGCGACTACTTAAATAATAGCGGTTTAGTGACATTTATAGACGTTGCTTCCCTCATTGGTTCGATATGTACAAATTTCGCGTTTTTATCCAGAACAATAAACGTATTGCCATTTTTGGATATTTTTTTGCCATTTTTGGACAGGCAATTGGTGGTCGATTTATTTGGTTAACTGGTTTAGCGCCCTTGCAGAGGTCGCACTTGCGAACGAATTCAGTTACGTCTTTTACCAAACTGGACCAATGAAAATATCTTCGCAGAATTTCTATTGTTGAGCTGACGTAGGTGGTGTATGCACTGTGCTTATTAGTCTATTTACAGTGATTCCGTTTCTGGAATCGCCAATTTTTATATAGACTTTATTGTTGACCACAGGCATATTAGATAATATTTCAGGTAATTTTAGTATAGAGTGTTGTCGGTAAGACAGATCCTTTTCAAAATAGGGTGACTCCAGAACAAGATGCAATGGATTACCATTTTCATTCATTGTGATTTTAAGCATAAATAAAATGGAATCCTTCTACGTATTGCATAAATTTCTTGAGACTCAATACAGCTGCCAAACACTCTAGCTCCGTAATGCTATAATTACGCTGCGCTGCATTGGATTTCTGAGAAAAATATGCAATGAGTCCCTTTTCGCCGCTGAAGCTCCTTTGAAATAGGACTCCGCCGAGTCCTGCGCTTGAAGCGTCACACTGAATGAAAAACGGACAGGTATAGCCCGGATTACATAGTACTGGAACGCTACATAAAGCTTCTTTAAGTTTGTTAAATGATTTGGTTGCTTCTTCCGACCAGGCAAACTTTTGTTTTTTTCTCAACAACTTCGTCTAAGGTTTTGAAATTTTGGAGTATCGCGAATTGCGTATTAAATACGTAATAAATGCATGCACATTCTTATTTTCGAGGTTTACTTGGAAAACAAAATGATCCGTACTGGCATCCCATGCTAGTCCTAACAACTTTACGGGCTCTGGATGATCTGAAACTATTTTTAGAATGGAATCGTTTATCTTATTCAACGAATGCCGCACTCGTGAATCATTGGATGAAATTTTCCTTAAATTGAAGCCTCCGCTTTTTACAGTCTCTACTACATTATCTAATTTATCTTTCATGTTGATCAGCTCTGGTAATGTTGATGCTCCGGTCATTAGATCGTCTACGTAGATATCATATTCAATGGCTCGACTTGCTTCTGGATGTGTTTCTGCGTGTATCCGTACCAATTCCTTTAAGCATCTGGTGGCCATAAATGGTGCCGATGCTATACCATAAGTTACTGTATTTAACGCGTACGGACGTATACGTTGCTGATTATCTCGACATATAATTATTTGATGTGCAGTGTCTTTTTTATTAATCAAAACTTACCGCTACACCTTTTCGATGTCCCCAATAAATACATATGGATGTTGCCGGAACCGCGTGAGAATTTGAAATAGGCTCGATTGCACGTTGTATCCTACCAACAAATTGTCGTTCAGTGAGACTCCTCCTGTCGGGCTTGACTTTGCAGACGCATCGAAAACTACGCGAAATTTCGTCGTACTACTAGCGGCCTTAAACACTCCGTGGTGTGGTAGGATATAAGCTTTCTGGAGCTCTGCATTGCTTATATTTATTGATTCCATATGTCGTAAATCTTCATATTCCCTTAGAAATTCGGTGGATAGCTCTCAGAATTGGGTGTGTATTTTGAATCGTTTCTCCATTGCCAATAATCTTGAGATAGCTTGATGATAGGTGGATCCGATAGGTTTTAATGTTTCTTTAAATTGAAGTTCGGTGATAAATCTTCCATCAGCTGCTCGGGTTGCCCTTGCGACAATCCTGCCAACAATTCGTTTTGGCCTTCGGATAATCCTACTAGCACTTCTATTATGTCGAATTTGAATGCGTTGCATTCGTTTATTTTCTGTAAAAATATAAAAGTTAGTTTATTTACAAATCCAAATATAAATACCTCTTACATTATCCGAAAACTTCTTAAGACATCTTCTTATTGCTTCATTTTCCTCCATGGCTTTTCTTTCAAACCCTTTTCACCAAGCCTTACCACTGGAAGTACTGGCCATCGATCGACTTCGTTTTCTTTCGATATCATCATCATTCTAGAAAAAAAAACACAAAATTAGGTAATTTTATTACATTTGAGAAATGTAATCTCGTTTACTA
Source organism: Tipula helvola (assembly GCA_963556165.1). Classification (NCBI taxonomy): domain Eukaryota; kingdom Metazoa; phylum Arthropoda; class Insecta; order Diptera; family Tipulidae; genus Tipula; species Tipula helvola. Next base: position 52,529,958 of record OY744481.1, read on the forward strand.
CAGGCAAAGGGGTTTTAAATGTCGACGATTTTTCGTTTTGCCATTTTCGTTTGTCTGGTTTGTCTGGATCTAACGCGCCGCATGATACGCCAAAAAAAATTCTTTATTTAACCCATTCCTTCCCGACGCACGTATAATGTATCATACCACCGAATACTCAATGTTGCAAAAATATTTGTTTCTTACTATTTAAATTCAATAAAAAAAATGAAATACTACATGGATGATGATTGAATAATTAATGTAATAAAAATAAACAACACAAAAATTTAAGTTCCAATACAAGTAAATTAAGATTGTCAAAATGCACAAGTGTTTTGGCAAAAGTGTTATCTGTTATTTTTGGCAAAAATGTCTACCGAAATGATAATGTCAAATTAATGGCTATTAAAATTCATCGTATACACCCCTATTATACCAAATATGTACCACGAATCTCAGAGATTGGCCTATAAGGTAACTATGTAGGTTGGAAAAGGCATACAATGAAAAATTCAAATCTCTCAGTGCCATTTTGATATGAACCGTAGGCTCATGCAAAACATTTTTGAAAATTAACAAATCGAGGAATTTCACACGGAACAAGGACGTTTTAAATTATTATTTATTGATAACTCAATTTATTAATTATTAATAAATTAATATTATTAATTAATAATTAATTATTAAATATACATTATTAATTATACGACCCGGATGGGCAACGAAACTGTCAACCAACTGACTACTGGCAAACCACACGTTTCGTTTGTGGTTTGCCAGTATCCAGTAGACAGAGAGCCCTTTGCCTTGAGTGAAATGGATCCCATTGGCTTGGGCGCTCCATATGAATGATATAGGTTCCCTATAAACGGGCTATCCTGCATGAATGATTGTGTGAATGCTAGAGAACGAAACGTTTCGGAAAGTACACGGAAAGGTGTCATTGTATGAAAGAGCCAACGGTGAGTGATTTTAATTCCTCAGTGTATTTCCTTTTCAATCTATATAGTCACTATATCCAATCTCTGAGATTCGTGCTATTTGGTATTAGTTCAGAGAATAACGTCCTTGTTAAAAACGAAATTCGTTGATTTGTTAATTTTGAAAATGTTTTGGAAGAGCCTACGGCTCATATCAAAATTGCACTGAGTAATTTGAATTTCTCATTGTATGCCTTTTTCAACCTACATAGTTACCTTATAGGCCAATCTCTGAGATTCGTGGTATTTGGTATAATAGGGGTGTATACGTGTGAATTTTGACTATCTTTTCACATCATAGCTTGTCAATTCATATTGTTCCCCACTAGCCATTAATTTGACATAAACAAATAACAGATAACAGATTACATTTTTGCCAAAAATAACAGAACATTTTTGCCAAAACACTTGTGCATTTTGACAATCTTAATTAACTTGTATTGGAACTTAAATTTTTGTGTTGTTTATTTTTATTATATTAATTATTCAATCATCATCCATGTAGTATTTCATTTTTTTTATTGAATTTCACTAAAAAAATATTTGTACACTTGCTTCAATATTCTCTTTGACAAATTTTGTCAGAACTTCAACACCGATATAACAACATGAATGTTGGACAATTTTGCCAGAACTGGTATTGTAATATGAAATATTCGTTCCACTTGCTTGTTTCCAGTCGCTACACCAGCCGTTCCCAATTGAAGATCAATTTCTTCCTTAGCGCAGTACTCGCTATTCGCTGAATTCTGTTGAACGAAAAGCGCCATCTCTGTCTGCGATCTACCTCTTGGGATTTCCAAAGATTGCTTTTTGTGCATTAATTCGCTGAATAACCTCGTTGATGTTCAAGGTTTTGGTAGGGTAGATCCATGTAAATTTGGAGAAGCCATCATCCACCACGCAAAATACGTACCGATACAACTTTCGCGTCGGCGACAAGCTTCCCAAATGGTCGATGTGGTAAGTCACCAACGGACTATCTCCTTTTGGTATTGGATTTAATAATTCCTCCTGTTTTCCCATTTTCCGTTCTGTTACAATGCAACGAACCCAATTTTTGATGCACTGCTTAATCTTCTCGGCGAGTTTTGGAATATAAATTGCTACTTGACAAACTCCTCGGTTTTATGGGCAGCGAAATGTCCTTGATCGTGGTAGATTTTAATTATTTCTCGTTCCATCTTTCTTGGCACAACCAACAGCCGTGTTCTATCTTGCATCTTGAATAAAATATCATTATTAGTAACATAATATAGATATACCGATTTTAAGAAGGCCATATATCGGTCGTAAATCGGAATCCTCCTTCTGGGCTGCTCTCACTCGATGTAATATGTCCTCAACTATAGGTAAGCCTAAAGGACCCCTGCTGAGAGCATCGACATGTCGCATTCCATACCCTGGCCGGTGTTCTAATTGGAAATTAAATTCTTGCAAAGCAAGCGCCCATCTTGCAATTCTCGAGCTCAGCTCCTTCCGCTTCATGGTACCTTTAAACGCCGCCCAGTCAGTAATAATTTTAAAATTAAGAACGAGTAGGTATACTCGCAATTTCTTGAGAATGGCTATAATTGCAAGAACTTCTAACTAGTAACTGCTATACCTTTCCTGGCACTTAGAAGTTTTTTTCGAGTAATACAATACTGGATGCATTTTTTGATAGTCATCTGATTTCTGCAGCAATATGGCGCCTAATCCTATCTTGCAGGCGTCGGTGTGTAGCTCTGTTTCCGCCTTACTGGAATATATTTTTAATACCGGATGGCTAACCAAACTCCTCTTTAATTTGTCGAACGCAGCTTTTTGTTATATACCGAATTTGAATTCAACCTCTTTTCGCAAAGTATCACTCAGAGGTTTGGCTATCAATGCATAGTTTGAAACAAACCTTCTAAAATATCCCGAAAATCCTAAAAAACGCTGAATTTTTTTCACCGACTCAGGCTCTGGAAACTTCGAAATCGCCATAGTTTATCCGTTTGATGGTTGGATTTGTCCATTCTCAATCAGATACCTCAAATACTCAATTTTTCTACGTAGAAAATGGCATTTGCTCCACTTGATTTGTAAACTGTTCTGTTCTGCTACAAGAAGAACCTGCTTTAATCTTTCTATGCCTTGGTTATTTTTAATTTGTAATTTATTTTGAAAAAACTTTTCCTTATAGTAACAATTTAAATTTATTCTAGAAGATCGATTTTGGATTACTCCTTCTTCGGTTCTATTTTAACAACTATTCAGTACAGAATAGTTGTTAAAATAGAATCGAGGAAGGAGTAATCCGAAATCGATCTTCTAGAATAAATTTAAATTGTTACTATAAGGAAAAGTTTATTCAAAATAAATTACAAATTAAAAATAACCAAGTTGTTTTTATTTATAAAGTTTATAATTGACAAAAAATAAAAAATAAACACAAAAAAGAAAAATGGATATACACCATTATAACTTATATACCTTTAAAATACATATATGTATAGGTATCTATAGTGGCCGTTATACCATAAAATCGTATTCATCCAGTTCATCGGGGGGGTTTTGTAAACTGGCCGCCGCGAATGGAACTGGAATGCCGCCTTCGGATGGGAATATTACATGAAGCTGTTTTCTTTCGTTTTCTTCAAAATCAATAATTTTTTTTTCGAGCGCGTCTAACTCAGCCATCCACATGCTCTCCGCTGTTTTTTTTTCAGAACGTTCAGTTCTGCGATTTTATTATCGCGCTGTTTTAAAAACTCGTCCTTCTTTTCTATAGTTAGCATCTTTATTGACATGCCCAATAAATAATTAAATTCCTCTTTAATTTCATTTTTCGACGTAGCTATCGGGTCAGGATCGTATCCGCACTGAATCAATTCATTTTGTATACTTTTTTGTTTTTTATTTTCAATCGCTAACGATTTGTTACACTTTTCGATGATAAATCTCGCTTGGTTGTTCAGAAATGAAATCTCAGCCTCGAGCATCCTCTGCTGATTATCTATTCGTTTCTGGTAGTAATGCATACGAAGTTCGAAAAATTCGATCATGATGTCGTTAACATGTTCATAGCGGCGAAGACAATTGTTTGCGTCAAAAGCGTGCATTTGTGTTAAAAGCACTGATGACGTTAGCTTAAATATACGATGGAATCCATTATCTTCGAGTTCTAATTTATGGAACTCATCCGGTGCTAAAGTAATTACAAAACGCACAGTCGTATCAGTGTGATATTCTTCATAGTCTGTGACTACTGCCTTTTGCTCACAATCACAAACACCCCGTGGTGTGGTAGGATATAAGCTTTCTGGAGCTCTGCATTGCTTATATTTATTGGTTCCATATGTCGTAAATCTTCATATTCCCTTAGAAATTCGGTGGATAGCTCTCAGAATTGGGTGTGTATTTTGAATCGTTTCTCCATTGCCAATAATCTTGAGACAGCCTGCTGATAGGTGGATCCGACAGGTTTTAATGTTTCTTTAAATTGAAGTTCGGTGATAAATCTTCCATCAGCTGCTCGGGTTGCGACAATCCTGCCAACCATTTGTTTTGTCCTTGCGCTAATCCTGCCAATACGTCGATCAGTTCAAAATTGAATGCATTTACCACGTGGATTTTCTGTAAAAATATAAAAGTTAGTTAATTCACAAATCCAAATATAAATACCTCTGACATTATCTGAAAGCTGCTTAATACATCTTTTTAGGGCTTCATTTTCCTCCATGGCTTTTCTTTCAAACCCTTTTCTCCAAGCCTTACCACTGGAAGTACTGGCCATCGATCGACTTCGTTTCCTTTCGATATCATCATCATTCTAGAAAAAAAACACAAAATTAGAAAATTTTATTACATTTGAGAAATGTAATCTCGTTTACTACAGGCAAAGATGTTTTAAATGTCGACTCTTTTTTCGTTTTGCCATTTTCGTTTGTCTGGTTTTCAGCCGAATCTGCTTGAAACTATTTTTATAAAAATAAAAATAAATTTGTAAAAAATTAAAGAAATCCAAGTTTGTTAAATAAAACATTTAAAATAAACTTTTGCACTTATGTATTAAATACATGCACATCCTTATTTTCGAGGTTTACTTGGAAAACAAAATGATCCGTACTGGTATCCCATGCTAGTTCTAATAACTTTACGGGCTCTGGATGATCTGAAACTATTTTTAGAATGGAATCGTTTATCTTATTCAACGAATGCTGCACTTGTGAATCATTGGATGACATTTTCCTTAAATTGAAGCCTCCGCTTTTTAAAATCTCTACTACATTATCTTTCAAGTTGATCAGCTCTGGTAGCCTACATAGATATCATATTCAATGGCTCGACTTGCTTCTGGATGTGTTTCTGCGTGTATCCGTGCCAATTCCTTTAAGCATCTGGTGGCCATAAATGGTGCCGATGCTATACCATAAGTTACTGTATTTAACGCGTACGGACGTATAACCTACGTTGCTGATTATCTCGCCATATAATTATTTGATGTTTAGTGTCTTTTTTATTAATCAAAACTTACCGGTACACGTTTTCGATGTCCCGGCCTCGGTAACCGCTACGACCGGAGAGGCATTTCCGGTAGGTGGCCCCATGTTAAGGGGACTCTTATGGCAGACATGACGGGGATCGCTAGAGGTTGAGGCTGTCGTTCCGAACGAACACACCCGGCTTATTATTTTCTTAGCTACTAAAGACGTGGCAAAAGTTGTTTTAATTCTTTACTCCCTTTTATTTACTTTGTCTTGCGGTTTTTCAAGCATGAGATTATGTCTGGAAAATCCCACGCCGCACCGTGAACTCTAGGCAGCTACCAGACCTATAATCTCATGATTCTGTTAACGGAATTTGTGGTTTCGTCAATTTGGTGCAATAGTTCAAGCTACTGTGCCAAACGAAACTTTGGTTCCGTTACAAATGGTATCATCTTTTATTTCTTCCTTTTCAAAATGGCCGTCGAAATTTTATTTTTGTATTTTCGCCCATGCACATGTTTTTTATTTAATTTTTTATTTTTATCTTTTACCCGTTTAAGTTCAACATATTAGACATACTAATAACAAATCTGCGTGACATCTAAGTATGTACAATACAAAGCAATTTTTTATTTTGCTTTTATTTTTAATTTTACCAACAATAAAATAAAATGATTTATAAAAAAATAAACGTGGATGGAACCAAATGATTTGCTATTTTAATGTCACTTGGTTGTCAAAGACCAACAATTTGCTAAAATTTAGTAAAACAACGCTTTGGACCACGACATCATCAATAATTTATTTTGATGATAATTACAACCTTACATTTTATTATATCGACTAAATATTGTCATATCAATAAAAAGACATACTTTTAAAACAATTTAAAGCCAAATTACAATTCGATTTTTGTTAATTTTAAGTAAAGGGTTGCATCCACAGTTTTCTTATGCTTAATTTGTTCACTTACAATTTTTAATTTTATTGCAGTCAGATACAAATATTTGTTGAATTGTCTATTGGACTGAAAAATAGGGCCCTTATCCCTTTCATGCCAAATGCAATCCTGCATTTGATTGTAGATACAATATAGCTTACTTTAAAAAACAAATTACATGACAACGAGAAATAATCCGTTGGCGAGGCTTGCTTGAATGTAATTTCTATCATATGTGATTTCCATCGTTTGTCAGTATTCGTATGTTGCCAGTTTTTTTCATTTTAATTTACCCCTAATAGCAGAACCTTCTAGAGTACAGAACTATAATCATGACGTATTTTTTAGAAGCTTTTTTAATGGTATAACTTTTTACAGATTTCCGTAGGAATCCATAGTAAAAAATGATGTTTTTTAGCATCAAGTTTCAAAAAAGCAAAGCTATTGTAAACTGTTTATATAAATGTTTTCTACATATATTTAACAACAATATATGTACAAGGAGGATATATTGCTATTAAGTAAATATTAATTGCAGAAATATTAAAATTAAATTATTTCTAAAATATATTTTTCGAACTTTCATTTTGCAAAATACATCAAAGTTGGCTCTGACGAATTAAAATAATACTTGCTAAATTTATCTTTAGTTTTACTAGTGAATACGTCAGATGCCAAAGATGTTTACAGAAAACTACGAAAAAAAATTATTTAATCACAAAATTATCACACGTTTTTAATATTTCATGAATTTGTTTTGATTTTCCTACAATTTTTGAACTTGAAATTTCCCCAGGTGGTAATTTTTGGTATGATTTTCCTAAATTTCTGCAGCCATCTATCTAATCTATATTGACTTAATAATCACAAGATTTGTAGCAATCTTTTATTTCAATTTGACCAGTATCAGAACCATCTTGATGTAAATAGAGCCGGCATGTGAGAATAAACTTAAAATAAGGGATATAGAAACACTAAAAATTCATTTACATATTTTCATAGTGTTTGTATGAAAAAACTCGATTTCGATTGACGATAAAACATGAATTAAAACTTAAACATGAGAAACCCAGTTAAATAATTTTTTCTGAAATCGCTAACAAACAACTCAATGTCTTACTCATTTAAAACACAGGTTCTAAAATTTCCTTATTTTCCAGCAATTATCAAAAGAAAATAAGGGAAATTAAATTAAAAAACATTCTATAACAATAACTTAATGCCGTCATCATTTGACCACATCTAAACCCAATGGTAAGAAAAAGACAACACGTCTCCGCTCAACAATCAAAATTAAAAAAAATCAAAAAGAGCCAAAAAGAATAAATTACATCAATACAATGAGTACGAAATAAAACAAAACATCAAAACAATCTAGAAGCTTTGCAACTATAGAAATATATTAATGGAGGCAAAATAACTCATTTTCCCATATAGAGATTTGGCCGCTTCATTTGAAGTTTCGTAATCATTTTTTTCGACGGATAATGAGTGATTAATTCATTGATCCAACATTAACTAGCCGTGTTTTTTTCATCACCCGCCGGAAATCGAACCCGGGACCTCCGGAGCTTAAAGCAAGCATGCTAACCACAGTGCCACCGGGGCAAAAAAGCTCACTTTCTAATAAACTAAAACTACAGATAAGTATAGTGAAAATAATATCTCTGCGAAATTCTGACAGATCTCGCGCATCTACAAAAAAAATAAAAACAAATGGTGGAAACATAGCGATGTATTAATGTTCAATCACAGATTTAAACATAAGTTACGCATATCATGCAAACCAAATACATTGCACTAATCATGGCACGTTACAACTACAACAACTATCGATGCAATAAATGTCAACTAAGTGTCTTTAAGTAAAATAGTTATGTACGGATATAGAATCCAATTTCTGAATTATACAAATTGTTTCACATAATTTTTGCTATTTCGGCAAATTATTTTTGTATATAAACACTTACATTTTGGGTAATAAAAAGAGTTATAATTGAGCAGTCAAACGTTTTGAACCTTATTAAAGTTAGCCGACATTTTTCAGCCGACAAAAAAAAAATCGATAATGTAGATTGCGCTTTTATCACACCAGCGGACAAATTGTTAAAGTTAGCCGACAATTTCCAGCGGAGAAAAAATCGATAATGCAGATTACACAATAAAAATACCAGCCGAAAAAAAACTTTTAACAATCAAATGAAATTTATCGGCCGATAAATTGCATGGGCGATGAAGACGGGATTCTAAAAGGTTTTTTGGATAAAGTTCTGGTTTATGGCTAATTAAGGTGAAAATCTCATGTAACTCAAGATTTTGGGGGTTGATCATCATTCTAAGTATGATTTTCAATTAGGTCTGATCTCTATCTTTATCATTGCATCGTCTCAGCTGGATGTGATGGGGACCTGATAGCCAAAATGGCCCATACATCCACTTCAAATATTTATTCATTTTTTCATACAAAAAATCTCATGTAACTCAAGATTTTGCGGGTTGGTCATCATTCTAAGTATGATTTTCAATTAGGTCTGATCTCTATCTTTATCATTGCAACGTCTCAGGTGGATGTGATGGGGACCTGATAGCCAAAATGGCCCATACATCCACTTCAAATATTTATTCATTTTTTCATACAAAAAATCTCATGTAACTCAAGATTTTGGGGGTTGGTCATCATTCTAAGTATGATTTTCAATTAGGTCTGATCTCTATCTTTATCATTGCAACGTCTCAGCTGGATGTGATGGGGACCTGATTGTCAAAATGAACCATACATCCACTTCAAATATTTATTCATTTTTTCATACAAAAAATCTCATGTAACTCAAGATTTTGGGGGTTGGTCATCATTCTAAGTATGATTTTCAATTAGGTCTGATCTCTATCTTTATCATTGCAACGTCTCAGCTGGATGTGATGGGGACCTGATAGTCAAAATGAACCATACATCCACTTCAAATATTTATTCATTTTTTCATACAAAAAATCTCATGTAACTCAAGATTTTGGGGGTTGGTCATCATTCTAAGTATGATTTTCAATTAGGTCTGATCTCTATCTTTATCATTGCAACGTCTCAGCTGGATGTGATGGGGACCTGATAGTCAAAATGAACCATACATCCACTTCAAATATTTATTCATTTTTTCATACAAAAAATCTCATGTAACTCAAGATTTTGGGGGTTGGTCATCATTCTAAGTATGATTTTCAATTAGGTCTGATCTCTATCTTTATCATTGCAACGTCTCAGCTGGATGTGATGGGGACCTGATAGCCAAAATGGCCCATACATCCACTTCAAATATTTATTCATTTTTTCATACAAAAAATCTCATGTAACTCAAGATTTTGGGGGTTGGTCATCATTCTAAGTATGATTTTCAATTAGGTCTGATCTCTATCTTTATCATTGCAACGTCTCAGCTGGATGTGATGGGGACCTGATAGCCAAAATGGCCCATACATCCACTTCAAATATTTATTCATTTTTTCATACAAAAAATCTCATGTAACTCAAGATTTTGGGGGTTGGTCATCATTCTAAGTATGATTTTCAATTAGGTCTGATCTCTATCTTTATCATTGCAACGTCTCAGCTGGATGTGATGGGGACCTGATAGCCAAAATGGCCCATACATCCACTTCAAATATTTATTCATTTTTTCATACAAAAAATCTCATGTAACTCAAGATTTTGGGGGTTGGTCATCATTCTAAGTATGATTTTCAATTAGGTCTGATCTCTATCTTTATCATTGCAACGTCTCAGCTGGATGTGATGGGGACCTGATTGTCAAAATGGCCCATACATCCACTTCAAATATTTATTCATTTTTTCATACAAAAAATCTCATGTAACTCAAGATTTTGGGGGTTGGTCATCATTCTAAGTATGATTTTCAATTAGGTCTGATCTCTATCTTTATCATTGCAACGTCTCAGCTGGATGTGATGGGGACCTGATAGTCAAAATGAACCATACATCCACTTCAAATATTTATTCATTTTTTCATACAAAAAATCTCATGTAACTCAAGATTTTGGGGGTTGGTCATCATTCTAAGTATGATTTTCAATTAGGTCTGATCTCTATCTTTATCATTGCAACGTCTCAGCTGGATGTGATGGGGACCTGATAGCCAAAATGGCCCATACATCCACTTCAAATATTTATTCATTTTTTCATACAAAAAATCTCATGTAACTCAAGATTTTGGGGGTTGGTCATCATTCTAAGTATGATTTTCAATTAGGTCTGATCTCTATCTTTATCATTGCAACGTCTCAGCTGGATGTGATGGGGACCTGATAGCCAAAATGGCCCATACATCCACTTCAAATATTTATTCATTTTTTCATACAAAAAATCTCATGTAACTCAAGATTTTGGGGGTTGGTCATCATTCTAAGTATGATTTTCAATTAGGTCTGATCTCTATCTTTATCATTGCAACGTCTCAGCTGGATGTGATGGGGACCTGATAGCCAAAATGGCCCATACATCCACTTCAAATATTTATTCATTTTTTCATACAAAAAATCTCATGTAACTCAAGATTTTGGGGGTTGGTCATCATTCTAAGTATGATTTTCAATTAGGTCTGATCTCTATCTTTATCATTGCAACGTCTCAGCTGGATGTGATGGGGACCTGATTGTCAAAATGAACCATACATCCACTTCAAATATTTATTCATTTTTTCATACAAAAAATCTCATGTAACTCAAGATTTTGGGGGTTGGTCATCATTCTAAGTATGATTTTCAATTAGGTCTGATCTCTATCTTTATCATTGCAACGTCTCAGCTGGATGTGATGGGGACCTGATAGCCAAAATGGCCCATACATCCACTTCAAATATTTATTCATTTTTTCATACAAAAAATCTCATGTAACTCAAGATTTTGGGGGTTGGTCATCATTCTAAGTATGATTTTCAATTAGGTCTGATCTCTATCTTTATCATTGCAACGTCTCAGCTGGATGTGATGGGGACCTGATAGCCAAAATGGCCCATACATCCACTTCAAATATTTATTCATTTTTTCATACAAAAAATCTCATGTAACTCAAGATTTTGGGGGTTGGTCATCATTCTAAGTATGATTTTCAATTAGGTCTGATCTCTATCTTTATCATTGCAACGTCTCAGCTGGATGTGATGGGGACCTGATAGCCAAAATGGCCCATACATCCACTTCAAATATTTATTCATTTTTTCATACAAAAAATCTCATGTAACTCAAGATTTTGGGGGTTGGTCATCATTCTAAGTATGATTTTCAATTAGGTCTGATCTCTATCTTTATCATTGCAACGTCTCAGCTGGATGTGATGGGGACCTGATAGCCAAAATGGCCCATACATCCACTTCAAATATTTATTCATTTTTTCATACAAAAAATCTCATGTAACTCAAGATTTTGGGGGTTGGTCATCATTCTAAGTATGATTTTCAATTAGGTCTGATCTCTATCTTTATCATTGCAACGTCTCAGCTGGATGTGATGGGGACCTGATAGCCAAAATGGCCCATACATCCACTTCAAATATTTATTCATTTTTTCATACAAAAAATCTCATGTAACTCAAGATTTTGGGGGTTGGTCATCATTCTAAGTATGATTTTCAATTAGGTCTGATCTCTATCTTTATCATTGCAACGTCTCAGCTGGATGTGATGGGGACCTGATTGTCAAAATGAACCATACATCCACTTCAAATATTTATTCATTTTTTCATACAAAAAATCTCATGTAACTCAAGATTTTGGGGGTTGGTCATCATTCTAAGTATGATTTTCAATTAGGTCTGATCTCTATCTTTATCATTGCAACGTCTCAGCTGGATGTGATGGGGACCTGATAGCCAAAATGGCCCATACATCCACTTCAAATATTTATTCATTTTTTCATACAAAAAATCTCATGTAACTCAAGATTTTGGGGGTTGGTCATCATTCTAAGTATGATTTTCAATTAGGTCTGATCTCTATCTTTATCATTGCAACGTCTCAGCTGGATGTGATGGGGACCTGATAGCCAAAATGGCCCATACATCCACTTCAAATATTTATTCATTTTTTCATACAAAAAATCTCATGTAACTCAAGATTTTGGGGGTTGGTCATCATTCTAAGTATGATTTTCAATTAGGTCTGATCTCTATCTTTATCATTGCAACGTCTCAGCTGGATGTGATGGGGACCTGATAGCCAAAATGGCCCATACATCCACTTCAAATATTTATTCATTTTTTCATACAAAAAATCTCATGTAACTCAAGATTTTGGGGGTTGGTCATCATTCTAAGTATGATTTTCAATTAGGTCTGATCTCTATCTTTATCATTGCAACGTCTCAGCTGGATGTGATGGGGACCTGATAGCCAAAATGGCCCATACATCCACTTCAAATATTTATTCATTTTTTCATACAAAAAATCTCATGTAACTCAAGATTTTGGGGGTTGGTCATCATTCTAAGTATGATTTTCAATTAGGTCTGATCTCTATCTTTATCATTGCAACGTCTCAGCTGGATGTGATGGGGACCTGATAGCCAAAATGGCCCATACATCCACTTCAAATATTTATTCATTTTTTCATACAAAAAATCTCATGTAACTCAAGATTTTGGGGGTTGGTCATCATTCTAAGTATGATTTTCAATTAGGTCTGATCTCTATCTTTATCATTGCAACGTCTCAGCTGGATGTGATGGGGACCTGATAGCCAAAATGGCCCATACATCCACTTCAAATATTTATTCATTTTTTCATACAAAAAATCTCATGTAACTCAAGATTTTGGGGGTTGGTCATCATTCTAAGTATGATTTTCAATTAGGTCTGATCTCTATCTTTATCATTGCAACGTCTCAGCTGGATGTGATGGGGACCTGATTGTCAAAATGAACCATACATCCACTTCAAATATTTATTCATTTTTTCATACAAAAAATCTCATGTAACTCAAGATTTTGGGGGTTGGTCATCATTCTAAGTATGATTTTCAATTAGGTCTGATCTCTATCTTTATCATTGCAACGTCTCAGCTGGATGTGATGGGGACCTGATAGCCAAAATGGCCCATACATCCACTTCAAATATTTATTCATTTTTTCATACAAAAAATCTCATGTAACTCAAGATTTTGGGGGTTGGTCATCATTCTAAGTATGATTTTCAATTAGGTCTGATCTCTATCTATGTATGGGCCATTTTGGCTATCAGGTCCCCATCACATCCAGCTGAGACGTTGCAATGATAAAGATAGAGATTACACCTAATTGAAAATCATACGTTCACCTTAATTGGCCACATTCCACAACTTTATCCAAAAATCCTTTTATAATTATCATTATTATTATTATTAAATATTATTATGCTTTTTTGCTTTAAATATTTTTTAATTTATTGTTATTTTTTGTTACTTTTGTATCATTTATATGTTTTTTTTATTACTTTAATTTCCATATATTTTAAAATTAATTTTTTTTTGGAAATACCTACCTAAATAAAAAAAAAAAAATAAAAAAAAATCCCATTACCGCGTCCATGCAAATTATCGGCTGATAAATTTCAGTCGATGGTTAAAATTTTTTTTCGGCTGGTATTTTAATTGTTTATCTGCATTATCGATTTTTTGTCGGCTGGAAATTGTCGGCTAACTTTAACAATTTGTCGGCTGGATTGGTAAAACCGCAATCTACATTATCGATTCGGCTGAAAAATGTCGGCTGAGAAATGTCGGCTAACTTTAATAATATACGTTTTGATTCATTCTCAGCTAAAGTACCTCTACACTGGCAAGTTCTTTAGCTGCATTAATATTGTAATTTATCGCTTGTCCAAATTTGCGACTTGGATACTAAAGTGAAAATTAACAATTAAGGATAATTTGGTTTCATATTGAGGTTAGAATTTGTCTATTTTGAATTATGTTTTTCCTCATATGTATTCACAATAATTAGTTTTCCTCAAATGTATTCAAAATAACAGTAATTTTAATTTAGATAACACACTAGTACTAGAACTTTTGGGGTCCCATTTGAAACGCGATATGGTACAAAACGCGATATGGTACAAAACGCGATATGGTACAAAACGCGATAGGACACAAAATGCGATATTTCAAAACGCGATTTCCTAATTCTGATTGTACATGTTAAATTTCATCATAATGGTGAAGGAAAATTTTATTAAATAAAAGAAGATTAATAAGTATTATTATTTTAAAATAATATTATTATTATTTTAATTTTTATTATTATTTTAAAATTTTAATTTTAATATCGCGTTTTGAAATATCGCATTTTGTACCATATCGCGTTTTGTACCATATCTAAGATAATTTTAATGTCATTAGCTTGCCTCGAACAAATTGAAGTTTAAAATTGAGTTATTGTTTTGCTTTAACACGAAAAATAGCCTCTAGAGGCTGAAAAATCGAATTTTCCGACATTTCCCACGGAAAATTTGAACTGAATTTTTTACTTGCGATAGCCATCGACAAGTCACATCAAAGCAATCCATCTCTAGATCTCACATTCTAGAGGCTGATTTTATACAAATTTTCTAATGATATTTGAAAAACCGAATTTCCCCTGATTTCCACGAGGAACTGGAGCCAGGTTTTGCCATATAAGAATATTAGCAAAGGTTTTCAATCCTTAGTAATTTTTCTGCTAAACTTCAAATTCTTAATCTACATGAAAAAATATATCGATTAACACAAAAACTTTGATCGATTTGTTTCTTTTAAAAACCCTAGTTTGGTTTAATTTGTAAAACCCAAATTCGATTAAAAATTTGCTGGAGTAAAATCCGTATTCAACTTTTTTTTAAATTCTAATTAAACTGTTAATTAGTAATTAGCATATTTTGTAGAGAAAAACTTGCTTGGAACTTTCAACAAAATTATAAATAAATACAATAAATTACATGTATTTGGCTCAAATTATCAAATTTGGGTAAGTTCCCTTGGTATTATAAAACGGTACATGGAAAGAAAATACAATGGGGGGTTCTGGATGTAAGGTCAGTAATCCTGGGTGACTGTTTGGTACTGAACAAGTGGACCGCGCTAGTTGAAAAATAGTTCAACTTTGAGGTTTGTTTGCATTGGTTGGTTTGTTTGGAACGTTCAGAAAAGAGGCAGCTTATTCTAAATTATATGTTCTGCTCAAATTAAGCAAAAACCATTATGACTTTTAGCACCACTATGAGAGAAACATAAATCTGAGAACCTAGAAATTTTATTTTGATTACGCAATCAATAAGGCTGGCTGGTAGAAAAGTTATTTTTAGCCAGATATTAGTTTGAGTTTGGTGTAAACGTAAATGTACGAACTAAACGCTTTTCAAATAATTTTCATCAATTAATCAGCTTTAATAATTTATGTAATTTATTTTAATATTAAACGTAAACACCTAACAGTATTGGTTTCGTAAAATACATTATCGTTATTCTGAAATTTACACTAAGATTAGTACCTATCGCACAAACATGTAACATGAGAAAATGTATCGAACCAAAAAACACACTATCTGTGGTAGCTAAGTAATAATGTATGTAGGTGTCAAATTACTTTTAAAACAAAAAAATATAAACACCGACCACAAAAAGAAAACCAAAGGACTATTAATCGAAAGCGAAGAAAAACCACAAAACATGCTTATAACATGTATAAAAAAACGAAGCTTATATCACATAATTAATTAAGCAGCAAAAAATACGTTACGTTACTCCAAAAAATTGCAAACCCAGAAGTGCCAAGAAATCCAGAAACAAAAAATCTAATTAGTTAATAAAATCATTAAATTGTAAAATGTTAAACAGCAACATCGAACATCGTTTTCTCTTCGCAATATCGCGTATTTTCATAATATCGATTTTATTTATTTAATAAATAATCACAAGCGAAACTTCAATAATAATAATAATAAAAATAATAAATGCTTAAGAATTATAAGAAGTAAAATCGGAATATGTATAAGAAAAAAAAAAATAAAATGAATACTCGCATTTTCGATAAGGGTTTTGTTTACAATTTATTGTCAGCGGCGAGTTATATTAAAAAAAAAAATTTCAATAACAACAACAACCACAAAAACTCTGAAAACGGTGATTTTATAGTAAAAAAAAAAAAACGAAGCACCAGAAAGCATCACAAAAACATTCGTGTCAGTAGCTTTGACAACCTAAGATAGCATGTACGATGTTGCCGAAAAGAACATTAAAATTTAAATATTTACCCATTCGCGAAATGTTAAATTGTCACATTCTCGGCGAATTAAAATAAAAATTTTATATATGTATGTGCAAGATGTGTCTACTGCCTTGCGTGCTTTTTGCTTTTCGCGTAAGATAGTTTTCAGCCGGATCTGCTTGAAACTATGTTTATAAATATAAAAATAAATTTGCAAAAAATTAAAAAAAGCCAAGTTTGTTAAATAAAACATTTAAAATAAACTTTTGCACTAATATATTTATTTCACGATAAACTTACCTTTTGTGATGTGAAAAATTTGTTGGATGTCATTTTATAGCAAAATAACTGTTACACAATAAGTGTACATATTTCTTTGACAAAGTTACAACAACAACAACAATTGCATTGGATCTAACGCGCCGCATGATACGCCAAAAAATTTTTTTTATTTAACCCATTCCTTCCCGACGCGACGGACGTATAATGTATCATACCACCGCATACTCAACGTTGCAAAAATATTTGTTTCTTACTATTTAAATTAGCTAGCATGTTTACTATGCAAAACTCCCATTGTCCAAAATATAAACATCGTTATTTAAAAGAAAATCTTTTGCTTTCCACCTTCGATTCACTAAATGCGTCTATTGGCTCTGGCACGGTCAACAGTTAACTAGATCAACTTTTTCCGGTTTTTTTTTATATTTTTGTTTTAGTTTCTGTTATTCTTAAGGGCATAAGAACAATGCCGACAAAAAATATTGAATAGCGGACATAGGGCACGTAAATTAATCATGACCGATTTGCGTATGATACAGCACACTTTGGAATATAATTGGGTAAGCAGGACTGAGACTGTTGTCATCCTGTTGATGTTACAGTTAGCCGATAGAGTTATGTTGGTATCAGTTATCACCAGTTCTTTCGATTTTTCAAATATATCTAACAACAGATTTCGTTGTTTAAGAAGATAATCGCTGTTTTCATTAAATTCGCCCAACTCTGATATAATTTTAAAAAAGTTATTATTCGACGAAGAAAACATTGTTTTAAAATTATTACGATCTAAGTTTAGACTTAGTAATCAAAAGTTTATTTTAAAGGCGTTGGTAAATTTTTTTAAAACCGACTATTAAACGCCTCAATGGACAATGGGAGATTCATGATGATCTCCTTCCAATACCCACAGAGATTACGCCATTTGCCAAAATAAACTCTGTGGTCGTGTTTTAAAAAAAACAATAAATTTGACTCTTGCAAATTTTTTTTTTGAAAATTAACAAATCGAGTAATCGGCTAATTTCGTTTGGAACAACGACGTTGTTCTCTGTTATACCATACAGCACAAATCTCAGAGATTAGCTCATTTAGTGACTATATAGATTGCAAAGGAAGTACACTGAGGAATTTAAATCTCTCAATGCCATTTTGATATGAGCCTCATGCAAAATATTTTTGAAAATTAACAAATCGAGGAATTTCACATGGAACCAAGGACGTTTTAAATTATTATTTATTGATAACTCAATTTATTAATAAATTAATAATTAATTATACACTTTTATTAAAATAATTAAAACAAAAAAAAAACAAAAATGTCATATATTGATAAATAAATAAAAAATTATTAATTATACGACCCGGATGGGCGACGAAACTGTCAACCAACTAACTACTAGCAAACCACACGTTTCGTTTGTGGTTTGCCAGTATCCAGTAGACAGCGAGCCCCTTTGTCTTGAGTGAAGTGGATCCCATTGGCTTGGGCGCTCCATATGAATGATCTAGGTTCCCTATAAACGGGCTCTCCTGCATGAATGATTGTGTGAATGCTAGAGAACGAAACGTTTCGGAAAGTACACGGAATGGTGTCCATGCGAAATTTATCAATTTGTTCAATTTCAAAAATTGTATGCAAGAGCCTACGATGAATGATTTTAATTCCTCAGTGTATTTCCTTTACAATCTATATAGTCCAATCTCTATATGATCCAATCTCTGAGATTCGTGCTATTTAGTATTACAGAGAATAGCGTTCTTGTTAAAAACGAAATTCGTTGATTTGTTAATTTCCAAAATGTTTTGCAAGAGCTTACGGCTCATTTTAAAATTGCACTGAGTACTTTGAATTCTCAATGTATGCCCTTTTCAACCTACATAGTCACCTTATAGGCCAACCTCTGAGATTCGTGGTATTTGGTATAATAGGGTATATACGTGTGAAATTTGACTATCCTAGCATTTCAGTGCTTGTCATTTCATATTGTTCCCCACTAGTTATATGTATGTATTGATATATAATGCATTACTAAAAACTAACAGTTATTCCATTACTAAATCTAAAATGTATCTGCAAGTTCTTAAAATGGGCGGTATTGTTATAATGAATGTTAAATCACGAAATAATTCTAATAGTGTGACCTGTTTCTACCTGCATTTTTTATACAATGTTCTCTAATTTTATGACGAAAATTAAATAAAGGAAAATGGCCAGATGTTTTAATGAGGCGTGCTGTGTTTGATATACATATGGCTTAATTCCTATATAGCACACAGGCCAGACATAATTTACGAAAATAGATTACAATAAAATATTAGGTCCTCTATTTAACTTTTATTCCTTTTTAGGTGCCAACGAGCACAAGAAGTCCCTGTTTCTGTGGATTAGGCCTACCGGGGATACCACTTTAAAAAAAACGCACCAAGTACTCTTCCTCTTGGGAGGTGTGGAAATGAGTACACTTAATCTATAAGGTTGTCTTTTGTTGTGAAGCCCAATTAATGATCAACTATTTGTGCCACAATTAAATTAATTGATCAATATTTGGCCGGATTATTTACAATAAACTCGCTGAGTACATATACCATATTTTTAGTAAACTATTTGTATTGTTCTTTTTAATTGTTATGTAACAGAAAATAATTTAAGTAAATGATTTTGCCATTTTAATTTTAAAAAAAAAATTAAATCCTTTTATTGGTAATTGGAGCATCACGGATTCTACCTAGTGGAAAATTTTTAAACTGAGCTACCTGATAATTTGACGTTCGAAATGATTGTAAACAATTTCAATTTTGAACTGTAAACACAATTTTTATTTACCGGATTGCTAAATTTTCTTTTGTCACATTTGTGACAAATTTCATTTTATCAGGTGCATCATTTTGACTTTTTTCCTCGAGAGGAGCTTTCTCTACTTTTACAATCGTCAATAAATTTTGGACTACAAATTCGAATGAATTTATTTTGAAAGAAGAAAATTTATTGCGAATAATTTTTGATTATGTTATCAACATAATACCAAATACTTAGCGTGTTCCTGTGGCGTCAGCAAACTACTCATGAGTACTTGTATCTACTCGCAACTACTCATGCTCAAATGATGATGAAGTTGAGAAGTAGTTACGGATAAAATTTTCGGTAGAGGGATTTTAGTTCAAAAAATTCTAATAGATATACCAATTTTGGTTGTGTGGAATGTAATTTTTTAACCCTAATCCAACCAACGTGTGCCTTTTTGGCTCATTTGGTAAATGCAACGATTTTCAAAATATTGTTAATTTAGTTATAAACTTGTATGTATTTTATTTTGAAACATTTCCATACATTCCTATAACATTTCTATACAACGTATTTGGCTGTGTAAGGGTTAAAAAAAATTTTTTTGCGATTTTTAAATCGCAAAAATATTTTAATTATTTTGTTGTTTAATGTTTTATTAATTATTATTATTAATGGAACAACGTATTTTTTGTCAAAATCTAGCAGTTTTATTTAAATTGAGGTTATGTTTTACTACTGTCACGAAAATTTGCGTTCCATTGAACATCTACTCATAAGTACTTAGCAGTAGCAAATTGTTTCCAATGGAACTGTAGTGGTATGTCATGCACCACATAACAAATGATAACTTATCTGTTAATTTGTTCCGTCAATGTACCAGAGTTATCGCATAGTACGTTAAAAATAAAAATTTGGTTGGTAATTGTTTTTATTGTTTTCAACTCGGTAAGTCGGTATTGATTTTTAAAAATAAAAAATAAAATCATTAAGTACACAGTAGCCGAAGCAGAAGTATCAAGATACCGGTGTAGTGAACAGTGGTGATAATATAAATGGTTTGGCTTAGTTATAATATATAAGACGTTTAAAATGGCTACATAAACGAGCTGTTAAAATAAAGTTGAGTAGTTCTTTGTGTAATAATAATAATAATAAAAATCCTCAAACACAAAATAATAATAATTCAAAGTTAAAACATTATTTTATATAATAAATTGTGCTAGTCAAAATATGTATAATTGATAAGTGTACAGTGTCATAAATTAATTCATAAAAATAAATTAATTCATTAAAATAAACAGAAGTAAAAACATTTCAATTAACGTGTATAACATTGCATGACCTATACACTTACAGAACACAGTCACTTATATCAATTATCAACCTAACTAAAATTTTTATTCGTAATAAAATTTCTTCTTTCAAAATAAATTCACTCGATGATGTAAAAACGTTTTATTTAAAAAATTATGTATTCATTTTTAAAAAATTAATTTGTTTTCAATAAAAATTTATTTTTCTATCGGTCGGTCGTTGACGCTCGAAGAAGAAGGACGTGTTTTTGTCGTCTTCTTCGAGAATTTAATTTTAATTTAATATATTTTATTTTATTTATTTATTTATTTAGTGGTGTAAAGTGTTCAATGTTTATAAACATAAATATTTAATTTAATTTGATTTAATTTAGTGAAAAAGGAAAATTAAATATGGATAAAATGCAATCCATCGGGATGCATTCAACAGGCATTGTTTTATATTTTTTATTTTCGTATTTATATAGCGAAACAAATCAAATTTTTTGATTTTTCGCTTAATAATGCATGTTTCTTAAATTTGTATGGTTAGTGCATTACATTTAAATGCATTATCTCAGATTTAGATCTAATTAAAATTGAATTACGCAGTGGTATTTCTGTTTCTATGAATGAATAGAAATGTTTTTTTCTCTTTTCTCTAACGTGATTATATTTTGGATTTGTATTTTTGTATAGTGACAAAACCAACGCTAATGTACAACAAGCCTGATTCCGTAATGAGGTACACAGATACCTTCTTACATTAAATCGCTTATACTTGGAAGCATTGGTGGGAAACTTCGTATGTTTTGTTTTGCCTACAATTTATAGAGTGTATCCGATCACCAATACTTTCATGTATAAGCGAAAAATAAATTTATAATATTGGTGGTAGTCAGGCTTGTAATTATTGTTGGTTTTGATAGTGATCTAACGGCACAAATAAATATTCTTTATTATATGTAGGTATACAGGGTGTTCGGCACATGGACCGACACAATTTTTTGGGGGATTGGTTGGGTCATTAGCTAGTTTTCACCCATACGACCCTACGTCCTAAGTGACACGGTTACTGAGATATGATTTTTTTTCGTTTTTTATTTAAATTACATGAAATCTCGCCTTTAAATCGTCATATTTTTTTTGTTTGTGATTGTAATAGCACGAAATAACTTTTATTGTATTCTGCAATGTATTTTGAGTCTAAATAAATCATTATTTGTTACAATTGGCTTCAAGAAAAAGAATTACATGAGCTTCTAAAGTCTTGAAAATGTGTAAATGTATGAAAAGTTTCAACTTCTAAATTCAATATAAAAAAAACTAAACATTATTTTGAACATAGGCTTGCTTTAAAAAGTTGTCTAGTTTATACCCTTTCCAACGGTATGCTACATGTTGGAGAAATTATTTATAGTATGGTCAAAATAAGAGATAGAAGTTGTCAGGGTCAAGAAAATTCTTTTTATCTTTATTTTGTTTTTATTAAATATGAGTTATAATATTTGTTCGAATTGTTCTCCTCTACTCCGTATGCATGCACGACACCTTTACCTTATTTTAAATGTTGTTGTGCGAAGTCGTATTTCTCTTTTCATTATTTCAAATGCAGCTGTAATTCGCTCCATTAAAATTTCTCGTGAGGGCACCTCTGTTGCATAAACCAATCCTTTTTCTCGTCCCCAGACGTACAAATCGGGGGGTGTCAGATCTGGGGACCGTGCGTGCCAAGAAATAGGCCCAAATCTCCCAATCCATGAGTTTGGAAAATAATTGTCTAAGTACTCAGGTACCATTCAATAGTGTGCCAGACAGCCATCATTTTGAAAGACGATCGGCACACCTTCTTCCAAAACTGATAATAAAAGTTCGGGTAAATCGATTTGCAAAAGTTAGGGACCGTAGGAACCTATTTATTACATTTATTCTTTTGTTTTATTTAAATCTTGTTTTTGTTAAATATTTTGTTTTTCTCGTTTAGTCTGTTTTAAACTGTTATTAGAATGGTTTGTGTTGCGTTTGTCATCGCTGTTGTGGTTACAATGCCTAATTTTAGTAACAAAGAGACCTGACACCCTTCGATTTTTGCGTCTGAGGACGTGCAAATGAATTGGTTTATGCAACAGAGGTGCCCTCACGAGAAATTTTAATGGAGCGAATTACAGCTGCATTTGAAATAATGAAAAGAGAAATACGACTTCGCACAACAACATTTAAAATAAGGAAAAGGTGTCGTGCATGCATACGGAGTAGAGGAGAACAATTCAAACAAATATTATAACTCATATTTAATAAAAACAAAATAAAGATAAAAAGAATTTTCTTGACCCTGACAACTTCTATCTCTTATTTTGACCATACTATAAATAATTTCTCCAACATGTAGCATACCGTTGGAAAGGGTATAAACTAGACAACTTTTTAAAGCAAGCCTATGTTCAAAATAATGTTTAGTTTTTTTTATATTGAATTTAGAAGTTGAAACTTTTCATACATTTACACATTTTCAAGACTTTAGAAGCTCATGTAATTCTTTTTCTTGAAGCCAATTGTAACAAATAATGATTTATTTAGACTCAAAATACATTGCAGAATACAATAAAAGTTATTTCGTGCTATTACAATCACAAACAAAAAAAATATGACGATTTAAAGGCGAGATTTCATGTAATTTAAATAAAAAACGAAAAAAAATCATATCTCAGTAACCGTGTCACTTAGGACGTAGGGTCGTATGGGTGAAAACTAGCTAATGACCCAACCAATCCCCCAAAAAATTGTGTCGGTCCATGTGCCGAACACCCTGTATTATGTATATAGAAAGAATAAGAGTAGTTTTATAGTGTGCGATTGTTTATGTTTTTTCTAAATTATGTGCGCGGTTATGTATGTGTACGATGTTGTTTTCGGAAATATTTTCAGCAGTAGGTTAGGTTAGGTTAGGTTGAAGTGGCTGCTATCGCACACTTAGGCCAGCAGTGGCCCGTTGTGATACCACAGGATCCCATCTCCCCATTACTCCCGTTGAAACCAACCAGAGCTATTTATATAGCGTAATAAATCTCGCACTCCACAGTCCGCGAGTTCCGAAAGGCTGTCCATATCGTACACACCCAAATACTTATGCCTTCTGTATGATAGCGCCGGACATGAGCATAGGAAATGTTCCAAAGTCTCCTCCTCCTCTTCGTCCATGCAACTTCTACAAAAGTCATTCGTCTGTATCCCCAGCCTTCTCGCATGCTCCCCAAAAAGGCAGTGACCTGTCATTATCCCTACGACCCATCCTATTTCTTGTCTTCCCAGGGATATTAGTACCTTGGAGCGCCGCAAGTCCAGTTTTGACCAAACCTGCTTTGCTATCCTGCACGTGAGAGTGTTGATCCACCTCTCATTTGTCAAGGCGATTGCCTTTTTACTGAGTGCCCATTTTAGCACTGCCATAGGCCTCCCCAGACCTACCATTTCCGGCTGCATCTGGAGAATCGTACCGTACCTAGCTAGTTCGTTCGCCCTGCAGTTCCCAGTGACGTCCGAGTGACCCGGGACCCAGATTATCTGGATGCTGAAATACTCGCTCATCTCGTTAAGAGATGATCGGCAATCCAGCGCCACCCGCGACTTCAGACAAACTGCCCCAAGTGACTTGATCGCTGCCTGACTGTCCACATAAATTGCGATATCCCTCCCGGATACCACATTATCCTTCAACCATGTCATGACTTGCCCGATCGCCACCACTTCAGCCTGGTACACGCTGCAGTAGTCAGGGAGACGAACAGAAATATTAACATTAAGTTTATCACAGAAGACTCCGGCTCCTACCTTATCGTCTAGCCTCGAGCCGTCCGTGAAAAATTGCACTGCCTCGTTTTCCAAGATTGATCCGTTTCTCCAGGATTCCCTTGAGGGAAAGATGGTACGGAAACCCTTATCGAAGCACAACGTTGGTGTAATATAATCCAGATTCGCCAAGTTTTTCAGCAGTATATAAATATATAATACAGTGAAGTCTATTGTGTGTGTTTATATATAGAGAAGGCATGTGCCAGGGCCAACAAAAATGTTTATACAAGCCGGGCGGAACAAACACTGTATAACGTTTTTGTTGGTTTTGCATGTACACATCGATACGTTCCCTACTGCGCGCATGAAGGATTAGATGAAAACATTTATTTTCTCAAATGTGTGTTGTTGGTTTTAGTATTGTACTGTAATACGATTTTACTATTTTTACTTGGCGTTGTTTTATTCTGTTTGTTCTGTGCATACGTGAGACAAATATAGTGCTCTTTATATACCATGAGCTACACAACGCAAAATTTCCATGTATGTGTTCGAATCGAATAGGATTCTTATTCTGCGTATAATCGAGTAAATTTGAGTCGAATTGGAAATTTAATATGAATTGAAAGTTTTATCTATTCGATTCGAATGGGATTTATATACTTTGTATTATATCGAGCAAATTTGAATCGAATCAGAAACTATCGTATATAATACAGTGAGGTGGCGTTGTAGCGAATACCGATTTAAGGAAATTGAAATTTCGCAATGTAATATTCGCCAAAGTGAAAGTTGCTTTTTGTGGAAATATATTATGGTTAATAGGATATTTAAACTTAAACATAAATACATGACTAAATAAAATAAATAAATCCATTTCTCCGGTCCCTTTGGCTTCGCTGTAACGAGATTCCACTGTACATATAAAATTGTTTATTTTAGCATGATTAATATTAATACGGGGTATTATAAGTAGCGTTAAATTTTATAAATTATATAATTAAAATACTAATATAAAATATTATATTATATTTAGGTTGAACTGTTGAAGCATTTGAATATGTATTAATTTGGACCCTATGAATGGGAACAACGTTAATTATATAAGTGAAAGTGTGAGATGCTACATATATTGAACTTAATTAACTTAATTGTTTTTATGGAGTATAGGTTGTAGTTCGCACGAGACGTATTATTTACATCGTATTTAGGGTATAACTTTTTCGGGAAATATGAACACTTATGTTCGGAGGGAATTCCCCGGGTATTATATATTTTTGGTGGAAATGAAGTAAAACACAAAATCAGTTTTTGATAAAATTAATATACGTTTTTCGGAACTCTCGATGTTGAATAAAACCCGGAAAAAGTATGTCTTAGTTTTTATTTATTGTCTGTATAGCGAGTGAATGAAATCGGGTTCTCGATTAATTGTATGAATTTGATGGTTGTGTGATTGTACATGGAATTTAATTGCGAGGGATATTTGAATCAAATTTAAATTGGGATTAACTTGACAGTTGGTTTCATGTCTTATTTTATTTTTACTAACTTCAAAATACTTTAGCATTTTATTCTATGTATAATCGGCACAAATGTGTTCCTGAATTTTGGTGCATGGATCAGCAATATTTGTATGATTTTTAGTAAACACAATTTTAATATATTTATGTACTAACTAAATACATGGCAAGTGGTTCACGATCAAGCGTGGATATTTTTTGTTCGGCTGGGGAAGGTTTTTTGGGAGGGTGACCTGATGTTTGCTGCATTGCTTGCATCGGTAGTGGTAGTGTGTTTTGCAGTTTCTGGTGGGTGGGCTGACAGTGTGGCTTGTGTAGGTGCATTTTTGGCAACTTGAGAGGCTGTCCTACATTCGTCGGTCCAAGTGAATGGAGTTCTCTTGAGCATTCTGGCGGGATTGTTTTGGGATGATTGTGGGGTGGAGCTGAGTAGTTTGCTAATTTTGGTGAAACTGATGGTAGTGTTTTGTCATTCATATAACTTTTGTACGTGTCGGGTTGTGATTGGTTCCGGGAGGTTTTGAATAGTTTGCGCTCGGTTTCTGACGGTTGAGTTCCTTTGAGTGTAATTTTGTGACTTAGAAAGTTTAGGCAATTGACACCAGATTGACGTTTTGAAGGTTTGATATTGGTTCCGTAATCGGTTAAATGTTGAAAGAGTGTGTTGGTGTGTTATTCAATGTGTTGTCTTTGTCGTGGCCTGCCACTGGGATATCATCTGTATGCATCGGCACGAAATTTGGACCTTTAGTTACTGCATCCGTGTGGTTTTGAGCCGCTGGAGTCTGATGGAGGGCTCTTATCGGATCGATTTTGAATGTATTGCAATTTCGTGTTGCCTGGGAGTGTTGGGGATGCAGGGTAGTGGGTGGTGGTTTGGCATTGTTGTTGCATTTGGCGGAGTTGCTCAGGCTGGATGGTTGACACGAAACGGCTTTGTGTGGTTTCGGTACACATTGCGTTAACGCTTGAATAAGTTTGGCTCTCGGAATCATTTCTTTTGTTTTTCGAAGAAAGATTCTTATAGATTGTTGCTTATCATAGCCGCAATTGGGTGCTTTTCAAGTTTTGGTACTGTACTTTTGTGGTACCAGCGGGGATTGTTGGGCGAATGCTGTGAGGAGTTGCTTCCCGAACGTGTTCCTGTTTTCAGTCTTAGTTTCATTGGTGCTACGCTTCATTTCCTCTATTGTAGTTGAAGGGCGCTGAGTGGGGCAGGTTTGGATTGCGAGTTAGTGCTAATTGCAGAGACTGTTGGTGTTTGCGGCGTACACAATTCCCATATTTTGTTGGCAATCTCACGTAAGTCTGGAGTGGCGTCTTTTCTCTCGAGCCGTGTGGATGGACTTGGTATTGGTTGGTAGATATTTGGTCAATTGTTTTTTTGAAAAGAGATCCATTTCCTACTTTGTGGGTCCTGCAAGGTTCTCTAGGTTTCGATAAAATTTGAATGGTAATGCGATTGTCTGTGTTGGTTGTAATGGAGGGTTGTTCCATCTGTTTCTGTTTCTAATGGGGGTTTTCATTTGGTTATCTCTGGTTTGGGTTTCTCGTATATATCGACTTCGGCAGGATTGTTGTAGTATCTGACATGCAGACGTTGTGATGTCTACCGGAGGGACACTAGCTGTGAGAAGGTGTTTTTGGAAATCGTCTTGGTTGCGTTTCGTTTTCGTTCGTGTCCATTTGTTGATGAGTGACACTGGTGCGCGAACCGATTTTGAATGGTTGGGGGATCTTGCGCATGGTGTGCTGTGGTACGGCAGGATGTTGAGCGATGGATGTGTGTAGAGTGTGTTGCTTACCGATTTTTCCATTTATGCATACTAATTGAGTAATAATAGTTTCACTGAACTCTATCTAAAATGGAACTAGATAAGAATTACCAAACGAAAAAACAATTAATCTTTAATAACACACAGATGACCTTGATATGAAAATAAGTACAGCTTCCGATGTTGCGTGTTGTTTCTGATATGATGAGATGAGTTGATTTTGCAGCTTGCGGTTGATGAAAATTGCAAAAATGTGCAGATGATGGGATTTAATAGTCGACATATCCATTTATTTTAGTATTTCTGGAACTCCTTGGATCAAGTCGGGTTCATATGTTATAATTACATATTTCTATAATAATTATAAAATTATAATAATTCTTTATAGAATTATACTTATGTTCATGTTGTCTTTATCCTCATACGAGGGTTGGTGAATGTATTTCTGAATTCAGATGATGACTAATATGATCTTGTGAATAGGAGGATATTAATTGGTTTTGTTACACTGGGTCGGATCTGAGATACCGCTCGATAAATTTTGAATGTGGTTCGAATTAATAATGACAACTTCCTTATAAATAATGAATATCTAATAAAATAATTTGATTTACATTTTCAGAGGGATGAATGACCTTGATGATGTATTTAATTAAACTTTTACTATAGCCATTTTAACAACTAATCCATGAGCATTTCAGAGTTTAATAATTTTTAGTTTATTTAAAAGTAGTAGTTGGCAACAATTAACTAATTTAGATCTTGATTTTCAGCAGTATTCGGAGAAGCCCAATGCAGATTTCCAGAAACTTTGTGTCGATTTAATTTGTAATTTAAATCAATAATTAAAGCTGGGTAAAATTATTACCTATGTCCTAAAGTTATTTTATAGAATGTTTTGCTGAATGTGGTTTTAGTGACTGATTGAGCTGACGGAAATATCCCTGGAACGTTCTTTTGGTGACTATTGAATGAGTTCCTGAAGGAAGCTAAGTTAGCAACAATTTTGTAAGCTGATGAAATAGTTAATTAATTGTTTACATTTGTAGGGGTGTCACCTAGAAGACTTTTTAAATTATTTATTGACTTATTTAGGTGGCCTAGGATTGATGCGGATGTAATTTTAAGTATACTTAGATTAATAAGATCATCGGTGTTTAGAGGGGTTTATTTTAAGTATACTGATAAATAATTTAATTTGTTTCAGAATCTAAGATTGTTCCAGAATTAATCATTTTTAAAGGGATTAAGTTTAATCCTAATTTTCAGTAACAAACTTATAGCCGGACTTAACGCTCCAGGAACAACAAGCATTTAACATTCATGTAGTTTAGAAATTGTGTTGTCTTGTGTTGTCTTATTTACTAACCATCAACCGCCATGGTGTCTGGAACTTTATACTTTAATTTTTCAGTTAATGACATTTTATTTTTTGTTATTTTTAAAAAGCATTAGTTTTCTACATATAATTTACATTTTTATGTAGTTTATACAGTGTTTTACATTTTTTACATGTAAAAATGTAAAAAATGGTTTTTTACACGAATATACTTAACTGTGATATGTGAAACTCATTCTGGTTAGTTGCAATCGATTCCTATGAATAGACGAATAATTGGATTTTAATTTAAGAGACACTTTTGAATTTCTATCTTAGGATCTTTTCGAGCTGCTAAGTGAGCTTTGATGGGTACTAATTGCGAATGTAATTCTTCCTAGCTTCTCGGTCAATGAGTTTCCTTGAATGTCTCGAAGAGAACATCCGAGTTTAAATTCATTCACCTCGAGGTGTTCAGCGTCCATATTTAGGAGCTTTTAAATATCTTTCGCTATGAGTGAAAATACAACCGGAAAAGTATGCAACCTGAACTACTCTGATTCTGTAAAAGATACAAATTGTGAAACAGAAAAAATGTATCTAGACAGAGGTTCCGGGATACGGTCGATTACTATAATACTTGTACCAACCTCTTGTGGTTGTTCTGTTTTAATTCATACTAATCTGTAATTACTGTTGAAAACTCTAGCGACGCTGCACGATTATTATGTGCCTTTAATTTATCTTCCACTATACGTCATCCATTCATACAAATTAGTAGTTGAAAATTTTTTTTTTGTTTATTTACTGTGTACATATTACATTTCTCCTCGAGTATGCTTGTTTGTATTCTTTGAATGTATGGAGCGTCTGTGTAGTGTGTTGGCGGCTTGTTTCATTTGTTTTTATTTTATGCGCGTGGATATAATACCAAATTGGAATTTTCGAGAAACTTGTTATTTGGTATTGGTGATGTGAATCGATTTTTGGTGGTGTTGGATGTGTACGCCATCGAGCCCATTTACACATGCTTTCTTGCATCAGTTTCTTTCCTCGTTTCTTTACCCCTCTCTCTATAAACTGATTTCGAAGGTCATATTTTTGTGATTCTTTTTTCAACAAATTTTTTTTGTGATTCTTGTGTTTCTCTGCACTAACACAAACAAAAAGTTGTATAAAATTTCCGAAGGTCGTATTTTTATTTCTACATACTATGATACTGGAAATATTTTTACACATACATAGACAAATAATTCAAAAGAATCACGTTTCAAGAAAACGCGTGTAAATGCAAATTGGTTTTTTGAAAGCAGAGAAACGTAATGCAAGAAAGCATGTGTAAATTGGCTCATCCGAAATATATCGTTCGGTTTTCTTTTACTATGAATAATTATTTTGGGAGGGGGTAAAAATTTTTGTTATACGTGCCGTATTTTATTTTTTGATCAGTCTCGTTTGGAATTTTATTCGAGTCGAGTTTTGATTTTGACTCGTATTTTTTTGGAAAAGTCAACTTTTTGTGAGATGGTGAATAGTATTGTTCTAACTGTTTACTTTAAGTTTCGTTTTTCTTCTTAAATTTAAAATTGTAGTTAAACATAAAAAATAAGAAAAAAAAAAAACAAACTTTAGTGATTGCCGTGTGGCATGAATCAATTTTTTTTTTTGTGATAATAAAGAATAAATTAGTGCCGTTTAGACATTTTATATGAATATTTTCTTTGTGTTGTGTTACAGTATATTTATAAATAGTTGTTATAACTAGTAATTAATGCCGGATGGGTGAAAAAAAAAAAAGGAAAATATTTGGAAAAATAAAAGTAAATATCTGCAAATAACGGATAAAATAAACTTTGATGTGGTTTTTTTTCTCGCCTTTTTAAAATTGACAACATTGGCGTGGGTTTTGATGAATTGGAAAAAAGATATATTCACATAAATACAAATTGAATTGAGTTTGGTTGGTTTTGTGGCAGCAGACCTTGCCAGGCATGTGGGTCGGGGTTCGCGAGAGGGGGTGCTGTGTTCCTGCGTCGGCGCTGTCATCTTGGGTCGGACGGGCCTAAAAAAATTATATGTTCAGGTATGGTGTTTTTCAAAAAAAAATAAATAATCACTTGGAAACACCGCGTGATTTTTTTTTTATATATATTTCAAATTTTGTAAGCCTAACTTAACTGGGTTTGCCGTTGTTTTTTTATTATATTTTCTGATTAAATTTATAAATTGTACGGTTTTCAGATTTCGGGTGGTGTCTCATACGACACACCTCAAAATTAAGATTCACATCATATTTTTTGTCTTCTCGAACTATTTGGTTAACGGTTAATTAGTTATTTCAATACATTAATTACAGTTTTGAGTAATAAAATGTTTGGGTTTTTATTTAGTTTTTCTCAAGTGCAGTGATAAAAGTGCAATGTCTTGTTAATCCCTTTTCGTTGTGATCACGTGGTGAAGCGGAAGCGATCCCATGTTGATCTAGTGCATGACGAATGTATAGCGGAGTGTTGCTTTGCCCGGGTTGAAGGTATCTACTCTTGGGGATTTCGATCAGGTCTGTCGGGAGGGTGTCCTTCCTTATTTTATGACGTCGGTGTCCGCCGCGACCGGGAAACGGCGGCATCCCGGTAGGCGGACACCAACGAATAAGGGGACCCTTCCGGCAGACAAGGTTGAGGTCGTCGGAGTGGTATCGGCATCGTTGGTCGAGCGCACCAAAACTTATGATTATCTACCACTGTGGTCGTGGCAAAGGTATGCTTAATTTCTCTTGTCCCTTCCATGTATTTCAATGCGGTTTTCTAGCATAGAAATATGTCTGGTAAATCCCACGTCTAGCGACGAGTTATAGCCAGCACTATACCGCTACCAGACCGATATTTCTATGTTCTGTTAACACAATCTGTGTAAATCTCAGACTTTATTTCTTAAGTTGTAAATTTAAGATAGTCTTGATTTACTTAAAGTTTTGTATTGTGAATAAAAGACGTTGTTGGTTTTTTATTCTTTTATTAATTTTGTATCGCTTACCGTTGGTCAGGGCGATGTTTTATTGAGTCAATTAATTTTTGAACTGAATTAAATCAGACAAATGTTTGATTTATATACAAAATGGTCATACATTAATTATACTAATAACAACTAATATCGACTAAAATTGCTGATTTTAATATTACAATTTGTATGTTAAAAAATTATATATTTGGTGTCAATGAACTGACTAAAAATATAAAAACGTTATATTAAGGAAAAATGCATAATGTACATTTTTCCATTGTAGTTAAATTTCATTAATCAATAATAATAACAAGAATGACTATTTATACGATTGAGGCCATGCTTGCGCAGCATGGTGAGTTGGTATGTTCACGTGACTGAACATCCTCCGCGGCGACTTTAGTTGATATGAACCGGCGAGGTAATGGGAGCACGTTTGAAATTTGTTCTGATGACTGTGTAGCTGTTGTTTTCTTGCATCGATATGCAATGGTAAGTGCGATAAAGGTGGCAATGATTCCGTAGAGTAAAACGTAATGATGAATATCGTGATAATTTAATTGTTGGTTTTCACTTTCTGCCAAATTTTTTAGGTGTGTAACATTAGTTGACAGTTGATCCAAATCCATGAGAATGTTGTTGAATTCATGACTCATCATAGTTCTGTTGGTGGTATTTTCGTATTTGGCATTTTTGGACCGGATAAGCAGGCTGCTGAGGTTTATCGTTGGTTGATAGAAAGACTTCATTCTTGTGTTGAAGTTTTCGATTGAATGTATAGTTGTCATTCCATCCGTGATAGTGCAGGCTTTATGTAAAGTGATAATTCCCGTTCCATTTATGATTGTGGTTGTCACTTCTTTATTACATACGATATTTATTGTACGCTTTCTTTCGGAGATAAAAATCCATGCGCTTGGATCGTGGGTTGGAATCCATAAGTTTCTTGGTAGCATAAAACGAATCTGGCAAGCATCTGTTTGTACTTCTTTATTCATGATTATATCGATCTCGCAAGATGTTGGATTATTTTGTATATTATGAATAACGTTGTGGATCATGCAGAGATATTCTGAAGATCTCATGGACTTGCAAGATGTGAGCTCGTCTTCTGACATGGAGTAATAGGATTCCCTATTCAAACTTAACAATAAGAGTTCACTTGATGGTTCTATATAAGCATACATATCTTTATGCTTGGTTGGGATAGCAATTGGCTTTAAGATCTGATATATTCTGTTGTTGAATAACGGCATCTTTATTTCAAAAATTAACGCGTTCTTTATTTGTCCAACTTTAGCCGTCATCATCTGGTACAAGCTTATCATGTTATTTTCTCTATATATGGTGGCATCAGCTGGGATTATTTCATGTAATTTTTGTAATTCTGCCCTGAGTTGATTAGGTTTGAGAATAAATGTGTTTATCTTGCTATGGTGAATGTCTATGACGACGTCAATTAGCTGCTGTTGCATTGAATAAAAGTTTACCATTTCCAATGATAGGTGAATCCATAGAGCCATGAACCTTTGTACTGCTATATGCTCGTTTTCGTTTCTTTTTATTAAGTTGTGTAAAGCCACTG
Source organism: Tipula helvola (assembly GCA_963556165.1). Taxonomy (NCBI): domain Eukaryota; kingdom Metazoa; phylum Arthropoda; class Insecta; order Diptera; family Tipulidae; genus Tipula; species Tipula helvola. The sequence continues at coordinate 52,563,884 of OY744481.1, forward strand.
TTTGCTTATCTATTTCTTGTAGTTGATTGTTTACTGCTATCCAGTCCCTTTTGATGATATTCGTTGTTGATTCCATTATTGAAATTTGTTCTTTTAGCAATTTATGAATGTGCTGTTGATCATTTTTTAATGAAGTGATTTCGTTATCATACCGTTGTGCGTCGTCTTGGTCGAGAATTCCAAATAGTTGATTTGTGAGAGTACCAACTACGTTCACTAAACCTCGCTTCGTCCGAACATGATTGTAAGTGGGTTGGAGTATTTCATTGTTGAGGTTTATATTGGAAAGTTGTTGTTTCATTTGTGTTATTGCGGGCTTGCAAAGTTGTCTTAGTTGCAACCATCCCTTATCCTCGTTACAGGTTTGAGTCATCCTATCAACAGCGGCTTTGTATACTTTAGCCTCTAAGAACATTGCCGATAAATTAAAGTAAGATATTATAGTCCATTGTTGGTGGGAGAGCTGAGCTATCCCAATGTTTTCAAAATATATTCCCATTGTAGAATTTAGAGTTGTAATATCAAAAGTAGTCTCCTTTAAAGTTGCTGAGCATATGCCGAGTACACTTATTAATGGAATCATAGTTAATAACATCAATTTGGATTGGTAACAAGGTCTAATTGTCCTTTTTTTCTTTTTTGGTTGAGGAATGGTTTTTACTTTTTCTGCAGCTATTTTTACCACATCGTCTATTTGCCCTCGCAACCATTTCCTTGGTGGATTTTTCCCTTCATGTGTTTCTGTTGACTTACGTTTCCTCGTGGTGATGGTGTTGCGAAACGTGGTTGACAATACGGTGATGGCCTCGGTATCCAATTCTGTACCTTGTTCTTGTATGGTGTTTTCAATTGGGAGAGGTGCTAATTTTGTCACTGGCCTTTTTATAAGGGCCCTTCCGGGGCCGCGGAGTGTAGCTACACGAACGATTCCGTCTTGTCCCGGGTGAGTTTGTACAACCCATCCAGTAATCCATCTGGATGGTGGAACATTGTTGTCTCGAATTAAAACAAGTTGTCCAATCTTCAGATCTGCTATCTTCTTTCGTGAGTCGAAGTAGGAATGATTATGCTCTAACGGTGGCTGCATCTGTCGGATGATATCATCCGTTGCGACATATTCTGTGTACAATGCTTTTAAAGCAGCTATTTTTGTTTCCAGATATGTCTTCGTTTTCCGAGAATTTCCATCTTTGTTGTAGTTTGTGTGCATCTGAATTATCTTGCCGCCTACTTCTTCTTGTTTGCCTAAGGTCGACATTCTTCCGCTGTTTGTTGGTAGTGTATTGCTGGGTATGTCGCTGTTGTTTGATGGCTTGAACTTGTAGGTGCTGCTTGGTTGTTAACTCTGTAGATTGCCTGTTGTTTGTTGGCTTGCTAGATGCTGGTTGCTTGATGACTCGAACTTGCAGATCGTAACTTTCCAGTTGGTTGTTGGTGTTTTTGATGCCGGTTGTTGTTTGGCGATGTACTTCTCAATTGGTGCCAGTTGTTTTAGTGGCTCGAAGGACCATGTGTAAATCTCAGACTTTATTTCTTAAGTTGTAAATTTAAGATAGTCTTGATTTACTTAAAGTTTTGTATTGTGAATAAAAGACGTTGTTGGTTTTTTATTCTTTTATTAATTTTGTATCGCTTACCGTTGGTCAGGGCGATGTTTTATTGAGTCAATTAATTTTTGAACTGAATTAAATCAGACAAATGTTTGATTTATATACAAAATGGTCATACATTAATTATACTAATAACAACTAATATCGACTAAAATTGCTGATTTTAATATTACAATTTGTATGTTAAAAAATTATATATTTGGTGTCAATGAACTGACTAAAAATATAAAAACGTTATATTAAGGAAAAATGCATAATGTACATTTTTCCATTGTAGTTAAATTTCATTAATCAATAATAATAACAAGAATGACTATTTATACGATTGAGGCCATGCTTGCGCAGCATGGTGAGTTGGTATGTTCACGTGACTGAACACAATCCCTTTTGTGGGGCATTGTGTTACATACTATCTGATACTGTTATACAAAATTTAAATATTTAAATAAACTTGGAATCACTACAAGCCGTAACAGTAGGTTTCGGAATCTGTAATTATTGTGCCAACCCTCATTTAGATTGCTTGAATATTTCCATACATTTTATAGAAAATTTGATTTATTTGCATAGCAATACCTCGTATAGTCCGACTTCGATTAGTCCGCATTCACTATAGTCCGGTTTTAAAAAACCACACATGACAATTTTTATTTTTTTAAATTTTCATATGAACACAAGAATTTAGCATATGATTACATGTTCAAATATCTTTCCTTCCGCCAAACACAACATCATTGATTGCCACATTTAAGGCATATTACTTACGACGCACATTTTCGCAAGCCATAAAAATTTTCACAAGGAGAAAATGCGCCAACTTTATCCGAATTTTGGAAGAGCTACAACATTAAAAACGACATAGAAAATATAAGCGAAGTATGAAAGTTACGGCCAGCAATATGAGAGCGGTATGGAAACATATCGTTCGACATTGCTCAAATGATTTCGTTGGATTTGAAACCCATTTTACAAAAGGCACTACGAACCATCGAATTGGATAATGAAACACTCATCAACATAGATGAACAGCAAGCCTATGAAGAACGGGAGAACAATTTAGACAAGGAAGACTGTATTGAAGTTCTCCCACAAACATTGAGCTTTGAACAACTAACAACAATTATCGGGATAACAGAAAAATTGTCCGAGTTCATCAGTGAAGTTGATCCAAATATAGAACGTAGCCTTAATATCCGCCGAATGTTAAAGAATTCATTTCGTTGCTACACAGAATTAACAAACTAAGAAGAAATAGGTACAAAAATCTATCTTCAAATTTGTATAGAGAAAGCAATAATTTTGCCGCCCCGGTGGCACAGTTGTTAGCATGCTTGCTTTAAGCCCCGGAGGTCCCGGGTTCGATTCCCGGCGGGTGATGAAAAAATCACGGCTGGTTAATGTAGGATCAATGAATTAATCTCTCATTTATCCGTTAAAAAAAATGATTACGAAACTTCAATATGAAGCGGCCAAATCCCTCTATGGGATGTAGCGCCAGCGAAAAAAAAAAAATTTTTCGAGGTTAATCTGTATTTATGTATTGTTTAATTATTTTTAATAAAGACTGAATTTGAATGAATTAATCTTGTTCTATATTTATTTAAATTTTTTGTTGGAACCAATCAACCTTTTTTCTATGTATTGGGAACCTCAATTAGTCCGGTTTCAAATAGACCGGGATTTTTGGGGAACCGAACTATACGAGATATTGCATACAGCAAATTTGAGCCAAACAATTCCAAAATCTGCAATTGAGCTCCAATTACAGTTCTTGATACCTTTAAAGATAGGTTTCGGGACCTGTAACTGTTGTGCCAAACGACAACCCGCATTTGGATTGCTTGATAATTTTCATACATTTTATAGAAAATTCGATTTTTGAAAATCACCCTACAATAATTCAAAACTTCTGAGCCAAAAGTATTTAGGGTGGGTGATGGATCGATGGGTGGCGTTTTCTCGATCTCAATTGCTATTCTTAATTGTGTAATCCGACTCCATAGAATATTGTATTTTTGGTTCACCACACTATTCGCTTTATTATTTATTTATTACTGAATAATAATCAGCGAACTTTATTCGCAACGATTCGATTACAAACACATTAAATTATTTTAATTATAATTTATTTTTTTTTAAGCTTCTTAATTAAAACCACTTATCTTTTTTTCTTTTTGGTTTTTGTTTTTCCTTTTTTTTCAAAACCAAAAACCTTGCCTACTTTATATAATACTAAAACTAATCTTAGTGTCTTTATTTAATCATTTAAGGTTCAGTGTTTTCAACAGAGAGTGGAGGTTCCACCGAGATTGCTGTAAATTGAAACAGTTGTAAATCGAAATAGTTTAATTTGTGATCGCTGTAAATCGAGATTGCTGTAAATTGAAACAGCTGTAAATCGAAATAGTTTAATTTGTGATCGCTGTAAATCGAGATAGCTGTAAATCAAATAGCTGTAATTTGAGATAGCTGTAAGTACAAAATTATCAACGTGCCAGAATAACGTGCTTGTGTTATTACGTATAGTGTAACTAGTGAAAACAATAATTAAAAATGACAACTGAAGAGAAAGCTCTCGAACGTTTGTTGGAAAAGCGGCAAAGAATTTTCCACAGCTTAAACCGAGTTGAGACTTTTATTGAAAATGTGGATGCTGATACAACAATCGAGGCACTTGCAGTTAGGATTGAAATATTAGAGACTAATATGAGTGAATTCAGTAAAATTGAAGATATAATAATGACGCATCCATCACTAGTTACCCAAACTGAGGATTTTGAAACACGCTATCTTGATGCTAAGGCGTTATTGAAACATATCCAGAATGAGAAACACAAAAATATTGGCCAACAAGACACATCTGATCAATTAAATCAAAGTATCACTCAATTTGCACAAACACAAAAATCATTTTTTGAGGGATTTGCCAAAATTCACGATACACATACATCAGAGGTACGATTGCCGCACATTACTATTCCATTTTTTGGAGGTAACTATGCATAATTTCCGGCATTTAAGGATCTCTTCGAATCATCAGTTCACAACAACAGCAAATTGAGCAAGGTACATAAATTCCAATATTTAAAAAGCAGTTTGAAGGATGAAGCAGCTGCGCTTATACGCCACATCAATGTTACTTCTGATAACTATGAAGAAGCGTGGTCCAAAGTGGTTGACCGTTACAATAAAGAGAAGCAAGTGGTGACGAAATATATCAAAATGTTTATGGACATCTCGACAGTTACCAAACCAACACCAGTTAATTTACGTCAACTCTTCAACACTTCTGATGAAGTTATTCGTGGCCTAAGGGCATTAGGAGATGAAGCTGAAACCAGAGATCCATGGCTGGTAAACATTCTACTAAGTAAACTAGATTCAGATACACGTCAACTTTGGGCACAAAAAACATTGAGCAATGATTTTCCTACATTTGAATCATTCTTGAAGTTCGTAAATGACAGATGTGATTCACTTGAAAACTGCGAAACGTTCAGCATTAATCCATCAACAAGCAGGCAACAGTCAGCAGCAATTGTCAAGGTTCATCATTCCACAAACACTTCTTATAGATGTCCAAGATGTACAAACAATCATCCACTTTTTAAGTGTCCAAATTTCAAGGCAATGGACATATCATCCCGAAGGTCATTTGTATTAGAAAATCATGTATGTTTCAATTGTCTGTTTGTAGGACATTCGTCGCAAAACTGCAAATCAAAATACGTTTGTCATATTTGTTGTGGTAAACATCACACAACGCTTCATATTCCGCCAAATACAAACATATCTAAGTCAGATAACCAGGAATCAGTAACAAAGACAGTAGCACTCACAAATTCAATGCACACTAAAACGGAATCACAACCTCAATCGTCTTCACTACACATTGATCAAATATCACAACCAAAAACAGTGTCTCAGACTAATCTGGCTCAGAATTCGGCACTTGAGCATTTGCTTCCTACGGCGATAGTAAATTTAACTGATGTTCACGGAAATTTACAACAATGCAGAATTCTACTAGACTCTGGGTCAATGGGCAATCTAATATCAAATTCACTAGTACAAAAATTACAACTTCCAATGCAGAAGTCCAGTATTATCGTAAGCGGAGTTTCATCCAACACAACATCGCGATTTAAAACATCGGTTACTATATCATCCAGAATTGATCCAGAGAAATACATTACAATTGATGCCCATATTTTGACACAACTTACATCTGTACCAAACGATTCGTTTTCTAAACCACAAATTCAACAATTTGAGCACATCGAACTGGCTGATCCACGGTTCAACATACGCAGTCCAGTTGACATAATTATAAATGCGGGTACAGTCTTTAGTACACTGTTAGTTGGTAGTATTAAAGATATCAACACGTCAGTCACAGCACAAAAAACAATTTTTGGTTGGGTGTTAGCGGGTGATATAAACAATTATTCTAATATCGATTCAACATTGCTTAACATGCACACATGTATTGACATTGACAGATCGCTTCAGTTGTTCTGGAAATCTGAAGAAATATGTGAAGTGTCCAAATTATCCGATTCCGAGTTGCAGTGTGAGAAACTATACTGTCAAACTGTTAGAAGAGACAACCTGGGCAGATTCGTTGTACAACTACCGTTCAAGGATGCATGTAAAGAATTGGGCAATTCTCAAAGGTCAGCTGTTTCGAGACTGATCGCAATAGAACGAAAATTGGATCGTGATTCACACTTGAAGGCAGAATACCACTCATTCATGTCAGAATGTTTAGCACTCGGACATATGGAGAGAATTCAACCGGAGCAAATACATATCAAAGAGGCAGATCATTTTTACCTACCTCACCACTTCGTCCTCAAAGTCGATTCAATAACAACGAAGTTGCGTGTGGTATTTGACGGGTCGTGTCAAACTAACTCCGGCATCTCTCTAAATCAAAAGCTGCTCGTCGGTCCAACTATACAAGATGACCTTACTGACATAATAATGAGATTTCGCATGCACAATATAGTCTTCTGCGCTGACATAGAGAAAATGTACAGACAGATTCTCATAGAGCCGTCGCGTCGTACAGAAACTATCAATGAATTGTGTGGAGGTTTGACACTACATCTAACATTGAGCACTATCGTTTAAACACCGTGACCTACGGAACATCGTGCGCACCTTTTCTTGCAACGCGTACACTGAAACAACTTTCCATCGAAGGAGAACAACAATATCCAGTAGCAGCAAAGGTAGTCGCGGAGGATTTTTACGTGGATGACCTGTTGACCGGTGCTGATACAGTACCTCAAGCTCTTCAGTTGCAGAAGAATGTGGTGGCACTCCTGGAGTCTGGTGGCTTCAATCTACGAAAATGGTCGTCAAACTCATCACAATTTATGAACGCAATCAATCAATCAAAAAATGAGCATAGCATTCCAATCTTCAAAAACGATGGCGAAGTGATTAAAGTACTTGGAATTCATTGGCAACCTGAGACAGACAGCTTCAAATACAAGATAGAAGAATACTCTAGTGACAGCTTAATTACAAAACGAAAGTTTCTGTCACAATCCGCCAAGTTATTCGACCCGTTTGGTTGGTTGTCACCTGCAATTATCACCATTAAAATTTTATTTCAACGTTTGTGGTTACACAATATTACCTGGGATGAAAAGCTTCCTGATGACGTGGCTGAAAAGTGGAAAAACATTCAAATAAATTTAAAAGGTCCAGAGCGGATAATAATTCCAAGACAAACGGTTTATGGATCTGAACGCATCCAATTACATGGTTTCTGTGATGCCAGTGAAGCCGCTTCAGCGGCTGTAATTTATTGCAAAAGCTACGATGACAATCAAATTATTCAAATTAGACTTGTCATCGCTTAAACTAAAGTGGCACCAGTTCGAACAATTTCGCTGCCCCGACTAGAGCTGAATGGCGCTTTATTGCTTTCACGATTGTTTCGACAAGTTTTGCTGGCGTTTAATAAATATAAGCCGAAAGTCTTTGCTTGGTGCGATTCCGAAATTGTCCTGGCTTGGCTGTCGGATCACCCGAAACGTTGGAAAACATATATTGCGAACCGGACATCAGAAATCCTCGATGTACTGCCTCGGGAACACTGGCACCATATATCATCATCAAGTAATCCAGCCGATCCAGCTTCACGTGGTTTGGAACCTATGCAGCTAGTAGAAAATCATCTGTGGTGGTCTGGACCTGATTGGTTAAAACTTTGCGAGAATGAATGGCCATTATCGAAGAAAAGCCATTCCACCACACTCGAGAGAAACAAACAAGTATGTCTCGCTGTCACAAAGCATGAATCATGTATCGAAGATTTATGTGAGAAAATATCATCGTGGCCGAGGTTGAAACGAGTCATCGCACTTTGCTTGAGATTTTATTTTAATTGCAAAAATCCAAGAAAAGGGCGTTTTGGAGTAGTCACTGCAGAAGAGCAACGAGTTGCCGAGAAAATTTGTATCAAGGCGTCACAAATAGCAAGTTTCACCAAAGAAATCAACGAATTAATCAAACATAAGGCATTGAAATCTAAGCCTAAATCATCACTGACATCATTGGCTCCATTCTTGGATGCAGAAGGTATACTTCGAGTCGGAGGAAGACTGCACCATGCATCTTGCTCATACAACACAAAGCACCCGTTCATACTGCATCACACAAATATTATAAGCAAAATGATAGTAGCTCACCAACATAAACATTTTCTACATCCTAGCCCGTCGCTATTGTGTTCGCTGCTCAAAAATAATTACTGGATAGTGGGTAGCAGCAAACTAGTAAAACAAGAATCACAGAAGTGTGTCAAATGTATAAGATTTCGAGCACAAACTGCAAAGCAAATGATGAGAACGCTACCTGAGCCCAGAGTCACACAATCACGCCCGTTTACTCACACTGGCATAGATTTTGCTGGTCCAATTTTGCTCCTCTCCCTCGTTTGGACAACAGCAAAATCTATGCCAGTGTGAGTAAACGGGCGTGATTGTGTGACTCTGGGCTCAGGTAGCGTTCCCATCATTTGCTTTGCAGTTTGTGCTCGAAATCTTATACATTTGACACACTTCTGTGATTCTTGTTTTACTAGTTTGCTGTTACCCACTATCCAGTAATTATTTTTGAGCAGCGAACACAATAGCGACGGGCTAGGATGTAGAAAATTTTTATGTTGGTGAGCTACTATCATTTTGCTTATAATATTTGTGTGATGCAGTATGAACGGGTGCTTTGTGTTGTATGAGCAAGATGCATGGTGTAGTCTTCCTCCGACTCGGAGTATACCTTCTGCATCCAAGAATGGAGCCAATGATGTCAGTGATGATTTAGGCTTAGATTTCAATGCCTTATGTTTGATTAATTCGTTGATTTCTTTGGTGAAACTTGCTATTTGTGACGCCTTGATACAAATTTTCTCGGCAACTCGTTGCTCTTCTGCAGTGACTACTCCAAAACGCCCTTTTCTTGGATTTTTGCAATTAAAATAAAATCTCAAGCAAAGTGCGATGACTCGTTTCAACCTCGGCCACGATGATATTTTCTCACATAAATGCATTAACAGAGAGTGTAGACATGACGTGTCAACACAATGCTAGCTATGCCGTGTGCCCACAAGTACAGATCATGCTTTCAAATGACAACTTTTGGAATAACACATGTTGTAAACGATTTAGATTTCATGCCCACATTTAAAGTACAAGCTTACCTTAAATCACCTTAAAGCCGGTTCACTTCTCTTTCTACTTGATGATAACTCGAAGTTTTTACAAATTTACGTCATGGGCAACGAAAAGATGTACCTGAACAAAACTTGAAACCATTTCAGGTTTACGGAATTTATTCCACTAACGCAATCTTCTGGTGAATTTAATTAAAATAGCATTGGACTAGTCATTCGGGGAGACAAAACATTTGCATTTTAGTGGTGCATGCGGGGTATTCGCTAATATTAAATAATAATGTAATGGTTACATTTTAGTAAAAATCTACTTCTCTAACGTACTCTATTGACTCAAAAAACTAAAATTAAATCAAAAAATTCTGAACACTTCTGCTGTCTATTAAAACTTCCAGACTGAAAATAAGAGGTGGGCACCCACGTAAATTAAAACTGAACCATAGAGATAGTAAAGCACAAAATTACTTCCAAACATATAAACGATACTTGATTCCAACACCCTAAAATATTCGTATTTTAGATTTATGCATCGCATCATTATAGCCTAAAGTGATAAAATTAATGATTTACCAACCCGATTTAAGAACAACACAATTTTGAATTTATAACACCAAATCTATGTTTAAATTTGAATATTTTTGAATATATTTATTGAAATATAAACACAAAAAAAATAAATCGTTAATAAATACATAACTTATAACAACAACAACAACGACCGAAAATATCGAGAAAGTCAAAATCTTTAACTCAAATTAAGCAAACAATATTATCCTCTGAAGGCGGGCACGGGGTGTATTAATATGGACATTTATTTTGATAAATTTTAATTAGGCACGCCTATCTTGAAGAGAGAATATCTGAATATACATAAATATTATAAGAAATGTACAAAAAATAAATAAGAGTACAACAAAAATTAAGACTAAGAACTTTTTATTTTATTTTGTATATTTATCTCGATTTTCTTGAATTCCAACTCTAAACACAATTTGAAATACTTCTTAGATCGTTTTCTTAAGGTGGTTTATATACCACAACCACAACATAATAAAAGGTAAAAAAAATACTGTTCGATATAATCTTCAATAATTTTTGTTAAAATATTCTTATTTCTATACAAATCGGTTTTTATCTGGAATACAGAATAAAATTCTAAATTTGAAGCGTGTGCACGTCAATCCCGTGCACTAAACCATTATGAACACTCAACACTGTCTCTCTCTCTCTCTGTACATAAATGAATTATTGTAATTCTTAAATTTTTAAGGACAGTTCATTATGTGAACAATAAATTAGAAATGTTGTTATGTTTTAAGATTATTAACCGACACGATCTTATCTTTTTAGTGTATTAAATTAAAAAATCAAAATTAATTTGAAATAATGTGAGAAAATCTGTAAAACTGGTAACCATTGAAAATTATAAAGAAAACGTAACATAAAAGTGTGTCAATTATAAACCGCGCACCACAGCTAACTCATTTTATAGTTTTTTTTTTTTTGTTTTGTGATCTTAAAACGTGTAATTTACGGGTAATTGTGTACGGTGCTACATATTTTACTTCCAATCTAATTTGCTCGTATTTTCTGGTCTTTGACTGGTTAATGGCAGATAATAAATACGGTTTGGTGATTTATTTATGTTTTGCGTAATAAGTTGGCAGGAAATCGCTACATTTTATATTTTCATGGTAATTTTTTTTTTATTTTTTAGGTTTGTACAGATAATGAAGATAATAGACATTAAATACTATTTTGCGTTCGAAGATTATTCAAATTCAAATATCTGAAAGAAGTATAAATTCGACCAAACCTTTGTGTCAGTGATCCATTCGAGAAACGTTACCGAAACGCAAGATCTGCTGAAAACATCGCTGCTGTACGTAAGAGCGTACGGGAAAACCCAGGGACTTGGGTCTGCACCCCTCTGTATAAATTTCAACTGACCCAAGAACTTAAGGTAAACGACCATAGACAACGCTGTGGGCTCGCTGATTGGGCTATGGAGCAGTTGGAAGTTGACCCAAATTTCGCCAAAAAAAATCAGCTTTAGCGACAAGGCTCATTTTTGGATGAATAAGATGCACCAGCATCAATTGCATCCCGAGAAAGTTACTGGTTTGTGCGGATTTTGGTCTGGCGGAATCATCGACTCGTACTTCTTCCAAAACCAAACTGAAATTCACATAACCGTCATCGGCGAGCGCTGCAGTACGATGATACGCAACTGTGTACCACACAGCGACTTCTTCCATTGAAGCTTTCTTAAATCGCAGGTCTATGCGAATAAACGTCAAAATAACGAACAGATTGCGTGCCACCAAGCAAAGCCGCGGCGGACATTTGTATGACCATATTCTACACTTAATGCCATAAACTATTCTTTCGAATAAAATAAAAATTGAGTGAATACCTTACACACACATCGAGCGTCCTTATTGGTGCAACAACTTGTTGAAGTTCGCAGATATGTGGAACCACATACTCTGGGGAGAGATCATTCAGTTGGAAGAAGTGAGCAGTTTAAAAGTTAGCTTAAACGTTGAGTCTTATTTAACACGGTTTTAGATAACACGGTATCTCTTGGAACGTATCTACTGTAGTGGTAACTGGTAACATTATATCTATTCTTCTAATATTATAAAGTATGTGAAATTATTTTGTTGTTTTGAGATTATAGATTATATACGTTTACCTGTTGTTTAAGGAAAAATAGTAATGGGCTAATCGGTGTTTTTTTTGTTAAGAAGCATACGAGAAAATAAGCAAAACAGAACAAAAAACACTGATTTAGCACATCACATCACTAGTGAAAGGCTTCGGGAATTCCAGTCAAAAACATTTCAGGCAAAAAACGAAAGGCATTTTAGTCATAAAATTTCCATACAAATATTATGACTAAAACTCCTTTTAAAAAGGAACTTCAGTCCAAAAAAAGATATTTCGGTCAGAAAACAGTTTGATTGAGAAATGCCCATTGTGTATTTGGACTGTAAAACCTTCTTGAAAGGTATTTTAGATACACATTTTTTGATTGGAATACCTTTTGTTTGATTTTTGTTTTGACTGAAATGCCTTCGTAGACCTATACGTTGACTCCGACGCCCCAGTCAAAAACAGAAAGGAGTTTCAGTCAAAAATTATTAAAAGGCAACTCAGTCAAAACATTTTTTGACTGAAATGCCTTTTTAGAAGAAAGTTCAATCAAAATACTAAAATAGCATTCAAGTCAAAACATTTTTGACTGGAATTCCTTTTGAGAAGGAGAATCAGTAAAACAACTAAAAACAATTCAGTCAAAAAACGAAAGAAGTTTCAGTCACAATTTTTTTTTGAAAAAAAGATGTTTCGGTCAGAAAACAGTTTGACTGAAATACTTTTTGTTTATTTGGACTGAACAACCTTCTTGAAAGCTACTTCATTCACATATTTTTGGACTGGAATACAAGTTCGTAGGTTTGCTTTCATTTCCAAAATTTCCTCTGGAAGAGGAAGATATAATATTCATATATTCTGGAAAATGGAATTTTATCTTTAATATTAGACTGGAAATCTGTATTATCCAGAATATGTATTTTTAAACCGTTTCGTACGTACCCATAATCTGGACGAACTTTAACATTAATTTGAATTTTTAGAACAATTTTGTCTGGGATTCCGTTTTTAATTGTTTGACTGAATTGTTTGAAAGAATTTGAGTGAAAAATCCAAAAAGAATCCTAGTTAAAAAAGTTTTGGCTTGAATGACGTTAGTTTTTTGATTCAAATACCTTCTGAAAAGGCATTATTTTTAATTTTTATGACGAAGTGACCAGTGAGTTTTGGTTTATGGCTGTTTGTGAGACAATAGTTGCTTTCCAATCGACCAACCGCAAGCACCCGCTAGTAGAATGGTTTTTATCTTCGCTAAATTATCTATAGATAATTTAGCGAAGACAAAAACCATTCTACTAGCGGTTCACTAGCGGGTGCTTGCGGTTGGTCGATTGGAAAGCAACTATTGTTGAATTTGATTGCAATTAAGAATTGCATAAACACTAATTTGTTTAGATGATTATTTTTTTTTTTCTGGTGAAGGACGCGTGTTATGCTATAGAAAATTTTGATGCCTACAGAAAAACCGAGGAACTAAGATTTGTTTTGTCCAGCATTATCTTATCATTTGGTGATTTTTTTTTACTGCCAGAAGAAACACGTGGGATCGAGACAATCAGACAATTTTAAGATAATTGTTGAATCGGGGATGATGAAGGTGCCTTACGCGAAAGTGACAAAGTTCGCTATGACCTACGGTCCTTGGTGAGTTGTTCCAAAAGATAAAACTTTATTTTTTTCCTGCTGTTTTTTAAATTGGTTTTTTATTGGTTTTCTTTTGTCATATCGTTTCTTAATTTAGTATATTTTTGTTTTGAAAATTATTTGTTGTATACGCAACCGGAACCTATGCCAGAGTGGATTGTTCCAGAAGCTTAGCCGGAGCAAAGTATGCGTGTGACAGATGTCATGGCGCCCAGCACAGAAAAAATGAATTCCGTTAATTATTGACATCATGCGGTTGCGGAGCAATATAAATCTTTTCTTTTTAATTTTCTTTTCTTGAATTAAAATTTTTTTTTTTGTTGATTTCTAATTTTTTTTGTTTTAATTTTTTTACTATAGGATTTTCTTGGGAATGTTAAGAAGTCCAAAACAACTTAGGCGTTCAGAGATCAAACCAAACATTTTTTTTAATGTTACTTAAAAGCATGCAAATTATAATTATTACAATTGAATACGCAATTTCGAAAAGGGCACATCTCGTATATTTTGATAACACCATTTTTTCACGTAAATGAGATGGAAATACATCCCCACATATATTTTGTTTGAAATAAGCACATCTCTTGTATTAACAGTGCTACCAGTATCGGTGTGTATAACAATAATTTCGAAAATGTTGCAAATCTTGGAGATTTGCTCTTTTCGAATTTCATGGATTTTATTTAATTTTTCAGGGATGTGCCCTTTTCGAAATTGCATATTCAATTTAAGTACGGTTATTTTTTTTTGCTACTGTAATTTTTTTTTAAAGCTAATTTAGAAAATTCGAAAAATTGTATAGTTACATTTTTTTTTAATAATAAATATTGTAATTAGATTTGTAATATGTAATCACAAACTATGAAGATATTTATTGTTTTTTCTTGTTGGAAAATTCACACGCTACATAGTGTGGCGCCCAACGTGGGGTCCGAAAAAGATTAAATTTTTATTTTTTATTAGAACACGGTTTAATTTTTTTTTTTTTTGAAAATTTTCAGAATTAATTAATTAATTTTGTTATTTTTATTATTATTATTTGTTTGAACATCAAAATTACATCTCTAATTTTCTTATTATATAGTTATTGTTTAGTTATACCATAGACATTCATACTAGATTTCTCATTTCATAGTAACTAAAGGAAAAAAACAAAAACTTTTGATAATTCCAATGTATCGTTGTGTTGTGTATTTTATAAGGCAATGATTTTAGAATGCGTTGCAAATATAATACGTATATGCAATACATCCATAACATTTGAATGGAAAATTTTTATTTTTTTTTTGTGTTTTTAGTCAAATGAGAGATCTATTATGATTGTCTATGGTTATACATTCCAAGCAAGATGAACGCCGATTAATTAAGCGAAGACGAACTGCAGTACGAATTTAATATTCGTGGAGCTGGAAAAATTAATGACTTTAATAAAGCCCGACGAACGCTGTGAGCAAGTTTAAGACGTGAAGCTATAAGGGAGAGGAAACCGCTCCTAAAACAATTACGTTGGATATATGTACATAAGTAATGAATACGCTACCTGCAAATCGAAGTATGAATCATTTACAAGAGTCCCGGTTAATGTGAGAAGTTTGCAAGGTAAGAAGTATAATACAAAATTTTTACATCTTTTGTTACGCCTTGAAAGACTGAATAGTATTGTAGAAAATTCATCTTTAAAAGCGAAATTACGTTCAATGATTCAGTCTATTCGTCCTTTTATTAATACCCCAAATTTAGATTTGACGAGAAGATCATTCTGACCATGAGTTAACAACCGTAGGAACATATGACAGAGAATTAGGCGCTAAGCTCAAAGAAGCATTGAGCACGATTCGCCGTCTAAGCTTAAAATTAGACAAAAATCCCGCTTCTGCCAGAAATATTTCAAATTCTTCTCATTCCTCAATATCGCGTTCAATGAATTCATCCAATACCGATTTCTCAGAAGTAAGTTCCAACAACCGGGAAGAGGAAAAAGAAACTGCACCTCAAGGTCGTTCAACCGCCTTGGGAAAGCATAAATTTAATTACCATAAATTGGCTAATCCGATCCATAAATGGAACATGATCTTTAGAGGAGATGGAGGCTTATCGCTTCACGATTTTTTATCTCAAATAAAAATGCTATCGAATACTGAACAGGTTTCGGATGATTTCGAGCAAATTACAATAAATTTCGAACTTGGGAATCATTAGTGACAGCATTAAAGCGTAAATTTCTTCCGAAAGATCACGATGTATGGTTATTGCGTGAAATTGATCAGCGATATCAAGAAAAAGGAGAAAGTTTTTTTCTCTATTTAGCTCAGATGGAATTACGGTCGGTCGCTGACGTTCAAACAAGAAAGACGTGTTTTAGTCTTTCTCTTTGAAAAAAATGTTTTATTTTAATTTAATTTTTGTTTATCTATCTTTTGTTGTTGTTGGTGTTTGTAAATGTGATGAATGAATTAATTAATTAACTAGTTAATCATTTTAAATTTAAAGTTAATTTAGGAAGTGAAAATTAATAGTGAAAAGTGGAAAGTTAAATCCTGTGAATTGGTGTTCAAGATGTGATAGTTCGGAAAACGTGGTCTAACGGTATTGTCAAATATTGTAAACAGGTACATATTTCATATCACATGTATTGGTTTGTAAACATACACACATATTATGTATATGTGATATGAGTTTTGTAATATGTAATCCTTTAATTTTTATTTTTTATCAAATGCTATTAGACTAATTATATCATTATGGTGTTGGAATTTTCTTGTTGGTATCGTGTTCTATCGTGTTTATTGTACTTAACTGTTTTCTTAACCGTTTTTCTATTTCGATCTTTTACTTTTTTGTTTTGGCAAAGGGGAATTTTTGGTTCATCATTCATATAAATAGATAAAATATGGTTTTAGTGTGCGATTTTTCAATAATGAGTGGCATGGATTGGAAATTATAGCTGCGTTTTTTTTGTTCGCTCCCGATAGCTGCTATGCGGAGCAGTCAATTTTCTACACCCGGGAGCTATTTTTATATGACGGCTCTCGATAGCGGCTCCGGATAGAGAATAAAAAAACGCACTTTATGTATACAAAGTTTCGTAGTGTAATATATGTATGTGAATAACAACTCCTCATGTTTAGTGAGGGCAGGGATCTGCGTGCCATTTACGTGCAGCCGAATGTGAGCGCGGTCGGAGGGACTCGGCAGGCAGGCCCAGTTGAATTGAATAGAGCCATGGCTGTGTTGGTGTATGGTTTAGGAGTTCGAACTCTGCGTAGTGTGTGGCACGGCCCAGCCGATACAATAGGGTCTGCGTGTTGTGGTTGTTATGTGCCCGCTTGTGGCGGGCTACTGGATTGTGTGAGGTCTGCCAGCCCGTGTCACGCATCTTTGGAGGTCTCTGTGCCAAGGGTTGATTTTGTGAACTTATACATGCGTGTACAGTGAGGTGCGCTTTCCGTGCCAGGTCGGTATGGGGGCCGACACAGAGTTAACCTGTATCCATATGCGTGTGCATGTGCATTGTGATGCAGTGTATTTGGTTCCGGGTTGGAATTTGGAGGGTTGTTGGGAGTGTTGGAATCGTAGTGTTCATTGATTGATTCAATTGGAATGGGTCTGCGCAGCCACGGTGCCGTGTAGTACGGTGAGTGAACATAATGAAATGTGCGAATTTTTTGTATTGGTGCGTATTACGTATCATATAGAGTTTGATTTTAGATACATATGTACATATATGCATACTATCATGGATACAGTACATTTTGCTTGAGATAGAAACGACACGAAATTGTGATTTCGTTATGTTGGCTCATTGTATTGTATAGTGTTGTGGCTGTGCGGATTAGTTTTGGTTGGATCAATCGGTCGATACTGTGATTTTGGCACTCTTAGTAATTTTCTGGATTTTAGTTTGGAACTAGATGTATTGTATCATGATGCATATGCGTATGCGTGTGGATGTGGGTTGGTTCTGTGTCGGCCTCTGTATTGATTTGATGTGGAAGGCGTGCTTCATTGTACATGCATGTGTGGGTTCGTAAAATTGGTTTTTGGTGCACGGATTTCCAGGGATGTGTGACATGGGTTGGTGAATTTCGCACGGTCTAGTAGTTTGCTATAGGTGGGCATATGATAGTAATAGTATGCAGATTTTGTTGTATTGGTTGGGCTGTGTTGCACATTGTGCGGGGTTTGAGTTCTTGAACTGGGGCACTAGCATAGTTGTGGTTCTGTTTGGTTCTGCTGGTTTGTTTGTTGAGTTTTTCTGATTGCGTTTATGTTTGGTTGTGTGTGAGTGGCATGCGGATTTTTGTTTTCGTAGAATATGAGGAGTTGTTATTCGAATCAAGTGGGATTCTTGTACTACGTGTAGTCGAGTGGATTTGGGTCGAATTGTAGGTTTGATTGGGGTTGGAAGTTTCATGTATTCGATTCTGGTGGGATTTTTTGTATTTTGTGTTATCGAGTGGGTTTGGGTCGAGTCGGGGACTATCATGTATGATACAGTGAGGTCTGGTTGTGGCGACTGTCCGTCCAGCGAGGTTTCACTGTACATGTAGGGTTGTTTGTTTAGACATGATTGATTTTAGTACGGGGTGTTAAGGGGAAGGGGGGGGGTGGGTGGATATCGTTGGATTTTGTAAACTATATTGGATTGATTTGGATTGGATTGAAGGATTGGAAGTTTCAATAAGTTGTGTAAGTGTAGTACTAGGGTGGGGTGTTTTTTTTGGTTGAACTGGGTTTTGTTTTGTAAGGCATAGTGGGAGCAGCTTTGGGTTGTGTGAGTGAAAGTACCAGATGCTGAAACTTAATTGGCTGGATTGATTTGTCGGGTTTGGGTTGTGGTTCTCACACATGAACGACAGTACTATTTGTAGGGTGTTTGGGGTGTGGCTTTTTCGGGAGATGTGAGGGTTTGTATTCGGAGGGAGTTCCCCGGGTGTTGTGTGTTTTTGGTGGAGGTGAGGTAAAATACAAAATTAGTTTTTGATTGAGTTATTGTACGTTTTTCGGAGCTCTCGATATTTGGTGGGACCCGGAAGAGCTGTACCCTGGGTATAGTGATGGAATTTGTAGGAGTGTGGTTTTTCAATTTCCTTTTAGTTGGTTCTTGTTTGTTGACTGTATGGCGTGTGAGTGAGATCGGGTTGTTGATTTCTCGATTGGTTGTGTGACTTTCATTTTTGGTGGTTGTGCGTGGAGTTTGGATACAGGGGTTCCATGTTTGGATCAAGTTGAGGTTGGGATTGACTCAGTTTATTGTGCTCGGTTGGTTTCATTTGTTGATTTATTTATTTTTTACTAATACTTGAAAATACTTTTGCATTTTGTTTTGTGTGTGGTCGTCGCGGGTGTGTTCCTGAATTTTGGTGCGTGGATCGGGAGTTTTTGTGCGATTTTTGGTACATGCAATGTTAATGTATTTGTTTCCGATTGCGTGATGTTTTCCTTGTGACGGGAGGACGTGTTTTGCAGCGTGCGATTTATGGGAGTTGCGGGGGTGTGCAGCTGAGGAATTTTGGTGGTCGGGATGTCCAGTTGTGTTGGTGTTTCTGGAACTCCTTGGATCGCGTCGAATTCGTCATTTGCAGTTGTGCTTTTGTAATAAGTATCAATTTCTTTGTAGAGTTGTACTTGTGTTTACGAACTCCAACTACAGGAATTGATGTTTGGTTTGGGTTTTCGGAGATGTTGGTCCATGGTGGGGGGTTTGGTTGGTTGCTTGTGCTATGGCAGGTTTGATACTCTGGATGATGGGGATTTGAGCTCTTGCTTAGTAGTGTTAATTTAAAGTTCGAAAATGATATTTGGTGATGGTTGGCTGGCTTCGGTCTTGGGTTTCAGAGGTGTTCGTGGGGGCTCGGCTCGGATTTCCGAGGGTTTGGAGCGAGCAGCGGACGAGTGGTTTTGGGAGTCCTGTTGTTTTGATTTTTATCCTACTAAATTGCGGAGCTTCAGTTCTGTGTAGGTGTAGACAGGGCCGCGCCGTCCACGGGTGCGAGGGAGCACGGAATCCAGGCGGCAAATCGACAAGCGCGGCATTTTCCCATATTTTGAGATTTCCTTTTTCGTGTTCCATAAACTATTTGATATAATAAATAATAATTATTGTTCAATTAATCGAAAACAAACGCCTTATTTTATGCAATAATTTGATATAAAAAAAAATTACTCAGTAAATTAAATTTTAAACCATCACAGTTTTTTTATTTTATGAACAATTACAAACATTCACATTAGAAGATGATAATGATACCAGATAACAGATATCGCCTTACCGACCAAACTGCGCAGTAGTTAAAGCTACGGCGGTTGGATTGGGAGGTACCGGGTTCGAATTCTGTTTTTTCCTCTCTAATTCAGAGATTCTCTGATTATTTCTAATTATTTCTAATTCAGTGGTATGTGCGATGAATTAAATATTTTGTTAACGTATGTACGTAAAACCCAACATGAATGCCACAAGTGTTCTTCAATTTTTATTTACAAATAACATGATAACCATCTTTCCAAATACTTCAATAGCTTTACGAATATTTCTGGCTAAGCTCGTAACAGTCGCTTCAGGAGAAAGATTATTTTCGAAACTTAAGCTTATTAAAAATTATTTAAGGTCAAATATGAATCAAGATAGACTTTGCAACTTAAGCATGATTAGTATAGAAAAAGACACGGCTTTAAATATAGATATTGCAGATATTACTGAAAAAATTGCAGTTATGAAATCAAAAAAAATTAACTTCTAGTTTCCGAGTTAATGTAGACTGTAATACTTTCAGGGTTTAATTTGTGATATTATTTTTAATGAATGTATATTTTAATTTGATTGTTGTTCAGAATGGAAATGGAATGTTTTATAAGTTAAAATAAATAAATAAATACAATATGAGACCAAAAATATTTTATTTTTGAAAAAAAAAAAAAAATGGGGGGCAGGGGCGCCAAATTTAAAGTCGACTCCGGGCGCCAAGTAAGCTCAGCGCGGCCCTGTGTGTAGAGATTCCGTGCAGGTTTGGTATGAGCAGTTTGTGCTGGGATAGGAGTTGTAGTGTGCTTTTGAAAACCCTCTACATGTGGGTTGGTTGTTTTTGTTTGAAAATTCGTGGAAGTTGTTTTAGTGATCGTTGAAGGGAAGGAGTAGCTGATGGGAGCTCCAGTTTGGTTGATTTTGCTAAGCTGCTTGGAATTCCAATACTGAGTTCATATTTTGGAGGCTGGTTGGTGTCTTGTAGCTTTAGTTTTGGGTACTGGTGGTTTTGGTTGTGGTTCATTGCAGAACAGTCATCGCGGATCGGGCTTCTGTACTTTGGGTGGCAGGTTTGCGGGGGTGCTTCGTTTGTAGTAGTGGGTTTGAGTTGGATCTTTTAAATAGGAGGATACTAAGTGGATTTATTACACTAGTTCGGATCTGAAATACCGCTCTATAAATTTTGAATGTAGTTCGAATTAATGATGATAACTTTCTTAGAAATAATTATTATTATTATTATTATTATTATTATTACTATCTTTATTTCAATAAAATAAATACAAAATTAAAATCTAGTTGAAACAACATTATAAAATATGAAATAAAGTACAGCTCCTATAGACATTATGTCTGTAGTGGAGCAATTTAAAACAAATTTTAATTAAAATTTATATAATATTCTTTGTTTACATAATTAACAATAATCTTCAACAAAATACAAGCTCAGTTATTAAAATAGATATATTTAACTACACGACGGCACATTAGAACATAATGTATGATAATTTAACATTTATACTAAAAATATTGCTCGATATCATCGATGTCAAGTAACCAAGTCCGAATTTCCCTGTTAAATTTATGTTTCTGCGCAGATGGAAGCATTTTGACATTTTTAGGTAAAAGATGGAACCAATAAGGTGCCATATATAAATAAAATCTTCTAAACCTTTCACTATTACAACGAAGACCGACAAAATTGTTTGGATTTCTCATATTATACACGTGGTATATTCGACTATGATAACTATTGCTACGAACAAAAAACATTTTCAATAATGAATATAATAATGAATATCTAATTAATTTGATTTAAATTTTCAGAGGATTAATGTCCTTTATGATGTATTTAATTAATTACTTTTACTATAGCCATTTTAACAACTAGTCAAACCATGAGGATTTCAGAGTTTAATAATTTTTAGTTTATTTTAAAAGTAGCAGTTGGCGACAATTAACTAATTTAGATCTTGATTTTCAGAAATATTCGGAGAAACCCAATGCAGTTTTCCAGAAACCTTGTGTAGAATTAATTTGAAATTTAAATCATTAATTGAAGCTGGATAAAATTATTACTTATGTTCTAAAGTTAATTTTATAGAATGTTTTGCTGAGTGGTGTGTAAGTGGTTTTAATGTCTGATTGTGTTGACGGAAATATCCCTGGAACGTTCTTTTTGGTGACTATTGCATGAGTTCCAGAAGGAAGCTATTTTAGTAATAATTTTGTAAGCTGATGAAATTAGTTAATTGTTAAAATTTGTAGGGTGACACCCCTAGTCCTCTAGGAAAATAAATTATTATATTAAATTAAATTATTTATTGAATTATTTAGGTGGTCCAGGATTGATGCGGATGTATTTTTAAGTATACTTAGATTAATAAGATCATAGGTGTTTAGAGGGGTTGATTTTAACACATTAATCGCCATGTCAATCATATGTGTCTAACACTAAGAAGTACTACATGAGGCATGTCAGACATATATGTTGAAATACGGGATTTAATAGAAGGCCACGTCAGTCACTGACTTCCGACGCAAACGATAAATTTACTGTATCTTTCAAAAGCTTAGCCTACCAGGAGCAAAACCTAAAAATTGCTTGATTAAGTTCGATTATGGTGGCGATTAACGTGTTAAGTATACTGATGAATAATTTAATTTTTTTCAGAATCTAAGATTGTTCCAGAATTAATCATTCTTAAAGGGAATCAATTTAAGCCTAATTTTCGGTAACAAAGTTATAGCCGGACTCAACGCTCCAGGAACAACAAGCAGTTAACAATCATGTAGTTTAGAAATTGTATTGTCTTGTGTTGTCTTATTCACTAACTATCAACCGCCATGGTGTCTGGAACCGGGTTGATTCTTTATTACTAACATTTTGTTATTCGTAAAAGGGTGTACGGTGGACCCGGCGTATTCCGGGAAACTTGCCTTAGGCTTGGTCGTACACACTAAATCAATCAATCAATTTAGCTCAGATGGAATTACTTTTCCAAAATTTGGTTGAGTCAATTCCTGAAAGGTCAAAACTGAAAACCATTATATGGAATTTGCATCCGTCTTATCTGGAAAAGTTTCCTGGAAAGAAAATTACTTCTATGGAAAAATTAAAGGTTCTTTGTAAGAACATTGAAGATTTGAGTTATAATCTTGAGAAACGGGCAATACTGGTTTCGCGAGAGCTTACCACAAAGCGTCCAATCTCAAAATCTGAAAAACCACGAAAAATCTATAGTTTGACTAATAGTAAAAAGGATGAGTCAAATAGGCCAGAGGCGAAAGCTAAATCCGTATACTCCGACGTTTCGATAGGACAGGAGGCTCGCCAACCTGACTCACATCTTTCTCTAATTTCCACTCCGAAATTGGCTCAAACGGCAAAATGTTGGAATTGTCGAAAGGAGGGCCATACTTACTTAATACTTACTTAAAAAAGTTGTCGACGTTGTCGCGTAAAAATTAGTAGTCGACACGTAATCGTCCATCTCTTTTTTAAAATAAACTATTTGTGGTTAATGAAATAATACAGTAAACAAAATCTAATTGGAATGCAAATCCCCAATTGGTGCGCTTAATGTTGAAAAACAGTCGAGTCTCAATTTGCTCTTCAGCGCAATAATGCTGCCATACACAAAAAGGAGAATTTGGCACGAAATTTTATAAAAATATTGAACATAATTAGTTGCCTAGGCCAAGGCAAAGTTTTTACTTGTCCTTGCGAGGGTTTAAATGAAAGCGGAGGATACTCGCAATCTAGCAAGACCAAAAATGTATAATGGGGTGCTTATAAAACTTTGTGGGATAAGATTCCCTGCGATTTTATGAACAAAATCTTTGGTCACTTCCGAGACGTGATGGAGACGTAATAAAAATGTACCAATGGTTCACAAATTATAAGTGACTTAATCACTATTTAATCAGTCAAAAATAGTTTTAAAAATAATTGATTTACTAATTATTTTTAAATTTTCCTGCATATCACAAATACTAATGAATCAAAAATATGAATCACAAATACTATTGAATCTGTGGTGGCTTCAAACTGTCGGTTGTATATTGGCGACTCCCATCAACTGTAGTCGGCGTTGGTTTCTATGTTAGCAAAGGGGACGAGTATTGTCAAATTCAACTATTTGACAGTTCTAATCCCCCTTGTTGTATGGTTAAATGTTGTTCATATTGTTTTCACCAGATGTCAGCTACTTTGTTGCAAGTCGCGAATATGTTCTTATTTTTGTACGAAATGTCAAATGTCAATATTCTATCGGAACGAATACAGCAACGATTGAATGATTTATTTTCTACCCATATTTTATGTTGATCAATGAACTAGGAATAAAATGTGGAAACAATTATTTTTTTGTAAAACCTGGTGGCCGGATAAAACAATATTTTTTGCTTTATATAATTTTTTCAAATATTGTTTTTTCCAAAAGAAAATAAAGGCAGTTGAAAAAAATCAATAGCGCGAGCAACTCGCTTCATTAGTAAACCAATCGGTAAAATTGTTAAATAATAAAATAAAATTAATTATTTTAAAAAATTGTTAAATAATAAAATAAAATTAATTATTTTAATCAATTATGTATGATGCGAAATATAACTTGAATTTATATTAATAAATGTTGTGCAAGTAAATAAATAAAGGGTGTTTGATTTATAACACCATACAAACGAATCAGCCCCTTTATAAATCAAGTTTAATTGAATTTATTTGCATTACAGTTATGAATTTATTTATGAAATTTATATCAAATAAAACGTTATTTATAATTGAATTAAATAAGACAAAAAATAAAATTCAAAAAAATAATTTTCCTTGGTTTTATATTACAACAAACATAAACGTTACCTTAAATTTTCTCATCACAAATACTAATGAATCGCATAGTATGTATTTTTGCTGTTTCATTCTGCTTTCAGTCTTTGTACAACTGGGGTGGGATCATAAAATCCTGTCGGAAATGCCGGTCGTATATAAAACGGCACCGCTAGCAAAACTGACAAAATATTGAGCAAATTTTTGTTCAGTGTATATTTTTGTAAGTTGCTTTATATTTTGCTATGGAGTTGTCAAACTAATAAATCAAAATAGCAAACTTGGGTTTCTTTTACAACTGATTTTGGTTAATTTTTTTTATATTTATTTTAAAATCGTCCTTAACAGGGACTAATCATTATTATGTGATCATTATTGGAATTGATTAAAAAAAATTTAATTAACGTCGTATCTTAGTTTTATTTAGTTTGCATTAGTTTGCGACGTTCGACAATATTTTAGAAGTATTAAATTATTCTAATAAAAATTACTACAAATTAATGAATGGTTTTTAAATGAATAAACATTAATTAATTAATTTTTGGTTTGAAAATTATGGGTGTTTTAAAAGAAAAAATCGCGATTCGTCAACTAATATCTACCGGACGATTTTTGACGGAAATTTTCCGCGAAAGCGGTATTCAGGATACCGGTTTTTGTAAAACCGGGTAATTTTTGTCAAAATTCTACCGGTACCGGATTTCATGGCCACTGGGATATATGTATGATCGACAGCTGTTTTTGGAGTTAAGGAATTACGTCGACTTATCGTAAATTAATAACATCATCCCATCATTCAGATAGAAAAAAAAACTCCAAACCACAACCACCCGCAATCTTTAAATACTTATCGATAATATTTAGTTTACATACATTTTCACTTTTATATTCAAATTAACATTATGTCTATATATATATCTGCACATTAATAAAAAAACTATAATTAAATATTTAAGAAATTAAAAAGTAAAATCCTATATTATTAAAATAATAATAATAAAAACAAATATGGGATGGTAAATATTAAGGGAAAAAAAAATAAAAATCGAAATCTCCCATAAGGAATAACACACCACAAATAAAAAATGAAAACAAAAATTCTTTTATTAATCTTTTTATCTTGTAAATTTATTTTTTATTTTGTTATTTTTAAAAATATATTTCTTAAAGATTATTATAAGGAATCTCAGTTTTTTTTTTTTTTGATTAGCTTGTATACAAAAAAAAATTATTGGTACAATATTTAAGAAGAGATTTTTCGCGATCTTCTTCATCTTCTTATTTATTTATTTATATAAATAAAACATAACAAATTCATTTAGTGATTAAAATTATCGATAAGTGAATCGAGATTTTGTGTTTTTATTTTTTTTTACTGTGTGTATATAGCGAAGGACCTCACGTATTACTAACAGTATTTTTTTTTTTTTTAATTTGCTGTGTGCCCAGCCACAAACCAAAAGATGAAATATCACCCTTTAAGTTGTTTGGATCACGTTTTAGTAATCAAGTGGTATAATGATTATGTTGAAAGAATAAATAATAAGTTAGATTTGGTTGTAGCCGTGTGCAGGTATATGTATTATATACTGGTCGCGATTACAAAATCTATGAACTCATTCGAAATATTTATTTTTTGTTGGTTCAAGTGTTCTGAAAGAATTTTATTTATTTTTTTTATTTTAATTTGTACAAATCTGATAAGATTGCATTAGAAGTGGCATTCACATATGTGTATCGATATTTTGAGTTGTATAGCTTGTTTTGATTATAAACATGTACTTCCGCCTTTATATTGTGACACTTCGATTTAGGTACATTATTGCTGAAGCAATCCTTATTATTAAATGTTTCGGAGCGTGTACCGCGCACATACATTTAATATTATTTATATACGATAGTTTAACATCTAATCACAAATACTACTACATCATCATTACAAAGCTGTTTTAATTAATTTACGGTACTTATATCTAATCTAATATATATTTTTTTAATTTCTATAAATAAGATTTGAAAAGTTGATTTTACCAAAAAATACAAAAAAAAAACTTTGTACTAATATACGTTGTATAATTGTAAAATCTGTATTTTTGCTTCAACTCAAATGCCATCCTGTCGACGTTCGCCAAAAACGAATTTTAAAATTGAAGTTGACACATGATCCTGATTGATTGATTTATAGCCGTTCATCTTGTAATGTGTTTTTTGATGTATTTTTTGTTAGATTGGATTTTTTGCTTCTTTTTTTTTAGTACAACACAGTTCGACAATCAACAAGATTGTATAATATGAAAAGAGTTATTGGGTATTTATTTCGTAGGTGGTTTAAATTGAGAAATGCGTCAGAAAAAATTACTTTCAGGAGCAAGATACGTTTATAATAAATTGAACAAAATTTTTTTTTACCAATAAGAAGGGTTCGCAGTTATTTTCAAAAATGCTAAGCTGACTAAAAGCGTATTGCTTTCAACCATAACGAGTTAGGTATTTTTTTTTGGTTAACGGCTTTTGTTCGTGTATTTTCTTGTCAATTTGACTCTTGTGGCAGGTATTAAAACTAAAAATTTGGTTAAGATTTGTTTAACCACTAATTTTTCTTGGGTTAGCTAAACTATTTTTTGATCTATCTAGTACGATTATTGTTGTAATTTTTTTATTTTTGGTGAAAGCAATACAACTTATGTGTTTTGTGTCGGCTGTAGTGTTAAGGTAGTTACATGTCAATTGTAAAATAAGAAGTTATCTCTGTGGGTGTATTCTGGTTTTCCTTAGGGATTTGGAATCTTTTTCCTATATGGGAACTATTTTTTATAGCAGTTTTTCCTATGCTACTTTTCCTATGGTTTATTCTGGAGTAACAAAGAAAAAATGAATAGGAATTTTTGGGCTAGTTTTAATTCCCTACGTTAAGGCTCTGCGATTAGTTAAAGGTAATCAAACGTCAAACATTTTGTTGTTAAAATACAATTTTCTATGAATATAAATAAATAAAAACAATTTGTTTTACATTGTTATACATTTATAAAGATGCAATTAAACGGATTTGTTTCATGATACTGAAATTTGTCGGTTATATACATACACCCATTTTTATTATTTTTTTATCTGACGTCTCGATGAACATATACAAATAAGAAAATGTCTATTTAGTGTTAAAGTAAAAGGTTCAATAGGAATTAATTTACTGTATCAAAAAGTTAAGGAAAAATGAATTTGGAAACTGGTATAAATAGGAAAAATAAAATTCCTATTAAGGCTGGCCAGAATAAGCATTTAGCAGAAAAAAATAAAACTGCTATGAAAATGTCAATTTTTTTTCCTTTTCCTATTCCTAAGGAAAACCATAATACACCTGCTGGGCTGATTAAGTTATGTTTTACATTTGCGCCACAATAAACGTTCAACACTAAAATTACAGAGCTACACACCGTAACGCAATAACGTTGTAAATATATTCGAATCCTCTTTCTTGGAGAAGACAAGTTTCCAACCAACATTGTACTCTTTCATTAGTTTCGTAAGATGCTTAAGCACTTATGAACAGCAGTATCCCCATGCAAGGAGTTTACGTATAAATTAAATGTACAATGAAGCGTTTATTTATTTTTGCTCCTAGAACGGTGCTCCTGGATTGGATCGCATTGCTCATTTCAGATCATATAATTTCATCGTTATCTTCACGTGTTTGCACTTTTGTAATAGCTTTGTTCGCTGAAGTTTAATAGTCCGTCTTACCTTATCTTTTATTCGGTTCCACTTGGACATCAGCTATTTAGAAAGATCCTTAGGTTGGACATACTTAAAATTCATTAGTGCCAGTATTGTTAATTTTCACTTTATTATCCAAGTCGTAAATTTGGACAAGCGATAAATCACAATATTTATGCAGCTAAAGAACTTGCCAATGTAGGGGAACTTTAGCTGAGAATGAATCAAAATGTTTTAATGCATTATTTTAACTGTGTTTATTACTCAAAATGTAAGTGTTTATATTCAAAAATAATTTGCCAACAACGCAAAAATTATGTGGGAAACAATTAGTATAATTCAGAAATTGGATTCTATATCCGTAAATAATAATTTTACTTAAAGTCACTTAGTTGACAATTATTGCATCGCTAGTTGTTGTATTTGTAATGTGCCATGATTAGTGCAATGTGTTTGTGTTGCATGATAAACGTAATCTATGTTCAAATCTGTGATTGAACATCCTGCGGAGCCGACAGAGTTAGAGACCTCGGCCGTGGAATTTGTTGTTGCGAGATAGTGTCCCTTAAAGCTGGTGGTCGTTTTTTCCCACATAACTAGGGTTTCTGAATCGGATATATCCGTAACCGGTATCCGCGGATATTTGTGAGCTTAACGGTATCCGATAACCGCGATTATTTTTCAACGGTATCCGGAAATATTTTTTTTTTTAAATAATTACAATATTTAATTTAATTTTAATAAAACAATTAACCAGAAATACAAAAATAAATCTCATTTTCATAAGTTTTATTTATAAATATGTGCGCTCTTTTTGACAATCTGTTCCTTTCAATAATGTGTTAAAGTTAGAGTATTCAACACAATAAACCTTACTACGATCCTCATTAGTTGTTTAATTTCTCCTCGCTTTCCCCGTTTAATATGAAACTATGTATAGTGAAAATAATATCTCAGCGAAATTCTGGCAGCTCTCGCGCATCAAAACAAATGGCGTAAACACAGCGATGTATTTAGGCTAATTTGTTTCCAATTTGAGGTTAGAATTTGTCTAGTTTGAATTATGTTTTTCATCAAATTCATTCACAATAATTAATGTAATTTTAATTTAGATAATACACTAGAACTAGAACTTTTTATAACATTTAAGATAATTTTAATGTCATTAGCTTGCCTCGAACAAATTGAAATTTAAAATCGAGTTTTTTTATTGTTTTGCGTTAACACGAAAAATGACATTTCTTTCTAAATATGCCTAGTTCGTACCTTAAATGGAAATAACGTTACATATCCAGTGGCGTTGTTAATATTTTTTATATTTTTTAATTGCACATGTTATTTTAGAATTTACCTATAAAATAATGAGAATTTTTAATATTTTCCAATATAAATTACATTATGTAATGGAATCAAATTTCACATATCCTTATTTATAATTTTTCTTGTTTTTAAAACTATTACTAAGCCGACCCTTCTCTGAATTTTTAATTTATTTTAACTACTTCACTGTTGGCTGCGCACAACGATGAAAAAATGAGTTTCGCTGAGATATTATTTTCACTATACTAGGGTATTTTTCCATTTTTAATGCTCATTTTATTGTAACTGGTTTAAGAAAACTGGTAAGAGAACCCCAAATCTTGATTTATTAGGCATTAAAAACTGCAAAGCCAACTTCGACAGATTCAAAAATAACCTTTTCGGCTTCAGGTGATTTTGCACTAAAGTTGGGTCCCGTCTTTCCTGCACTT
This sequence comes from Tipula helvola, assembly GCA_963556165.1. Lineage (NCBI taxonomy): Eukaryota > Metazoa > Arthropoda > Insecta > Diptera > Tipulidae > Tipula > Tipula helvola. The sequence continues at coordinate 52,594,017 of OY744481.1, forward strand.
CACTTAATGCATTAACATTTTTAAAACATCATTAGTAAGACCAATTACTTAAATTTTTAAATATGAAATATAAAAAAATATTTAACTTTAACTACTTTTGTGTATTTTTTACGGTTATCCGGTATCCGTCAGATACTTCATAAACTTCATCTGGCATCTGTGTTGGTGTTGTGTCATTCTTACTCTCGGGTTCTATGGGCAGACGAGATAGTTTATGGATTGGCCTTTTCATGACAACCCCTCCTGGGCCTCGAAGTGATACTACTCGAATCTTTTGATCTAAACCTGGATGTACTTCCGTCACACGTCCAGTCAGCCATTTTAAAGGTGGAGTGTTGTCCTCTTTGATAAGCACTAGGTCACCTATTTTTAGGTTTGGTTGTTCATGTGACCATTTTCTTCTATGTTGTAATCTATTTAAGTACTCTGAATGCCATCTTTTCCAAAAATCTTGTTTGATTTTTTCTACCAGTTTCCATCGTGATATCCCATGAATATTTGTATCTGCCATATCATCATGTGGAACTTATAGCAATGGTGCACCAATTAAGAAGTGTCCAGGAGTTAAAAAAGTTATGTCTATGTGGGATCGGTTGTCATAGATGAAAGTGGTCTTGAATTAAGACAAGCCTCTACTTGTGAAGTGACCGTTGATAGTTCTTCAAATGTAAGTGTTGCTTCTCCTATGACTTTAATTAGGTGTTTTTTTTTACTGACTTTACAGCAGCCTCCCAAAGTCCACCAAAATGTGGTGAAGCTGGTGGTATGAAATGCCATGTTGTCCCATCGTTTATCAATAGTTGAGCGATTTCTTTAGATGACTTACGAAGTAATGTAGCCATTTCTCGTTCAAGCTGGTTTTTTGCCCCGACAAAATTAGATCCGTTATCGCTATATAAATCACTGCACAATCCTCTTCGTGCAGTGAATCGTTTGTAAGCTGCGATGAATGATTCAGTGGTTAAATCACTGACTGGCTCAATATGTATGGCCTTAGTTGTCATGCAAACAAAGATTGATAAATAACCCTTTTTGTGCTTTATGACCTCTTCCCTTTGTTGTGCGAATAAGTAGAGGTCCTGCATAATCGACTCCGGTTCTCAAGAATGGTCTTCCGGGTGTGACACGTACTTCTGGTAAATTTACCATTAACTGTGTTCCGGATTTAGCATTAAACCGATGACACTTCATACATTTGGATATTAAATTTCGTGTTAGATTTCGACCGTGTATGATCCAGTATTTTGTTCGAAGATGAGCTAATGTCAACTGTGTTCCTCCATGCAATGTTTGTTCATGGGCTTCTTGAATTAGTAGTTTAGCTATTGGATGATTCCTTGGAATGATAACTGGATGTTTCTCATCATAGCTCCAAGTTGTTGTATTTTCAACTCGACCGCCGACTCGTAATATATCTTGGTCTAGGAATGGAGACAACGATTTTACCTTACTTCTATTTGATATTCCTTTTTTATTCCTAAGGTCTTGAATTTCAGTTTTGAAATGTTGTCTTTGCGATATTTTGATCAACAGTTGCGTGGATTTTCGTATTTCTTCCGCCGTAGGAGCTTCTTGGTTAGTTATTACCTTCTTTCGGCATTTGTTGATGAATCTCGCAACATATGCTATAATCCTTTTTATGGTATTGAAGTTGGAGTATTTTAGATATAATGGATCGATAACATTGTCTGATGTTACCGTAGCTGTACTCAATACTCGTTGTTTAAGTTCCAATTGGTCTGGTATTTCCTCTATTATCATTGGCGTCAGCTGGATTGCTTTCTCAAAGATAACCTCAGGCCCGTTCCACTATAAATTATGTGTTATTAATTCTGTTGCTTCGATACCTCTGGATGCACAATCCGCTGGGTTGTTGGTTGATTTGACATAAAACCACTGAGACGGAGAACTTAAGTTCTGGATTTCCGATATTTTATTTGCCACGAATGTTTTAAATTTATGGGGCTTATTTTTCACCCACCCTAACACGATCATTGAATCCGTCCAAAAGTATGTTGTTGTATCGCCAAACTGCATATCTTGCTGCACCTTATTCAATAAATTTGCAAGCAAACTTGCTCCGCATAAATCTAGCTTTGGCAATGTTAGCTTGGTTGCTATTGGTGCTACCCGTGTTTTTGATGTTAATAAAGTTGCTTTATTTAATGTCCTGTCATAGAAGTATACCACTGCTGCATAAGCCACTTCGGAAGCATCACAAAATCCATGCAATTCTCCTTGTAGAGATTGATCGAATTTAATCCACCTCGGAATTTTTATCTCCTCCAACCTTGGGAGGGATTTGTAATATTGCTGACATGTGTTTTCGATGTTTGTAGGCAGTTTTTGGTCCCAAGTCACGCCAGAGATCCATAGCGTTTGCATTAACACCTTGGCTTTTATCGTAGTTGGAGATAGCCAGCCTAGTGGATCAAATAATTTTGACGACTCAGATAACATTTTGCGTTTGGTCATTTCTCCAATTTTGACGTTGATATTCACCTTAAATTCAAACGTATCGGTGCCTGGATTCCAAATTAAACCCAATGTTTTTACTGACTCTGATTCGTCGTTGTTGTGAAATATGATAGGCTCGAAGGCTCTCGAGTCCGGATTTACACCTTCTAAGAGTTGGAAACAGTTGGAGGTCCATTTTCTCAGGTTAAATCCTCCAGATTGTAGCAATTTTATCAGTTCGGTTTGTGCTGTCTGAGCTTCCTCTATATTGTGACTTCCTGATAATAAATCATCTACGTAGAAATCTTTCTTAATTATCCTTGCCGCTATTGGGTAGTTTTTCTCCTCATCGGCCGCTAGCTGTTGTAGTGTCTTGATGGCCAAATATGGTGCCGAAGCCATTCCAAATGTCACGGTTGTCAACTGGTACGACTTTATCATTTTGTCGGATGATGTTCTCCATAATATTTTCTGATATTTTTGATCCTCCGGATGTATTCTTATTTGTCGATACATTTGCTCTATGTCCGCTGTGTACGCTACTTTGTATTTTCTCCAACGTAGTAGAATTGACATCAGGTCCTCTTGTAACTTGGGCCCGACGAGTTGTATTTGATTCAAACTGATATCGTTGCTTGTCTTAGCTGATGCGTCAAATACGACCCTTAATTTTGTTGTGGTACTGGTTGATTTGAGCACCGCGTGATGAGGAATATAATATTCATTCTCGTTATATTCCTTACTCTCAATCATATGTCCTTTATTATAGTACCCTTCTATACACTCCTGATACTGCTTGAAAAATTCCTTTGCCACTGAAAAACGTCGTTCCAATTGAATGAATCTTGCTACGGGCCTTTGTTTGGATGACCCAAGAGATGGTACATTTTGGATAAAAGGAATTCGTACCGTGTAACGACCGTTTGTATCTCGACAATAATTCTGATGATAATGGTTTTCACATAGAGTTTCTTCCTCTGTCATCAGCTTCTTGGGTTGCATTTCTTCTACTTCCCAGAATTTCTTTAATTGCTGGTCGATGTCTGTTAAGGTAACCAATGACGTGATCTTGGAAGGTTTATTGTTGTTGGAGGTATTACCAAATATAATCCATCCTAATTCTGTTTGTTGGGCAATTGGTTCTCCTTGTTTTCCTTTGACCACCTGGTTCATCACAATGTTTGGATAATAATCGGCACCTAATAAGATGTCGATTTTGTTTGGTTGATTATAATTCGGATCGGCCCACATCAAGGTGTTTAAGTGACGCCATCTTGTACTGTCAAAATGTTGGTCAGGCAATGGTCGTGTTATATATGGTAATTCTACTGCCTCCATTTCCATGGAGAAGTTCGATGAAAATCGCGGTTGTACACGGAAGGTGACTGACCTTGTGGCAGTTGTGATTTCGCTTTCGTTTATACCTCCTATTTCCATATATGTTTTCTTCGTTTGTTGTTTAATTAGCTTGGATGCCTCCTCGGTAATGACTGAAATTTGTGAGCCATGATCTATTAACATCCGTAAGAATTTTGGTTCTTGGTTTCCAGTCTGTATTTCAACCAATGCCGTGGCCAATAATGTGGATGTTAACTGCTCGTACTGGTTTACTAGATGGTTCGTTATCTTTAACTGAACGGTTGTCTCACTTTTTGGAGTGTCATCTATCTTCGTGGTGAGCATCGTGCGTTGTGGTGGGTTATTGGAGTGTAATAAAGTGTTGTGACGTCCCATACAAACTAAACATCGTATAGAATGTGGACAGGGTTGGTGGTTCTCCTTTAAACACATGTTGCAAAGCCGCTCTTGAGCGATGAATTTGGAACGTTCTAAGGTAGACCGTTGTTGGAAATTGCTACAGTCTGATAATTCGTGCTCTTGTTTACACAATACACAGCTTCTTTTAGTTTGTGTTCTGCATGTGTTGACCCTTGTTGTCTGTGGAGCGGATGCTCCAAAACTGCGACTTACTGGTTTTGATTTTATTGCTTCTAAGTCTAAGGCTTGGAATCTCCGTTCTAGGAAATTGAGAAATTCTTCTAGTGTTGGCATTTCTCTAGGATCCGCTATTGACATCTCGAATATTTTTGAAGTTTCAATGTCCAACTTTTTTATTATTATTGGAATTATAATGTAATTCCAAGACAATGTCATTATGCCTAAGTTTTTAATGGCATGTAGGCTCTCGGTTAATAAATCATGTAATGATTTAATTGATGTTGCTGATTCCGAGTGTATTGCTGGAAAATTCAGCATCGCGTTCACATGGTTCGACGCCATTTGCCTTTTATTTTGGTATCGGTTTACCAACAGCTGCCATGCGTCTCTGTAATTATCACCAGTGGTTTCAATGTGGCTTATTAGTCTGCCCGCGCTCCCAAGTACCGTAGTTTTTAGTTGGTGCATTTTTATGGTGTCACTGATGCCGTCGTTTTCATGAATAATCCTTCTAAATAGGTCATAAAGGGACGCCCATTTTAAGGGGTCCCCATGAAAATGTGGAATTTCAATCGGCCTTAGTTTGACTTCATGTTCCATTGATTTTTGTTTGTTCAGCACGTTGGTGATTCTGGATCTTAGTATCTCGAATTTGTTGATTAATGTTGAGTAGTAATCCTCGGTGAAGTACGGCATCGTATCTTCTTCATCAGCAGTAGCGTCCACTAATAGTTCCTCATGAAGCTGCTCGATTTTTACTATTCTGCAATCGAGCTGAGTTAGCTTGTGTTTAATTTGATCTTTGCAACCATCAGCTTCTAACAATTGTGCAGCGTCTGCCATTAATCTATAGCACAAACGCATTTTGACCTCCTGCTCTTTATATTTGCATATGTGCTCGCTGTCTTGCATCGTCGAATTTTGTACATCGTTGTTTTTTGTAGTCTCGTTGGCATTAGAGTTGCTTGTCATGTTGATGTTGGCTGGTGTGGTAGAAAGGCTTGCTAGACTATTTGATGTCGTCGGCATATTGGTTGATGGTTTGATGGATAGATAATTATCATCATTTGCCGGCCTTTCCGTTACTACTTTTAATTTCTCATTTAAATGTTGTTGGAAGGTATTGTAGAATGTCTCAAATGACTTTCGTTCCACCCAGTAATTATGAGATGGATTTTCCTCATAGTATGTATCTCTCATCTCTCTATCGGTACGGGTGACCTCTTCCCAGATGGTGTTCAGGGTGTCAAGTTTTTTCTGCAGGTAATCTTCTGTTTTTCTGCTCTCGCCATCTTTGTTGTAATTTGTTTTGAGTTTTTGTAACAATTCAAAATGAATACTCTGTGTTGTGTAATCTTGCTCCATTGCCTATTGTTTTTATGCAGCGTTGATGTGAACTGATGTGACGAATTTTCGAGAATTGTTTTGAATATTCTCGCACTTTCTTGATTCAACTGGTAGCCGTTTGTTGCTTGGCTCGAAGGACCAATGTTAATTTTCACTTTATTATCAAAGTCGTAAATTTGGACAAGCGATAAATCACAATATTTATGCAGCTAAAGAACTTGCCAATGTAGGGGAACTTTAGCTGAGAATGAATCAAAATGTTTTAATGCATTATTTTAACTGTGTTTATGACTAAAAATGTAAGTGTTTATATACAAAAATAATTTGCCAACAACGCAAAAATTATGTGGGAAACAATTAGTATAATTCAGAAATTGGATTCTATATCCGTAAATAATAATTTTACTTAGTCACTTAGTTGACAATTATTGCATCGCTAGTTGTTGTATTTGTAATGTGCCATGATTAGTGCAATGTGTTTGGGTTGCATGATAAACGTAATCTATGTTCAAATCTGTGATTGAACAAGTATTTCTTTGGAATTTGTTATAGACAGGCAATTGGTACTGACGAAACTTATAGCACCTTTATAGTTGAATGGACCGTTGAGATGAACCAATTTATGCCTTCCATAAAAGTTTATTTTAAATAAAAAGTGTTGTTTTAAAAAATCTAGAGTCAAAATTTCTAATTAGAATTTTTATTATTATACATAATTAATTAATTTTTAATTATATGACAAAAATTCCTTAAGAAGATTTTAATATTTAAGACGATTAAACATTTTTAAACAAAAATTTTAATAAAAATATAAATTTTGGTTTCCATAAAAATAAAAATTTTGAAAATTTTCATTCATGAAAAGGTGAAAAATTAAAATCAAGCCCTTTCGACAACCGGCCTTTCGACACAATGGCTTTTCGATATTCATCCCTTCGGCCTTTCGACGCATTCGGCCTTTCGACACATTCGGCGTTTCGACATTCTGATTTTCGGCGTTCGGCTTTTCGACATTCGGCCTTTTGGTGTTCGGCGTTTCCGTTGTGATAAATTATATGTATACCAGAATAAGTGTAATAAGCCATTAATGTGCAATTAGATTTTATTTGCAATTATTTCTGTATTACTAACATTAGATGAAAAAAAAACTGAACCGACTTTATAAGAAAATACCTTAAAACACTAAAACCAATCTTTTAAGATATATAGCCTTAAAACAATAGAATAATTAACTAAATTACATTACAAATAAAAAAACTACAAAATAAAAAGATGAAATGAAAACGTGAATTATATCAATTGTTTTGTTATGTACTTGTTGTTGCTATTAGTGTAGTAGTTTTTCACATTACACACATTTCACATACACGATTGGTTAAGTTGTAATAAAATTTTAAGATATTTCATTGATTTAAATGTGGACAATAGAGTTGGATTGTTGTTGCTGGTCTCATATGAGTATATATACATGTAGTATGTGAGTATTTATAAGAACGGAATGAAATATGTCGCGAGCCAACTTGAATAGCTAAAAGCTTAACAAAAAACAATAATAATAATAATAAAACTGGGTTGGCTTTGAGCACAATGAATGCAAAGTAGTTGTGCGCCGCGCGCTTATTGTCTATAAGTGGCGCGCGCGCGATCTCTCGCTGTTAAGTAATAATTCGTTTGGTTATTTATTTTATTTTATAGGTAAATGTGAATAGCACGTGCTGTTATCAAATATAAAATTTTTTTTGCTTTGTTATAGCACTTATCAAATATATCGTGACTATCGTGAAATAATATTTTCGTTTATTTTTTTCTTAAATTACACAATACGAGTATTTATTATGAATTTGTTAAATAAAATTCTGGCCCAAAAGACTTTGGCCAGATCTTAAACTATTATTTAACCTCGTATTCCTCGTATTCGTATAATATGTTGCATTATAACTCGTGATTATCTATTTATATCAATTCTGCAATATTTCTAATCAAGACATAAATCAAATGACATGTGATTGCTAATCGTTGATAACAGTTTGTAAGGTAGTTAGCTACTCACTGATAAGCGAAGTTTTTTTTTTTTTTTTGTATATTGTATATAAACTAATTGGCGGTCGGATTATTTATGTAAACATGACATTTATTTTGGCAAATTTCACATTAATAAAATTTTATGGTTGCAATTAATGAAAAGTGCTTATAATTCAATTAAACTTAGTACTTTCAATTTTATAGGATTAGACGTAAACCACTGCACGACTCTATTATCTAATCGTTCAAAGCCCAACATACCTATGTGTTTATGCAGATAATTATTTGTCTACGAAGTATTTATGTATCAAAGGTCTAAAGATTCTCAATATTATGAAAATTGTGGACACATTTTTGGCCGCATTCGATATATAGCTGATTATGCAATGGTGGGACGAATTTTTTGTCGGGGTAAAGTACATTTGTTGAAAAAAAAAATATTTTTCAGGCGGTAAAATTTGAAAAACGATGCGATAGAAAAAAGTATAGAGGCGTTTGTAATTAAAGCGATTAAGAAATTTTGCTGACACACGTTTCACGTAAATTACCAAATTTAGGTTATTTACTTATACTACAGCAAAGTTCAATCGGTGGATAAATTTGTGATGATATTTAGGTTACAATACCAGCTGTTTCCCGTTAAATGATTCGTGCTGTAATTCCAAGATGTTTTCCTCAATAAACTTCAGCAGAATTAAAAAAATCACGGATTGATTGAAAGTGAACGAGTTTAACACGTTCGCCACTCAACGTGCTAGTTTAAAAAAAAAACAACGAGCGAGTTCACCCTCAGCTCGCAAAAGATTTATGTGAAAACTTTTTTGTATAAATATCTATTGAATCATTTCAAGCCATTTCGTTAAGGCTCAGAAACCCCTTCATAAAGACGCTTAGTATTTAAACTAAGTTACATTTTTGGTTCAAAAAGTCAGTAAGTTATAATTCTATTTTGAATTTGGAGGACAAACCTTACTGAAAATAATTAAGCATGAGCAAAGTACGGTTCTGTTAAGTTAATCATATCTAAACCTCCATAGCAGTAAATGGTCAGGACAAACTCACTGAACAAAGCAAAATCAGGTTACACGTACGTTAAATGATCGTTACAATACTTGATCAAAATTCTCAATTAAACATCGAACTCGTATTGTAACAACTCATTTACAGCCCTTGTGACGTAAATAACTATTACACTTCACAAGCATAATTTGTTGTCGTTTTACTCGTATATAATTTTCATTTTCAAAAACACTTGCTGCTGCGGCCATATATAGCAGACATTTTCACAACAAAATAAATTAAAGTAGGCGGTTTTTTTTAAATTTTTTTTGTATTCGGCTCACGATGTTTTTGAAATGCCGGATGATGTTGTATATTGCATGTGTATGCGTAGATTTTGCATTGATTTTACGTTTTACTAATTTTTTGTTCTTGTCGTGATATTCACACATACCTGCAATATTTTTTGTTCGGCACTTTTGTTTCCGTAACCCGATTTCTATACAATTGTTTACTTACTCCAGCTGTTAGAGATAGAATTACTAATTGTTCTGAAAACAAAAATTTAATCTTTCTTTAAATCTTTCTTAAAACATTTAATTGTGCTTGTCTTTAACGTAAATCAAAATATCCTAAAATGTAAACATATATTTAATTTATTTAATTATTATTAATTCCTAAAACTGTATACCTTCCTAAATGTTAACTCAACTTTATGCTTACGATGTTTTTAGTTCTCATTCTAAACACAGTAATTAAGTACAATTTTGTTAATATTCCAAATACAGAGAAAAGGATGTAATAGATTACTCGCACTCATTTGTTGTGATGTATATAAAAATAAAAAAAAATAAATTATTATTGTTGTAACCATCGAGCTGAGCGTCTCATTATTTTATTAATTGTAATACGGTGTCATATTGTTTGTGAGGTGATTTTTGTAATTAATTTAAAAAACATTCAAATAAATAAACGGATAAATAATTAAAATCAAATAAAACATTAAAAATTATTATATGTTTACGCATGTCGTGAACACCAGCCACTAAAGATGTTTTCACATCAAAAAAACTCATGTCACACATTCGATTATTTGCGATGCGGCTGTGTTTCTAGAAGTATCTAACACATCCTTATGTGAAGTAGTTTGACTGGGGAGACCAGTCGTTGCCCATATCCGTGGCATTTTATTTTGAACACCAAAAAAACAGATGAGTGTCGAACGTGTTAATTTATTTATCTTAAGCGTAAATGATCCCATAATGTACTAAATCTCTACGGAATATGATTATGGTAATTGTTTACCAACCCTAACTTATCAACAAAAAATTCCACTAAGTACATTTCTACTTTATAAGACCATTGACGTTTGACTTAGAATCAAGTAAGTATGCATAATATGTTTAATTAATTATGAGAACATTTAAATGAATTCTTTATTTATTTAGGTTGTTTCGGATCCAAACATACTCCACGCGTTGAATCATCAGGTTCAAATTTTGGTAGACGACAAAGCTTTTGTATTGGTCGTTTCAGGTACCCGCTTTTTGATGTGAAAACATCTTTAGCGGGGGTAAGTCAAAAATTTCATGTAAAAAAAGGAACGGAAAATCCGGTACGACCGAAATTGCAAATTAAATACGAGAAAAACGAACATAAAATGCACCGAACTTGCATACGATGTAATTCGAATTACAATTTCCGTCAGATTAAAATAAAAAGGCACAAAAAGTATGCATGTGTAGTGTAAGTGATTCAAAAAAACTGAAATGGAAGTACGTTAAACAAAGACAAATGCACACATACTTTAAATATTAAATATCATACATCTTAGCGAGCTGTAAAAATGACACTTATACATACGTTGATACATATGTATACATAATATAGGTTTTGCACTCCAAATTCCACCTTTTACAAAACATATTCATCATTTTCCAAATCAAATTCGCTTTTATCCAAATCAAATTCATCATTATTCAAAAAATATTCATCCTTTTCCAAATCAAATTCACCTTTTGCCAAAAAATAATCCCTTTTCCAAATCAAATTCATCCTTTTTCAAATCAAATTCACCTTTATCCAAAACATATTCATCCTTTTCCGAATCAAATTCAACCGTAGAGCAACAGAATTTATTTAATTTAATAAATTTAATGTATTTAAATTCTAGATACAAAATAACAAGTATAATAAAATAAATAAACCGAGGTTTATGCTCCTTGGCTTATTTATTTTATTTAGGCATCTTAAAATTCGCCCTATAATTATTATAAACTTCGCCTTAAATATCTCCATCAAGTACATCATAAATTTACCGCAAATTAACTTTAAAATTCCTCCTAAAATTACGACAATTAATTTTAAAATTCACTCTTAAATTCAACCTACAAGTCAGTCTAAAATTAACCCTAAAATTCAATAATTCACTCTAAAATATGCCCTTATTTTAGAGTGAATCACTGGAAACCCGTCTCTAAAATTAACCCTGAACTTCACTCTAAAATTCACCCCAAGTGTCAGAAATTTTGAAAGCAAAAACCCTTAGAAGCTTAAATAGGAATTTTATCAAATATAAGAATCCTGTAGTTTGGAAATTTTAATAGTGAAAAAATTATTTTAGGATTTTATAAATTTTTATTTAATTAAAATTCATCATTTTATTGTGTGCACGTACTGTTTACTTGCACCAAAAATTAGTTTTAGAAAATAAAAACACGTTTCGTTTTTATAAAGATTATAATTCACAAATTTTATTATTTATATAAATTAGATAAATGTATTACACTTCTGATATTATATTTCACCACCGTATATGACGCGTAAGAGGAATTTTATTTAAATCAAAATTAATGTTAATTTTATTATTATTATTATCCCACTGAATTAAGATGCGTGCGTATATGAAAACGAACCGACTGAATGTGTATGTACACGAGTAAAACGAAATTTGGACAGGATGAATGAAAATGAATTTGTTAGCGTTACGTCTGTCTTTTGTTGCACCGCATTTTTGTACCGCATGATTTGGATGAATTGTGTTTGCTGGTTGAGCGGTTGCGGTAATGTTGCGAGGGTATGCAAGGCATATGAGAGCGCTGACATATGTGTGTGAATATGTCGCGGGAATGAATGAGTAAATGCGTTGCTTGATAAATTGTGGTGGTGAACGAATGAATGTATTTATGTATTTTGAATGCGTGAGCCGCTACAGGACTCCCCCGCAAGTGATTTCCCCTCCTTAGAGAATAACTGTATGAGTTGGTGCTATACGGACGCTTTTGTGAGTTCGAAGGTTTGATGTGAGATCAGCTGAACTAAGAATTCCGTACGCTGGTTTGAGCCGATCGATTGAAATGGTTTGGTTTTTACCATTAATCGATACGGTGAATTGCTTGCGTAGTCTACGTATGACTTTATACGGACCTTCGTAAGGAGGAGATAGTCCCGTGCGAACCTTGTCTGTTCTGACGAAGACAAAATCACAGTTGTTTAGTGATTTCGGAACAAAAACATCATCTTGTTTGGTTTGACGAGTTGCTGTGGGTACAAGGTTTTGCATGGTTTGTCGCAGTTGGTCGACGACTGTGTCGGCAGTTGGAAGTGGTGGAAGAGGATTATCGATAAAGAACTCACCGGGTAGCTTGATGGTTTGTCCGTAAACCATTTCAGCTGGTGAGCACTTGAGATCTTCTTTCACTGTTGCTCGGATTCCCAGAAGGATGATTGGTATTTCCGAGCTCCAATTTATTGTGTTGCCTCTGGCCATTAATGCGGCTTTAAGTTGCCGATGGAAGCGTTCGACCATGCCATTGGCTTGCGGATGATAAGCCGTTGTGCGTATCCGATGAGATCCGAGGAGTTTCGTTAACTCTGAGAAAAGTTTTGACTCGAATTGCGTTCCCTGATCAGTGGTGATGTGAAGGGGCACGCCGAATCGTGATACGTAATTGTTTACAAAAGTGGTGGCAATGGTTGCAGCTGACATGTTTGTCATGCAGTATGCTTCGGGCCAGCGAGTAAAACGATCGACACAGGTGAGTAGATATGAATATCCACTAGACGGAGGGAGTGGACCTACAATGTCTATATGGATATGCTCGAATCGACCAGGTGGAATGTTAAAATGTCCATGAGGTGATTTGGTGTGCCGTTGGACTTTGGCACGTTGGCAGGATAAACAAGACTGAGCCCAATTGCCTACGTCTTTGTTCATGTTAGGCCAAAAGTAGCGAGCAGAAATCAACTTACGAGTTGCACGGACGCTAGGATGCGAAATGTTGTGAAGTGTGTCGAAGATAGCTCGACGTAGTGGTGCTGCAATGTATGGGCGATTGTTCCCAGTAGATGTTTCACAAATAATTTCGAGGCCAGGTAGTTTAAAAAGTTCTAGTTTCATTGATGAGCTAGAGTGACATTCGGAACCAGAAAATAAATTCTGAAGTTCTAGGTCGACTTTTTGCGTGTTTGCGATTTGATTTAAGTCGATGTGTGTATCGACTGCGGCCGTTTCGTTGTCGGTAGTGCGGGATAGTGTATCCGCGACAACATTGTTATGTCCGTGGACATGCTGGATGTCCGTTGTAAATTGACTGATATAATCCAAGTGGCGAGATTGCCTTGGATTGCGTTCAGTTTTTGACTGGATTGCTCGTGTCAGAGGCTTGTGGTCGGTGTAAATGGTGAAGTCCCGACCCTCAACAAAATATCTAAAGTGTTTGACTGCTAGATATATGCCGAGTAATTCCCGATCGAATGCGGAATATTTCTTTTCGGCATCCGAGAGTTTCTTGGAAAAGAATCCCAGTGGCTCCCAACACTCGTTGTTGTACTGTTGTAGTACTGCACCGACAGCAGTGTTTGATGCGTCAGTGGTTAAACTGAGTTTTGAGTCACTCAGCGGGTGTGCCAGAAGTGTTATCTGGGCCAATTCAGCTTTCAGCGACGAGAATGCATGTTGACATTCGTCGGGCCAAGAGAAGTTCTTGGCTGTCTTGGGCTTCTTGAGTAAGGCTGCCAAGTGTGAATGAATTGGTGCGAGTGTTTCAGCGAGCTTTGGTATGAATCGGTGGTAGTAGTTTACCATACCGATGAATCGCTGTATGGTTTTGATTGATGCTGGAGCTGGGAATTCCCTAATGGCGTTAATTCGTTCTTCGGACGGCAGAATACCATTAGGGGTGATCTTGTGGCTGAGGAAATCAAGAGTGGATGCGCCAAAGACGCATTTTGAACTCTTGATATGAACATCAAACTGTGTTAACCTGTGGAAGAGTTGTTCCAGGTGAAGTTTGTGTTGCTCTTCATTATGCGAAGCTACAAGAATGTCGTCAATGTAGACGAAGACGAAGTCTAAATCGCGTACGACTTCGTTCATGAAACGCTGAAACGTTTGCGCGGCATTGCGTAGTCCAAATGGCATTCGGGTGAATTCGAAAAGGCCAAATGGAGTAGTGATTGCCGTTTTATGAACGTCTTCAGGTGCAACGGGAATTAAATGGTAAGCTCTGATAAGATCGATTTTTGAAAAAATTTTGCAACCATGCAAGTGCATGGAGAAATTTTGGATGTGGGGTATCGGATAGCGATCAGGTGTTGTGACCGTATTTAAGCGACGATAATCCCCACATGGTCGCCAATCATGATCTTTCTTTTTCACCATATGGAGCGGACAAGAGACGGGAGATGCAGATGGCCGGCAAATCCCTAATTCCACCATGTGCTGGAATTCTGTATGTGCGGCTTTGTGACGAACTGGATCTAGTCTGCGTGGTCTTGACACAGTCAGATGGCCTGCTGTGACAATATGGTGGACCACGTTGTGCTGGACTGGCAAGTTGTAGTTAGGCTCTGCTGTGAGGGAAGGAAATTGCTTAAGCAGAGTGCCATAACCGTTGTTGACTGCGAAATGAATCGGTGTCGGTGTGTCGACAAGAACCGAGGTGGCATTGATTGACAGCTGAGTAGCTGAATCAACCAGCCGTTTGTTTCTTAAGTCAACAAGTAAGCCAAATTTGCACAAGAAATCGGCGCCAATGATCGGACGATTCACCGCAGCTAAGATGAAAGCATGCGTGAATGCTCGTTTGAGTCCGAGATCCACCTGCAGCAAATGTGTGCCGTAGGTGTGGATTATTGTGCCATTGGCGGCCGAGAGAACTAGATTATTATTTCGATTTGTAAAAGTATAAGCTTGCTTGAAATAATTCGCTGGAATGACCGAAAGGTCAGCGCCAGTGTCAATTAAAAATAGGAATTTATTATTTTTGTCTAACACGAATAGACGGGCTGAACTTTTAAAGGTGTCTGACGATGTCGTCATTACCCGCTGGTTTACAAGTTTTTTTCTGGTGTGGTATCAATGTCCATCTTGTTGATGGTGTGCTGCGCGTTATTGAAAATGCACGGTTGAATGCATTTGCGTGCCGCCGCACCATGTTTAGCGTGATACCAACACTTGCCCAATCGATTGTTAACACTCTGGGTGTTGTTACCTTGTGATTGTGAACGTGTTGCTGAGCGTCCCCTTGATCTACTCCGACCGCTTCGAAACAAGCCCGATAGTCGAGCCTCGATGCGCGCCAGGCGATCTTCGATTGAATTTGAATGAGGAGTGGGGGAACGACTCTGTCTATTCGTGTAGTTCGGATTTGTGTTACGATTGATTGCTTGTAAGTTTGGTAATGTGCCCATGTTCGTCACTTCGTACATGCGGTCTGCTATTTTAGCCAGTTCTTCAACTGTTGTGGTAACTGGTTGTGCAGTCATCGCTATTTTAATAACCTCGGGCAATTTTCGAATCCAAATGGATCGAATGATTGTATCGCTCAGAGTGTTTTGGCCTGCGAGGTTGCGTAAGTAACGAAGCGCCTCAGAGGGGCGTCGGTCGCCGAGAGCTTGGCTGGACAATAGGGCTTCTAAACGCCGCTCGTCCGATGGAGCCAATCGTTCTAACAGAGTTTGTTTTAGGACAGAATATTGATTGTCTTTTGGTGGTTGCTGTAAAAAGTCGCTAATGGTGTCACAAATTTCGGGCGAACTTGTTGCTAAAACGTAGGAGTATTTCGATTTTTCTGACGTGATGCCTCGAATTTCAAATTGAATTTCGGCTAAACGAAAACAATTGTTTGGTTGTTGTGGCCAGAATGGTTGCAAGTTGATTTTTGCTTGGGTTGCGACTTCTCCTGTTGATGTCCCAGGTTTTGATTTTTGATCAACCTTCATGGTCTCTTCGTCGTCTGACATTTCGATTTTTTATAAAAGCGAATTCGTGTATATGTTATACGTCACTTCACAAGAAAAAAATGTACCCGAAATTTAAACTTAACCGTTAGAAAATAAATGTCTCGTGTGAACAAATATTTTAAGTAGAGCCGAATTTCTGAAGAAAATGATTTATATGGGACCTAGTGCTATCAACATTGGTTCAAAAGAAGCAATCAATAGTGGTTCGAATATAGTAGTTGAATGAAAATTAATTAGTAGTGGAATGGTTACCATGTATGGACGGCACGTGTTGGCCGACGAGATACCCCCGAATTACGGAACGGGCGTGTTACCTCGTATTGGGGGGGCTCGTTGAAATTTTTAAGAATATTTAGTAATCAATAATAATAATAATAAACAACGAAAACCAAAAAAAAATAATTGCGGTTTATTTAAGCGAAAACGTTGGTGGAAAATACCGAACAAAACGATAAGGATCAGTATATGTATACGTAGATTAATTTGCGATCGAATTATAACCGAATACGATGGTGAAAAATTTACATTATTTTTTTATTTTGATTGTGAAAATTATTTTTGAAAAATGGTTATATAATAATATATATGATAAATATGTTTGAAATGTAAAAAAAACTTTTCTAGAATTTGTTTATTTGTAACAATAGAAATTTGAGTTGAAAAGATAAAAAAAAAACACTTAACTTAGTTGTTGCTGTTGCTTTTGTTGACCCTGCTGATGATGATACCGTTGTTCCCGCTGCTGCTTCTTGATGATTATTTTCCCGTTGTTGTTGTTGTCTGCTTCGCTGGTTTTATTTTCGTTTCGAATTGTGCAAAAATTTATGCGTAGGTATATAGTTTTCGATGTGTCTTTGCTGTATTTTGTTGTTGTTTTAGTATGTAAATTCCCCAATGTAAAGGCCGATGTGGGTATTTAATTGTATTTATACTATTTAATGTTGAATTTTTTATATAATTGTATATAATTTGCGCGTTGTAATTATATTCGGTGTTGATGCCGCTGTTTTTATGCCCGCGACTGTTATGCTTCACTTTGTTTTTGTATGAAATTTTTTTGTAATGGCGGTGCTGATTTTTCTCGTTTTTGTGTTGTGATATGCGAAATAATTTGAGAAAACAAATGTTATTTTTTGTCTAATATGTTGTTGTTTTGTTTGTATTTAATATTTTATGTTTATATGTACATACCTTTGTACTTGGTACGGATTACGGATTAATTTTCCGAAATAATTTTCCGTACCAAGTGTACTGTAGTTTACACAATTTTTCAAAGTTTTCCTGTGTGTATGATTAAAACACACTATAAAATATTTGTCATCCGTAAACACGGACGTCGGAGGTCACCAGATATTGTGTGCACGTACTGTTTACTTGCACCAAAAATTAGTTTTAGAAAATAAAAACACGTTTCGTTTTTATAAAGATTATAATTCACAAATTTTATTATTTATATAAATTAGATAAATGTATTACACTTCTGATATTATATTTCACCACCGTATATGACGCGTAAGAGGAATTTTATTTAAATCAAAATTAATGTTAATTTTATTATTATTATTATCCCACTGAATTAAGATGCGTGCGTATATGAAAACGAACCGACTGAATGTGTATGTACACGAGTAAAACGAAATTTGGACAGGATGAATGAAAATGAATTTGTTAGCGTTACGTCTGTCTTTTGTTGCACCGCATTTTTGTACCGCATGATTTGGATGAATTGTGTTTGCTGGTTGAGCGGTTGCGGTAATGTTGCGAGGGTATGCAAGGCATATGAGAGCGCTGACATATGTGTGTGAATATGTCGCGGGAATGAATGAGTAAATGCGTTGCTTGATAAATTGTGGTGGTGAACGAATGAATGTATTTATGTATTTTGAATGCGTGAGCCGCTACAATTTATTTGGAATTTGGAATTATTGATTTAAGAAATTAACGAATTTTGCAACGTAGTTTTGAAAGAAAAAAAATTAAGAAATTTAGGGAAATGGGTGTTTAAAGATTTAAATCTTTAACAATTCGTAAAATTTAAGAAGCCTGACATTAAAGAGTTTTACAACATTTTTGAAATTTAGAAGTTGTATTAGGAATTAGTTAATTTAGACATTTAATACATACATTAAGCTTAAGATTTTCGAAATTTAGAAAATTAACAAATTCCATAGGTATTTGTAAATTTTAGGAATATGGAAATTTTAATAATTTAGAAATACAAAAATATAGTGTATGTATACGGTTCTTTGGTATAAAAGGAAATATTTAGGAACCAACAGTTGCTCATTTCACGAGAAACTGCGATGGATCCTTCCATTCAGTCGCGGGTTAAGGAAAAACGGAGTTCCAGGCAAGTTTAGTTCCTCCACCGCCTACCGGTACAAATAATTAAGTTTTTCCTGGTTCATCATTGAATCGAGAAAAACCTTTTATACGCCGCAGGCCCGCAAACCAATATCAAAAACTTGGAATAGCAAAAAATTTCAATAATTCCAAAATAATCTCAAAAATATTGGTCACAAAGCATCTCAAAAATTCTAAGTACGAATTATCAGTGAATGACAGGAGTTCAATCCGATGTTTTTAATTTCAATGTGATATTTCCATAAATATAAAACTTGAATTTGGCAGTTTGAATTTGATTTGGAAAAGGATGAATATGTTTTGGCAAAAGGTGAATTTGATTTGGAAAAGGTTGACTATTTTTTGGAAAAAGGTGAATTTGCTTTGGAGAAGGATGATTATATTTTGGATAAAGTTGAATTTGATTTGGAAAAGGATGAATATGTTTTGCGAAAGGTTGAATTTGGAGTGCAAAACCTATAAATTAATAATTTTGAAATTGTTTAATCGGTATACTATGTTTAGTATTGCTCATGCTGTTGCTGAGTTTGGTTATGCGGGGCATATAGGAAACCAAAAGTATAAGAGTGGTAAACAGATTCGAACGCCATTTTCTAACGATACGCGCAAGGAAGAATGTGCAGGGAGACATGCTACCATCTTTCCAGCTGCTATGATTTTACAGTCAAAATTGTGCTTTTATTCAAAATAGTGCTTTGTAGCGCAATCCGCCATATTTCATTTAGTTCAAATGAATCAAATCAGCGATGCCACTTTGCTTTGTTCACCAGTGCCTCTATCATGTGCTATCCGACCCGCTTCAACTTTCTTATTATGAATTCCGCTATCGAAAAGGCTGCAAACGCATTCATTAATGACGTTTGTCAGTGTACGCGGCACTATTTTGAGACTAGTTTTGATTTTAGTTTAGAATAGGCTTTGACTTTCGAGTCAGGCAGACGTAATTTTTCTTTTTTATTTTTCTTTATTCAAAAATAATTAATGGATTTTTTCTTTTATTAAATTGAATTTGTGAAAATTGTCGGCAAATATCGGAAAATGTGTTGTTGGTTGAAATTGTAGGAGAGTTTAAAAAATGTATACTGGCGTATATTGAAAGACGATGGCGGTTTAAAAGAGCTGGAAAAATGTTTCTGGCAAGGTAAAGGGAATGATCTCGTTTGCGCTTACATACAAGCTGTGACGTTTAATTGCCAGTTATTTATGCCAGTATTTACGAACGACGTTAAATCGAATAACACACAAAGAGTGCTACATAGATTTATTCAGAGGGCCCCGAAGCCTCACAATGCAGAGTGTTACCACCGGCTGGAGTTGGGTGGATGGGTGATCATGAACGGCAGACTTATTTTTAATTTTTAACATGTTAAACCACTTCATCTTACACAATCTGTTATGAATGAGCTCCTGCTCAAAATAGATTGTGTAAGTATGGGGTGGTCTCTAAACAAAATGTATGTAAATAGCCAAATAAATAAATAAATAAAGACCTCAAATGAGGATTTCAAATTAAAAAAAAAAAAAAAAAAAAAAAGATTAGATGCAAACACTTGTCACAATCCTCAACAATAAATCAATCGGACAATGGTCCGCCTTATTTTTGTTGGCGGAATTTTTCTCGCTACTGAATCGATGGCCAAAAAGTATCGTGTTTTGTGATCCAAAATTCACGATATCATAAAAAAAAAAAATTCGCGGCGGAAATCATGACGGGGCCCCTGATTTGCCGTGACCATTCACAAAATTCTAAATATGGAATCTTCAACAATTGCCGTGTATGAATAATGGGGAATTTTAAAGCGTTCAGGGCAGGTTTAGATGATCAACTTAACAGAACTGTACTTTGCTCAAGCTCACCAAGACATGGCCATACTGAAATATAGTCGGTTATAAATTTCAATTTTCAATTAAACAATTAGTATCGGTAAGGTTCGTCCTCCAAATCCAAAATAGAATAACTTATTGACTTTTTAACCCAAAATTGTATCGTAATTTGAATACTGAGCGAACAGTTCTCAGGCCCATCGAAAAGACTTGAAATGATTCAGTAGTTGCAGGTTTTCACATAATTATTTTGCGAGTTGAGCGTGAACTCGCCCGTTGTTTTTGTTTTAACATCTACAACACGGATATTGTTATCATCGCCAGGATACAGCTGTATAATTCGTCCCAATAACCATTGACTTGGAGGAACCTGATTATCATGAATTAAGACGATGTCATTTAGCTGCAGGTTTTCGTGCTGCAATATTCCCATTTCGATCTTTCTTGTAATTAAAAAACAGCAGTTTGAAAAGGATATATTGATTTCTGGTCTGCCTATCACTGTTACTGATAAAGATGATATGTTAACACGACTGGATAAAGTATACAATTTTGGCCTGGAAAATATAGAATCTAAGTTTTCTAGGTCCATTACGACTGGCAGAAGTGGACGTAGTGGTAAAGGAACTCATCTTCAGTTAATAGTGACATTTAAAAATATTGATGCCAAGAATTTTATTATGGGAAAAATCGGGAAAACGGACCAATCTTCTTAAGACAACTATACTCAAATCTGGGAACTCCGAAAGACACTATAATCATACGGGAACGGTTAACCAAAACTAACAACGACATCATGAAAGAGCTTCTGGAGTTGAAAAAAAAAAAAAAATCTTATTTTGCTGATTTCGTCATAACAACATATACATCAAGAAGGCAGCTGATGATAAACCTGAAATCATTAGGGATATAAACGACGTCTTGTCCTTAAAAAAAAAATTAGTTTAATGCTTATAATATTTGTTTACTAATTTTGAAAATTTATTGAATACTTCACTGATTCTATTCACTGTTTTTTTTTTCTTTTTTTTTAGACTTTTATACAAAACCTCAAATCACATAAATTTACAATTGAAATTAAATTTATTTTGGCAACATATGTAATTAATAATTATAAGAAAAGGAGAAATTGTTAAGAGTTTGCAATTCAGTTTCGATCTGCGAGCATGTGAAAAATAAATCATCTTTCAGTACATCTCATCAGGCTATAGCGACTGAACTGCTAATTTATTACACTGATTTTTTCCTATATATAGGAATCAACCGTGCACTTGTAGTATTAGCGAATTTTTACATTCCCCTTTCTAAACTTTTAACAATTTCAATGTTATTGTATTTAACGCATACATGCGGTTACTATGTTCAAACTTTAAATTATTTTGGTATATTCCAAATTGATAAATATTTATAAGAAAAGGAGAAATTGTTAAGAGTTTGCAATTCAGTTTCGATCTGCGAGCATGTGAAAAATAAATCATCTTTCAGTACATCTCATCAGGCTATAGCGACTGAACTGCTAATTTATTACACTGATTTTGTATGATTCCTATATATAGGAAAAAATCAGTGTAATAAATTAGCAGTTCAGTCGCTATAGCCTGATGAGATGTACTGAAAGATGATTTATTTTTCACATGCTCGCAGATCGAAACTGAATTGCAAACTCTTAACAATTTCTCCTTTTCTTATAAATATTTATCAATTTGGAATATACCAAAATAATTTAAAGTTTTAATTAATAATTATTAATTTATTTGGCCATATACATATTTGTATTTTCGAGTATATCTAATTTTAAGCGTTTTTTTCTATAAAGAATAATTTTACGCGATCACATTTAACATATAATTACGTGAAATGTCACGGGTAAGTAACAACAAACATTTCCTAAACTTGACTAAATTTTTTCACGAAACCAAAAAATTTGTTGACTCTTAATAATTTCTATATAAATATAAACAGATTGCAAAATAAACTAGATGAACTTGAAATTTTTTTGTCAACTTTGAAACAGAATATTGATATTATCATTCTGACCGAGACTTTCTTATACAAATCAGAAACAAGATTTATGAATCTAAGCCTTTATGATGCATTTCACAGTACTCGTGAAACTCGTGACGGAGGTGGTATTACAATATTTGTACGTCATAATTTAGACTTTCAATTTTCTAAAACTGAAATTATTGTAGAGAATGAGTATTTAGTTCTATATTGTAAACTACTAAATTTACATGTAACAGCTGTCTACAAACCGCCACATACTTGTCATCAATCTTTCCTGAATATGCTGGAAAATATTACATATAACTTTAAAAACCAAATAATAGTGGGTGACTTCAATCAAAATTTGCTAGACGGTTCGGCAACTCAAATACCTAACTACAAATTGAACTTACTTATTAATAACTATTTTTTTATAAGCAAGATTGACGATAAATTTGCCACCCGCATTAGCGAAAACTCACGTACTGTAATCGATCACATTATATCGAACTTTGAAGAGAAATTTTATGTGTATTATGGTGATTGCGACTTAAGTGACCATCGATTTTTCTTGATTAAGTTTATTTTGGCCAAAAAACCGGTGATTAAAATAGTTCAGAAAATTAAAATCGATTATGACAATGTTAAAAACTCAGTTTTAAATGAATATCAACATTTGCAGAATCTAAATTTCAACGAGGTTTATCAATTTCTCACAGATTCCGTTGCTCTAAACACAACTTTTTCTTCCAATAAGGTGAAATGTACTGCGTACAATAAACCATGGTTTAATTCTTTACTCCTAGCTAAAGCTAAAACTTGTAAAAGATTTTTTAAGCTTTGTAAAAAATATCCTCAAAATATATTTTATAAACAAACGCATGAATCACTTAAAAAGGAACTTAAAAAACTGATTGTTAAAAGTAAGAAAGATTATTATACCTCTAAATTCAATTCAAATATTCCTTATCCAAAAAAAATGTGGAGTTTAATTAATGAAGTTTTAACTAATAATGTTCCGTCTAGAAACTCTGCAGGGGCTAATATTATTTTAAAAGATAACAACACATTAATTACCGATCAACAGCAAATTGCTAACAAGTTCAATGAATATTTTGTAAATGTTGGAATAAATTTAACAAGCCAGAGTTCATCTAATAGTAATTACAACATGACACTTAAACCAATAATTAGAATATTAACTTCATTTCCAAAAATTACTACAATTGACGTCAGTATATTGTATTAACAGTATGAAGGAAAACTGCTCACCTGGATATGATAACATACCAGCTAGTTTAATCAAAAATATTGTCATAATTATTGCTAATCCCCTAACTGCATCAATAAATTCATGGATTGAGCATTGTAGAATTCCATCGTACCTAAAAAAGTCTTGTGTTATTCCCATCTTCAAATCGGATGACCGCACATTACTTACCAATTACCGTCCAATTTCTGTTCTATCCATTTTCAGCAAAGTTTTTGAAAACATAATTCATAAATTTCTGTTGGAACATTTAAATTTTCACCAGAAATTGTAGTACAGTTTCAGCTACCGTAAACTTAATTGAAAATATATATCAGTCAATTGAAGCGAGAAATTGCACTTCATGTTTATTCCTAGATTTACGGAAAGCCTTCGATTGTGTCAATCATGCAATTCTATTGAGGAAACTGACTCTTTACGGTGTCTCAGGTGCAGCAATTAAACTATTTGAAAATTATCTAACTGACAGAGAACAGACAGTTAAATTAAACCAGAATGAGTCCTCGAGCCTGAGGATACGTTGTGGGGTTCCTCAAGGCTCAATTCTTGGCCCTACCTTATTTTTGATTTACATTAATGACGTTTTCGACTTAGATTTGAAAGGAAAAATTCAATTATTTGCTGATGACGCAGCTCTAATTTATAAATCCTCCTCATATTCAGAATTAAAAAGTGACATGGAACAAGACATAATAAAATTAAATGATTATTTTTTAGATAATAGCCTTGCACTTAATTTAGCTAAATCTAATTTCCTAATTTTTTTCTTAAAGCATAAGCCGAAAGAAATTTTTAATGAAATTATGTGTAATGGTAATGTAATAAAGCGGGTCGAATTAACGCGGTATCTAGGGCTGAATACTAATAGTAACTTATCATGGAAGGATCACATAACTGAAATTAAACGTAAAATCTTACCATTCATAGGTGTGTTGAGAAGAGTAGCGTATATAGTACCTCGAAATCTGAGTTTGAATTTATACTTTAGCTATATTCACTCTAACTTGATATATTTGATCCAGATTTGGGGCGCTGCAAGTTCTGAGCATATTAATGACTTGCAAATAATACAAAATAAAGCTCTGAAAGCAATCAAACGTCTTCCCATGCTAACCCCTACTAAAGTTCTATATGATGATAGTATTCTTCCAGTAACTTACTTGATTGACTATGATTATAAAATGACAATCTACAAAATTAGGCATAATCTATTGAAATGTAATGTACATATTCCAACAAATGTATCTGTGACTGATAGAATTACTAGGCAATCATTAGAATATCGTCTTCCAAATTACAGATTTACGAGTACTCAAAATAGCATATTTTATAAGGGTTTAAATTTATTTAATCGATTGGATGATGATGTTAAGGACATTAAAATTTCAAAATTCAAAACTTATATCAAAAACAAACTTTATATAAAGTTTATTAATCAGTATAATATTTCCCATCAATAATATTAATTAGAGTCTATGATTTTTGGTCCTGTTTTATAAATTTTTATTTTATACATACCAGTTTGGTTTATTATAATGTTTGTTGTTGTTTTAATTATGTGTCATTTTTTTTTCTCATATAGTATATGAAATTATTAACATCTAATATTAAAATTAAATTAAATTAAATTGATGGTTTAGCAATATTGGAAATTCTTCTGGATTGTATCATATTAAATTTTTCTAGGAAAATAAAAGAAATAAAAAAAAAAAAAAAAAAAAAAATTATGTTATATGGATATTGCAGCTACCAGTGCTTCCAAAAATGCTCAAACATTCGTTTAACAACATCCCATCTTGCATGATGAGGCAAAGTTTGATCTTGGAGTGACTCAGGAACGTGATACAATGGTCGTCCTATTAAAAAATGTACGAGTGTCAGGGCGTCGAAGTTATCTGCCTCGGCTTTGCATAGTGGCGTGAACTACTCTTGATTTAGGTAACTGTCCCATTATTTGCTGGGTTTCCGTCCTTTCCTCTAATTACCCAGTAGTTTTGACGTACCAAGCTGAGTAGTAGATTGATTCCTGGATGCTGAATCTAAAAACGGGTTTAATCCTTTCAGCTGGCTTTTCACTGGAATGCTTAATTTATTCGAGAGGCGTAAATAATCTACGGGAAAATCTACCTTTTGAATGTAGTCTATGAATTTTCGATTTGCATCTTCTAACTCATCTGCACAGCCAGTTGTTTCATCTTTTGGTATTTATGGCATCTAGAATTTACAATAAAATGATTAACATAAGCTAAAATTTTTTGCATTTTGAAATGGCTGCTATATTTCATGGTTATCTTGTTCATTAATTCGTTCTCTGGAGCTTGTGTTTAGATGGCACGTGTCTCGACAAGTCTCTCTTGTGAGTACTAATAATCTCGGCTGTTCTGTTAGCCACAAAGGTAGTCAATGCCTCGGCTGACTAGAAAGCCAGTCAAGCATTATTTGCGAGTCTGTCTAGTAACAGACCCGATGGTCATGTTTAACAAGGTAGATATTTGTATCACCAGCCTGCTGAGAAGCACGGCTCCCATTAGTTCCAGCCTGGGAAAACTTACTTGCTTTAAAGGTCCCACTTTAGTCTTGGAACACAGCAATTTAGTGGTGAACCCGTAAGCCGATGGTGTCCTTGTATAAACTGCTGCCGCATAGGGCCATTTACTGACATCACAAAACCCATGAATTCTTACTATAGTGGCTTGCATTCAAGAAAAAATTAGAACTAATCTAAAACAGTTCTGGAAACATTTTAGGTCTAAACGTGAACAATCAACAATATCTATCAATCTTCAACCGTATCAGCACCTCAAACGCCAAAGAGATAGCTGAGATGTTTGCTGCATTTTTTCAATCTATCTATCGACTAACCGCTAGTACTGATTACATCGATAGAACAAAGAATATCAACATAGCAACCACTCCTCCAGTCTTATGTGAAGAAGACATTCTAACAGCTTTGAAGGATTTTGGAGACGGTTTTGGGCCAGACGATGTATCTTCATCTATATTAATAACGTTTGCGAGTATTTTGGTAAATCTGTTGTGCAAACTGTTCAATCATTACTAATACGTCATATATCTGTAAACCAGCAAGGGCCTGATAGATCTACATCTACTAACCTGGTTGAATTCACCAGCCAAGTAATAAGGGAGATATAAAAACATTATCAAGTAGACGTAGCTTATATGGATTTCAGTAAGGTATTTGATTCTATATGTCCTCATAAAGCACTCCAAAGTCTATTTTTTTTTTTCGCTGGCGCTACATCCCATAGAGGGATTTGGCCGCTTCATATTGAAGTTTCGTAATCATTTTTACAACGGATAATGAGTGATTAATTCATTGATCCTTACATTAACCAGCCGTGATTTTTTCATCACCCGCCGGGAATCGAACCCGGGGCCTCCGGGGCTTAAAGCAAGCATGCTAACAACTGTGCCACCGGGGCGGCAAAGTCTATTTGCATTTGGATTTTCATTAGAATACATTAATTGGTTCAAGTCATATTTAACAAACCGGCTAATTGGAAATAAAAAATCCAACGTTATCAAAGTGACGTTGGGTGTTCCTCAAGGATCACATATTGGACCATGGATTTTTATTGTTTTCATTAATCGGATAACCAAGATCATAAAAAACTCGAATCTTCTCAAATTTGCTGATGACGTAAAAATGTATCGTACGGTTGAACAAATTTGTGATGATGAGAAACTGCAAGACGACCTCAATAGATTTAGTGAGTGGTGCGCCAAAACTCATTACACTTAAACATCAAGAAGTGCAAAATTATGTCTTTTTATCGTAAAAGGTAATAGCTACATACAACATCAATGACAATGTAGTTCAAAGAGTACAAGAGATTTCTGATCTACATAGGAGTCACCTTTGTCGAAAACGTTAGTTTTAATTAACAGGTACATCGATAACTATGTATGTATATTGCTAAAGCAAACTCTATGTTTGGCTTTGTCAAACGATGGACTGGGAAATTCAGTGATACACAAAGTTTCTTTACACTTTATTTCGCTTATATAAGATCTCAAGTGGAATATATGCTGTAATCGTCTGGAATTCCTAATATGATGTGCATATCAAAAGAATTGAAAGCATACAAGAAAAGTTTTTGATGTTCCTGTTGAAGAAAACTGGCTGGGAATATGACTATAACATACCTTTTTATCAAAATGTTGCTCGCTTACAACCATATTCGACCAGGTGCAAAGAATATGAAATTTGCTGCTAGTAACCTGCGCATATAATATATCAATTCGGCCGGGTTCATAAAACATTGGATCTGCCCAAATATTGGTAAAATTCTAATAATTTGATTCAATGAACACCATAGCCTTCATTTTGTTCTTGAAGTTTAAAGAAAACCGCGGACTAATGCTGAACTCTACTCTGACGATGTCTCCTTGAATTGTTGTTCTTGTAAGCTCAAGATTGTTTGCTGTTCTTTCGGTTATGAAGGTGGCTTGGGAGCCTGAATCAATTAGAAGACGAACCAAATGTTCATCATTATTTACACGTTATTGTGACCTTGGCGGTACATAATAAAACGCTACCTTGTGCAGCTCTATTATCTGTTTGCATAAGGTTGTTTTGGGTGGGGTTGTTGCGGTTTTCGATGTCGTGGAGTAAAGTATGATGAACTCCGTTTCATGTAGCACATTATTTGCGGCAATATCTTCCATAATACTTCTGTAAACTCTTGATTTCAAGAAACTAAAGAAATTTATAAACGTTTCAATTATTTTTGGACTTTGGATTGTGATCTCATAAACACGGTGTGTTTCAGCATCAAATTTCCTCATTAAAATGCTTATTACTAAGGCACTCCATTGTTTTGTCTCTATATACGCAATGTTTATTGCGTGTAGACTTACAAAATGGTGTCGTGTATTGTCCTTAACCCGCCAACAGGGTCGACCGTCAAACTGGATAGGTCTAACTAAACACTTACGTGCATGCTATAGCTAATAATCGCTTTTCATCGTATTTGGCGATACAAGTATCTCATGCAGTCATATACCTATATAGTTGTCTTCCGATAGTGTGAGATGATTAATTAGTTTGGCTGCTTTTCATCTAACCAGGGAAAGGAAATAGTACATCCTCTTCTCTTTTAACAAGCTCTCATTGTGATGCACAGTTTTATTGAATAAACTATAAGACTTGTCCATTAATGTAATCCCGTAGAATAAGGGAATTAAGTTCTTAGCTTCGTATTTTGTGATGCTGCTGAAATTTTATTTCAGCAAATTTGATTTCGCCATTTGGATATTGTGCGCTTCCCATGATACTTATTGTCCAAAGTGATTTATCTTAAAATTAAATTTGCTTTTGCTTGTTGCTTTGCTTCCTCGGATTTTCCTAGCGCTGCTCTTTTCTGAGCCTAAAGAACTAGATATTTTGTCCCCTTATATACATCTTTCACCTGTTTATAGTAATTTTGTTTCCAATAAGAACGGCCATCAGGTACAGAATGTGTTAATTCAGCATTCACTATGCAGATTTGTCGTGGAGAAGTTGGAAGTTGATGAATCGCTCTTCACAGTACTTTGCTGATTTTCATTGCGGTCATCCTTCTTTCTGGGTAAAAACATTTCAAATAAACACACGGAATATTCAAGACTTTACCAAATACATTCTACAAATTTTTCTAGGGCATCATCATGGGGTCATTTAAATAATGTCTTCGAGAGCACCGAAATTCTTTTTGCTGTAGATCGCACAAATAAATTAACTTTAAGGTGGAGCTCAAGCTATTCAAAATTTTCAAGGCTTTTCATAGATACTTTTTGAGGTACTGCTAAACTTATTACTCTGATTTATTCCTATAACCGTAAAATATTTATCAATCTGGAATATACCATAATAATTTAATGTTTGAATATAGAACCCGCATGTATGCGTTCAATACACTAAAATTGAAATTGTTAAAAGTTTTTAAGGGGAAATGTAAAATTCGCTAATACTACAAGTACATGGTTGATTCAATATACCGGGTGATTTTTTAACCTGATACACTTAAATATCTCGGAAAATAACCACTCTACGAAAAAAAATGATGATGCAGAGACAAAAAGAAGTGTCATCAAGAAAAATGATAAAAAGTGAAAGTCTATGATCATTCGTCGAATTGCTGACAGCCATTTGGAATACGTGAAAGACAAAACATCATCTTACAAAATAATCGATGCTTTACGGCAAACATTTCAACATGCCAGTATTGCGAGGGAAATTGGAATTCGAAAACGCATGTTATTGATGAAATGTGCATCGAATGAAAGTTTGCAAGAATATTTTCTTCGATTTGATAAATGTTTGCGTGAATTAAAGGCATGCGGTGGTGAAACGAATGACCGCATAGCAGTCGTCTCGTTATTGGTTACTTTGCCGAGTGAATACAACATGGTTGTCACGGCACTTGAGACAATGGTTCCAAAGGATTTAACAATGGAACTGGTTCGCAGTCGATTGCTGGACGCGGAGAGTAAATATAATGGCATCAAGGACAATGATGTCACACAAAGCACCGATGGCATAGCGATGTATGGAGATCGATCAAAAATTCAGAGTTATTATTGCAAACGTTTTGGTCATCGGAAAACTGATTGTCCGAGATTGAAACATGGAACCGGAAATGACAGCACACAACGACAAGGACAACAACAACAACAGTACCAACCGAAACAGCAATATCAGCAAACAAAAGGTAAAGCGAATGTTGCGAATGATGAAATCACATTTTTGGCTGGCATTGGAGTGTAAGCGCAATACGTGTGTGCGTTGGTACATTTTCGATTGGGGTTGCAAAAAATGAAATTTCAATATTTGCAACAAAAATTGGTGTAGTTCGAGGTATACGGTTGTCAATGGGAAAAAAGGCCATGTATAGAATCAACGATGTTTTATTTGTGGAGAATTTGAAATGCAATTTATTTTCCGTGAGCCGAATTGAGAATGCTGGTTTTGACGTTATGTTTATGGATGGCCGTGTGTACGTTCGTCAAGGACAAATCGAATTGATTGTTGGAAAGCGACAAGGCAGCTTATACGAATTTGAAATCATCGTCGATCGACAATCACTTGTTGTTTTAAATGAAGTATGTGACACCGAGAATCAAGAAAACCGGCAAGGTGAAAAATTGGCTGTTAAAATCAATTCAAAACTTAGAATTGTGGCACAAGCGTTTGGGTCATTTGAATACCAATGATATTCGGCGATTCATCGATGGTGGACGACATTGGAAAATTGAATGGAAATTTGACTGGAGTGTGTGAGCCCTGAGCACTCGGTAAGTAGGCGGGAAAACCATTCTGGAGTCAAGGCGGAGTACGATCATCAAGAATTCTCGAGTTGATCCACAGTGATGTATGTTGGCCTATCACTCTACCTACGATAGATGGCAAATCTTACATTGTAACGTTTCTTGATGATCACACACATTTTGTGTCTGTTTACCTGTTGGAAACCAAATCGAAGGTAATGGAATATTTTAATGATTTTTCCAATATAGTTTCTGCGCAGTTCGAGCGAAAAATTTCAATATTGAGATGCGACAATGGTGGTGAATACTCATCGCATCAGTTCAAGAAGTTGTGTCGTGATAAAGGTATTCGGGTTGAATATACGGCACCATACAATCCGGAGCAAAATTGCGTAGCAGAGAGATTGAACCGAACTCTGTTGGAAAAAGCAAGGTTCATGATTGCCGACTGAAAAAATGGACAAGCAATTTTGAGGTGAAACGATTTGTAGTGCGGCATATATCACAAATCGCAGTCCAACACGGGCGTTAAACGTAAACAAAACGCCAGCAGAACATTGGTACGGCAAACGACCAAATTTGTCGAATCTTCATGTGTTTGGATCAACAGCATATTATGCGCATGTTCCTGATGCTTTACGCAAGAAACTGGATGATATGTCAAAGCGGATGACCATGGTCGGATATGCAAGAAACGGCTATCGATTGTGGGATGCTGAATCGTTACGAGTAGTTATTCGTCATGATGTCAAGTTTGATGAGTTTCGGTTGGCGGAAATCAAAACCAAAGACATTAGTAAGGTTACTGAGGTCGAACGATTTAAGGATCATCAGAACTAAGCGGAGGCACCTGTCAACAATGAAGAAAAACTTGATGATTTCGAAAAGGAACTGGCCGACGACGACGCGGATAAACGTGGTTCGGATGTAGTGGTGCTACAGATGACGAATGCATCATCATCGCGACCACTGCGAGAGCTTCGTCCACCGGCTCGTTATAATGATTATTATGTCAGTGGATTAATTAATGATCGTATGGAGGATGAGGACAACGAGGCCATGACAGTTTTTGCATTGAATGGCGAAATGGGGCATTCAAGGGCGAAATGATGCTGGTGAATGGATGAAGGCAGTGAATGCAGAAATGGACTCGCTCAAGAAAAAAAAAAACTTGGAAGCTGGTTGAACCACCATCTGGACGTTAGATTGTCAGTTCTAAATGGGTTTTTTCAAGAAAACGTGATGAGTTTGGACGGCCGAACAGCTATAAGGTACGATTGGTGGCACAATTATTTACTCAGAAGCCAGGGCTTGACCTTTTTGAAACTTACTCGCCTATGGCAAGAATGGTGACCGTGCGACTACTATTGTCTATCGCTGTAGAATGTGATTTGGAAATGCACCAAATGGTTGTCTGCATGACTTTTCTCAACGGCAAACTTCAGGAAGAAATATACATGTAACAGCCGGATAGGTTTGTACAGGGAAAATTTGTTTGCAAACTCGAAAAATCGTTATATGGGCTAAAACAAGCGTCTCGCGTCTGGAACGAGACGTTTCACCGTTTTATGATTAGCATTGGTTTTGAGCAATCGAAATATGATCCCTGTTTATACATTCGTGGACAAAGAGATGAAGCTGTGTATTTGCTTCTATACGTTGACGATCTAATTTTACTCCGAAGATCGGTCGAGCAAATTGATGAAATCAAGAGGATCATTTCGAAGGAGTTGGAAATGAAAGACATTGGTGAGATCCGTCACTTCTTGGGCATCACTATTCACCGTCGCAGAGAAAACGGCATGTTACAGTTAAGTCAACAACCATATTTGGAAGATGTGCTCAAACGGTTTGGAATGGAAAATTGCAATAGGATCTCAACACCCATCGAATATAAATTGAAGCTGCAGAAGACTGAGGATGCTGTTATTACAATGAAACAACCATATCATGAATTGATTGGCTGTTTAATGTACGCAGCGACGACATCGCGACCAGATCTCTGCGCAGCGATTGGGTATATTAGTCAATTCCAGGCATGTGCAACTGATGAACATTTGAGGCGAATATTGCGATACATCAAGGCGACTTTAGAGCTTAAATTGACATTTGTGCAGGGTTCGAGTAGAACTCTGTTGACCGGATATGCGGATGCGGATTGGGGTAGTGATGTCGTTGATCGTAAATCCATATCTGGTTACGCATTTCTGGTATGTGGCAATACTATTTCCTCGCCTACAAAGAAGCAAACGACAATAGCATTATCATCGACTGAATACGTTTCATTGAGTACTGCAGTATGTGAAGCGATTTGGCTTCGAGGATTGTTGTGGAAGATGGGTGAATTCGTCGGTAAACCAACGGTCATACACGAGGACAACCAAGGTTGCATCGTTATCGCATCGAGTGGAAAGAAATCTCGAAGACTCAAGCACGTTGATATTCGATATCATTTTCTGCGCAATATAATCGCTCGGGGAGATACCGAAGTGAAGTACATCAACACCAAAGAGCAGCTTGCGGATATCATGACGAAAGGTTTACGAGCTGGAACACAAAACGCGTTGCGAACGAAGTTGGGATTGATTTGACAAGCTCGAATCAAACTGCGCTTAACAATTTGAATTTGCTATTTGCGATCATTTGATTAAATGGTAATTGTATTTGGATTCAAAGGATCGAGGCGGAGGGTTGAAATGTAAAGCAAGAAATAGTTAGTCTTAAATAATTTATTCATTTTGCAAATTTCGAATAACTGGGGAAATGGTGCTTGATTTACATGAGTACCCCCCCCCCTAATCATCTTTCAATTAAATTAAGTGTTCAAAATGATAGCCTTCGACTTCAATGCACTTAATAATCCGTATTTCAAATGACTATACACAACTGAGAAGTATGTCTGCTTGAATTTCAGCACAATCATTTCTGATTTGCTCAATCATATTCTCACGTGTTGTTGGTTTTTGTTTGTAATTTTGGTCTTTGAGATAGCCCCACAAAAAGAAATCTGGCGAAGTAAGATCTGATGATCTGGCAGGCCAATTTACCGGACCAGCTCTCCCGATCCAGCGACCCCATTGAAATCACGATCAAGTACTACACGTGCTACCAACGATTGGTGTGCGAGATAACCATCATGTTGAAACCACATGTTCCGTCGTACTAAGCTCAAGTCTTCAAATAATGTTGGCAGTTCATTTTTCAAAATATCTCGGTACATTTGATCATTCAAGTTGCCTTCAATAATGTGGGGGCCGATGAGTTTGTTACCAATTATTCCACACCACACATTGACAGTCCTAGGACACTGATGTTCAACTTGGCGAAGCCAGTGCGGATTTTAAACACTCCAGTAATGCATGTTGTGGCGATTAACCGTTCCATGGTTTGTAAAAGACGACTCGTCGGAGAACAATACATAACGAAAAAAAATTTGGGTATTGCTGTATTTGTTCATGTGCCCACTGACAAAAAGTTACCCGATTTTGGAAATCAACGCCATGAAGATCTTGGTGTAAAGACACATGATTCGAATGATACGTATGACGTTTTAAAATTTTCCACACACTGGTCTGGGACAATCCGGAATCGCTGGCTATATTTCTCGTGTACTAATATGAGGATTATGAGCTACTGCAGCCAATACATCAATTTCATTATTTTCTTCGGTGACTGTTGCTGGACGAGTCCTTTTTTTCGGTTGAACAGTTCCATCAGTAATAAATTGTTTAACAGTACGCTGAAATGGCGCACGTGACCGAATCTTATCCGGAAAATGCGAAGCGTAGAGAGTGACAGCACTATCAAAACTCCGGCCAGCTTCTCCATAAACCACAATCATTTCAATTTTCTCTTGTACAGTTAAATACACCATTCTGAAGTAGTATTGATAGCTTTACACAGGTATTGTTATTTTCGAAATATTCTTCGGACTGAATCGGTATTTTTAAAATAAAATACAAACAATTTCATTAATTTGAAAGCCGATTTAAGCCATTTTTCAGTAATTGAAAATTTAAGAAATACAAATTGTTTAAGATTAACTTCGAATATTTACAACTAAACCATGGTATTTTTATTGCAGAATTATTTGCGAAGGTTCTCCAATTACAGCGCCATCTATCATGAATCGAAAAAATGTTTCAGTAAAATCCTACATATTTTTAGCCGTAGAATCCGAATCTGCAATAAAAAATAAGGGTTACTACTTTAGTTTCAAAGTCACCTCGCCCCACCTACAAGGAGGGGTATTAGGTACTAATTTTAACACTACTGTATTTCCCCCGCGGAATAATTAAATTTTGATCTTTACCATTTTTTCATAGAGTCTTATTTTCCGAGATATTTGAGTATATCCGGTTAAAAAAATCACCCGGTATAGGAATAAATCAAAGTAATAAGTTTAGCAGTTCAGTCGCTATATCTTGATGAGATGACTGGAAGATGATTTATTTTTCACAATGCTCGCAGAACCCTGTTAAAGTTAGCCGAAAGTTTCCAGCCAATACTAAAATGTCGATAATGCAGCTTACGTTATTAACATTCAGCCGAAAATAAAAAAATTGTGGTTATTAGCCGAATGTAAATAGGATACATGGATTGTAATGAAAAAAATTTTGAAATGGTCTTACGCGGGAAAATATCGGAAAATCAGAATAATTAACAAAATTGGAATAAAATAAACCTCTAGAGTGTTTATCTCTGAAGTTGAATCGTTTTTATTGGATTTGTCAATAGCTATCACAAGAAAATAATTCAGTTACAGTTTCTCGTGGCAAATCCCGAAAAATTCGATTTTCCAAAAATCATTAAAAAATTTGTATAAAATCAGCCTCTAGAGTGTTATGTCTGGAGATGGATTACATTGATGTGACCTGTCAATAACTATTGTAGGAAAACAATTCAGTTCAAGTTTCCGGTGGGAAATCTCGGAAAATTTGAAAAAGTTTCCAGCCTAAATTAAGAAATGAATGTATTCTAGAGTGCATGTCTCGAAATGGATTACATTAATGTAACTTGTTAATAGCTATCGCAGGAAAATTTTCGTTCCCACGGAAAACGAACTGCATATTCTTCCTGTGATAGCTATTGACAAATTACATCAATGTAATCCATCTTCAGACATAACACTCTAGAGGCTGATTTTATTCCTTTTTATTTGTGTTTCGCGAGTTTTCCACAATTTTCCACGAGGAACTGGAACCAGGTTCTGCCATATAAGAATGTTAACAAAGGTCTTTATGCTATTCATGCATCCTTAGTAATTTTTAGGCTAAACACTACCGCAGGATATCGACTTCATTTTTTGTTTTCGGCTGAAATAACACAATCTGCATTACCGATTTTTTTTTTTACTTTTGGCTGGACGAACACAATACTATAACTTAACCATACTTTATTTAACAAAATTCGTATACATCTTATTTATTCATCAGAACACAATCAATTTTATTCAGGAACATCCACGTGTATTGAAAATGTGGTTCAGATGCTTGCTTCAAAACTGAGTCCGGATATTAAATTATATTAGATGCCAATAGCATCTAAAATTATAAACACATGCGGTCGCGTTGCGGTTTACATAATAAAAATGACAATTTATTGGATGGGATGATTAGGACCGGAAGCGAAATGGTTATGAACAAATCCGTTATTGAATACAGTAAGGAGAATACAATAAACCACTATAAACCAATATTTTGCAAATTAAACCCAATTTCGTTCGGGATCTAAACATTTTGTAAAGAGGGTCCTTACAAATTTTGAAGTTATACAAAGTTGTAGTTCTAAGTTTTTAAATTTAGGATAATATGCTCATGTTCCGCATATCTTAATTTAACAAGCGCTGTTACAAATCAGATTTGAAAATTAAAATTTCCCTTGAACTGTTTCTCCCAGTACCACCGTACGTGTATATATGTACATAATTTACAATGTATGTATGTAATAAAAAGATTAATTAAAAATAATTATTTATCATATTTAAATGATGAAATGTACACAGACATTATAATTATAGGAATAATTATAATAATAAGTAAACTAGAAAAGAAAAAAAAAACAGTTTGTAATGGTTTTAATAATGATCTAATACTCACGTGAGAAAGATAATTTTAGGTAACAACAAAACAAAAATTGTGTTTCGTTTTAGTCGTTCATATCTTATCAAATCAATAATACGGTGCGCGGGTGTATTATTTTTATATTCTTGGGCAAGTTGATAAGAGTACTGGGAATACACACGCACAAAATAAATAAAATGTAATCAAAATTAAGAATGAATTTTAGAGAATTTTTTATTTTATTTTTCGAGTGTTGATTGAAATTCTTTTCAAGTACACAATTTCGTGCCGCACCACACATAACTTTATAAAAACACCGGTGAAACGATTGTATTTCCTTTTGTTTAGTTTGATTGTGTATATAGAAGAAATATAAAACATGAGTGCGCGAATTTTATTAAATGCCGATACATTTCCTCGTCGTGTGATTTTATTCACTTTGATTATTGGATTAAATTTTGTTGGATGTAGGCACTAATTTGGAAAAATAATTGCCATTTGCTTAAACTAATCAAAGAATGCCAATTTTTTTTTTTGATTGATTGATCAAAATGTACAACCGAGCTTAGTCCTAGTAGCCTTAGACAGAAGTGTCGCGTTTTCTTCTTTTCGGAAAATAAAATATTAATAATTTTTCAATCGATTTTTGGGGCAGAAATTGGCGCTTACGGTTAAGTATTGTTCCTTTGTTTACTTTTTCTTGGCATTTGTTACTTTGGATCGTTTTTTTGTTTCTTCTCGTTTTAGATTTCCAGTGATTGAGGTTCATTTTGTCTAGTCCCCAGTATTGAGGAGATTCTGTTTCTCTGAGACCTTCCTAACCCCAAATATTCCTAATTCAGCTTTTGCCATAAAAAGTTTTAATATATTTAGGAATGATAGGACGGCTAGATTAGTTACTTATGCTATATAAGAATGAAAATTAAATAAATTTCCTTAGGTTGATATGGCTTAGTAGAAATGTTTTGGACTAGAGCGGTTAAAGTCCAGGGTTCGATTGTGGCCAAGGCATTTTATTTTTATTTTTCAATTTATAATTTTTTGACGTGATAACATCTTACACTCTTTCATATAACATCTTTACTTTCAGAA
Organism: Tipula helvola; assembly: GCA_963556165.1. Classification (NCBI taxonomy): domain Eukaryota; kingdom Metazoa; phylum Arthropoda; class Insecta; order Diptera; family Tipulidae; genus Tipula; species Tipula helvola. The sequence continues at coordinate 52,631,892 of OY744481.1, forward strand.
AATTGACAAGAAATTTTTTACACAATAATTTTAATTTTGATTGAATCTAGAAAATAACAATTTACAGGGATTGACCGCACTATAGCGAGAGAATGCTCCATCTGACTTGAGTAATTCTGATGCTAATTTGTACATAAAAAAATATGGCAGATAATTTAGTTTAAATTAAAATAATTATTCTCAACATGTTATAAACGCTATCACGCAGGCCGTGTTGATGACACAGCCCACCCCGATTTTATTTTTTTTCTCTCTGTAAGGTTTTTTGTTTGAAGCCCCAACGCATGTAAAATCGTCCTTAAAAGCCATTACTCTTTTGGTTTAAGGTCTATTTAAAGTACAATAATCCTTAAAAGCCTTTAGTCTCGAGTTATTTCTACTTGGCTAAAAAATAACTGTTAAAAAAATATCAAATGGTCAAATGGTGGTGGTGGCAGTGGCCGCTTGACATCAACATTATATATAAATTGTATCCGTCCTAGGACGGGCTGTACCCCCTAGTTTTTCTATATTTAGCTTTGACAATTTTTTCCAATAAAGTTTAAAGCTTACTAAAGCAGATAAAATTATTACATTAATGAAATTTTAATTTTATGATACCAAAAAAATAAGGTTTGTGAAAAAAATAAGAAAATGGCTTGTTTTACATAAAATAACCGTATTTTTTAAATTTTCAATATTTTTAGCTAAAATTTTAGCGGTGTACCCTTAAGATAGTATCTTTTTAGAAAAAAATAAGTTCGATACTGAATCTTTAAAAAAAGGTATTTATGTATTTTGCAATATGAACGTTGAATTTTTTCTTATCACCGAAGCTGGCCTACCACGGCTCTGGCCAACCGCTTGATGCTCTCCTACATACAAAAGCGGTTGATTCAAAGTACCCTCTTTCTGCAGCACTGCACATCGAAAAATCTGAATCATTGTCTTTACTGTCCTCAAATACGTTATCTTCTCCTCCTGAAGATGCTTCGTCGATGGATGGGTTCTAGCACTTCTCGGACGGTTCGAATCTGCAAATTATACTCCATCTAATAATACGTCAAAATCAAAAGAAATATGATAAACTAAACAAATTTTAACATCGTGCGCAGTCGTACTCACGACCAAAAACAATAAAACAACACAAAAAACGGAAAAAACAACTTTGAAAAATAATTTCGTATACAATACAAATATTTTCATTTAATTTTTATCAAATCCGATCACCTAGAAATCTTAGTCATATCACATTTTTCTTGACTGGTCAAGGTCTATTACCCTGTCTCTGTTTCTTGAAAATCGGATAAGTATCTTTCGAATTACTTTATTTACAGACAGATATCAGCAGCGGGGATATAAGGCATCTCTCTCGCTCTAGGTCTGCTGGAGTTGAGATGCCTAAACATTACTCCGATTTTCACACAAATATACATATATGACACACTGGAGTCCGTTGGATCCTACCGTGATTTTGGACATTTCTACACAGCTGCTAGCAATCAACCGGCTTGCACTAAGTACGTAAAGAGGTAGTGCAATATCTCAACTGTAGCAAGGGGGAGGGGACGGGGGGGGGGGCACGAGATGCATTTCCGGAGGAAACATTTAAATATGTACGATTGAAAAAGGTTTGGGTCCACTGGACCCCATGTGTCATTTAAGGGTTAACTAAGGGAAAGCAACACATTTATTGACGTAGCGAAAATTCTATGCCTTAGGGATAATCCTGATCAGAAGGATTTTTCTTTTTAACCATACAAAATGAAATCTTGTAATAAATAAAAATCCTGGGATGGATTGTTTCTCTCGAGTAAAATGTCGGGGATGGATTTTAAAGTTCGTACACTTTAATAGTTTAGAAAAAAAAATGTCTGGGATGGGGTTTTACGATTGTGTTGTTGGAGGTAATTTCAAATTTTCCTAGGATGAAAATCTGGGATAACTTCAAGGGGAAGGAAATGAATTTGAAATTGCGATCGTTAGTTTGCCCAATAATTTTGGGCTGCAGAAAAATTTCATGTTGGAGAGATTCACATTTATGAAAATTGCAGAACAAAAATAGGAAAGTTTCGAACACTTTTTTGTCCAACTAAGAACACAAGCATTAAAGTACAACTTTGGAAAAAAACTAAATGATATAGAAAACTTACTCTGACCATTTAAAGTAAAGCACCTAACGATAAAGAGGCAATATTCCATCATCTACGCCATCTAGAAGCTTTGCAGACAATTTGATAATTTCCAGAAAAGATGAAATTCGTAGTCCTTATACTAAAACTTTCAACGCTGAAATACCATGAAAAACCACTGTGGATTATCGAGCCATCCAATGAACTTATTACTAATGTCTTGTTCGAAATGTTATTTTTACAAAGGAAGTTTTGCTGGAGCCTCGGGATGGGAGTTAAACGTTGTAGATAGGACATCTTGGAAATTCAAAAATCTCAGCGTATCTCAAACAGAGAGAAAAATGAATGCAATTATAATATATCGAAGGAAATATTCTATGTAGTAGGTGAGAGAGGTATACCTCTTTTAGGGAGATTAGGCGCTACTGAGAAAAATTTAACAAAATTAAGGATGTTAAGGTCAGCCTTTTTGGAGGATTTCCATCTCTTTAGAAGAAAAAGTGAAACAAAAAATTCAAGACTTTTTGGCGACAGACATTAAAGAACCGATCAATGAAACATTCGAATGGGTTTCATTCATCGTTTCATTATTGTGGGTAGGTATGAGATCACCTAATAAGGTAATTTTTGTTAAGTTTAGCTGTCGGATATAAAAAATGCGTTTTGCCAAATAGAGGTAGATCATAGCTTAAGTTAAATTACTAAATTTATTACCAAAAAAGGTTTATTTAGGGACAACAGTTTAATAGTCAGCTTATCTTGAGAAGCAACACCAAATGCGGTTACTGGAAAATGTATTCCAAATTTAGCAGCCGAAATGAAGCCTCTCGAATATTTATACAGAAAAAAACATTTTTTGGGAAGGTAAAAAAATCTTACCTTTGATGGTATACAAATCAAAATGACAGATACCGAGAATTTAGGTTATTATGACCCACACGATGAAACTTTAGTGATAGCTAACGCGAGCCCGATTTGTTTAGCGTCGACTTTAATTCAACGAAAAATGAGGTACCGTAAAATTTTTCTAACGTCGGAAAGCGGTATTACAAAACGAAGAATGAAGCTATGACATTGCTATAGGGGGTAGGAAGGTTTCATATTTATCTGTATGCAGGAAATTTTTTTTTACAGACCACAAGATGCTTCAGTTTATATTTTGTGCATTTAACAAAAGGTGGATTCTTCGATTACAATCTTTTAAATACAGGGTCCAATATGTCCCAGAAAAAAATAATATCCCGGGAAGAGAGATAGAATGGGAAGAGGCAGGCAGGGCGGGGTTCGGATTATAATTATTCCTATACATTAGGAGAAAGTTTATTCATTTTAGCACACGAAGGCTGAGACTCGAGATGCCGAAAAAATTATAATTAAATGCAAGTGGGGTTGGCTGATAAAATTACTGAGCCAATAGAGTGCACAACATTTCACGATAAACTATGGATGAATCTGACAGTTGACTTGATGGAACCGCTACCAAACGAATATTTTTTAATAGTCATTTGCCCTCTTAAGACAAAAATGGACACTTATAAGCGTCTCCGTAGTTTTTATTTGACTCTATCCAAATTAGTTGTAGCAGGTCATTCCACCCTGTGTTTCTTCCTAATAGTTCCTAATTCTGAACTGCAACGCATGCTGGCCAATAAGTGCCTTATTTGGTTCTCAACGGCAGTGTCTGCGCATGAATAGCACATTTCTCTCTTAATCAATTGTTTTTTTACTTTCCGAAGTAGGTTCTAAATGTTTCTTTCTATTGTGTATGTCCCCTCATCCTATATACATATTTGTTTATTTGGTGTAGAATAGAAACATTTTACCAAGATGATGAGTTTGCAATCCGATTAAAGAATTTAGTATTTAATGTATTTAATTACAAAAGAGCCTGTGAAATCCAAAAATCAATTTTCAATTAGTAATCAGGCGTCACCCACATCAATTATCACTATCGATCATTTCACATCAATCATCACTACCGTCTCTGCTTTACTCATATTTTTTCATCGCGCTGCGTAAACGCAACTCTAGGTTATAAAATTAGTGAAAGTGAAAAAGAAAATTTACATTTTTTTTTAAATATTAGAAATGTTAGAATAATAAATAATAAATCTTTACCCTCCATTTTGACTGACAAGAAGTTAGGTTATTATTCAACTTTTAATTTCTGCATTTTAATCCACTCTACGGTATCCTCTATTCGTTCACTTTTCGGTAAATTGATAGTTCTAATAAAACGTAGCGGACAGAACGGATATACATTCTGTTTGAAACTTCAATTGATAAGTTTCCAACCGGTGAAGAAGAGATACTGCAATCTGGAAATAAAATGTCGACACTTTAGTCAAAAATAAAATCGACAAAGTGCAGCATAGAAAGCAAGAATATTTCCATACAACAATGCGACCGCATTGACATCGAAAGAAAAGCGTAAATCAAGAATGGTGATGAAATTAATATATTGGTGACCCCATCTTTGATAATAAATACATTGGTGACCCCAGCTATGTACAATGTTCGATAAATACTATAATGCTGGCAAAATTTCATTTCTTCAAATTTCTCGCTAAATCATAGATAAAATCGTCATATTTAAAAAGATTGAAGAGGGTAGAGTGTAGTTTCTAAAAATGTTAGTTGATGAAATCCTACAGTAACATTTTATTAAAACTAAAAGACGTGCCTCCAATTTGATCAATTTCCTAACATTTCTTCAAATTTGCAATATCTAAACTCTAATTTATTTATTAGAGAATATTTGTGCCGCCACAATGACACCAAAAGCTTCTTGACCTTTTGCTTATTGTTTTGGTCTGGTACACCCACCAACAAATAATATGCATCGAAAATTATTTAACACCCCATCATAAAATTAAGTTTCAACAATCTTCCTTGAATCATCATCACCCTTTTCTATAAGACTAATAGACAAAAAAAAAAAATGTGTACTCCGTAACAGTTACTTATTCAACCGTAACACATCAATTAACTATATCGTAACATAACGCCTTGGGGTCAAAGCCCAAAAAACATCAAAAGGTTATTTAAAATGTATTCGTTGTATCAAAAAAATAGTTTTTGTACAAAAGCTATTCTAAATTTACTTAGATCGATTACGCGAAGTTGAACGAGCCGCTATATCGTCCATCCACATATTAAAAAAAAGTTAAGTATTATATAAAGTTACGGTTAACAAATTTCACTTCCGGTTCACACGCAATTTTTAAGATCTTACATTTTATAAAACAAAACAAAAAAAAAATCGTCAGCGTAATTTTTGTCATTTGACGTTTCTGATTAAATGCATTTTTTTTTTTTTTTGTAACGATCGATTGATCAATATCCTTAAGTCAAATTAAACTTAAAATTTTAGTGTCAAATCCTAAAATTCGATTGTTATTACACCTGAATAGATGTGATTGTTAAAATATATTATACTGGTACATATATTTGGCTCTTTCTCGTTTAAATTTTTTTTTTTTTTTTTGATTTTTATATACCAAGTATGATCGATTATTTTTATAAGGTGATCTCTTTCTCGTTCGTACACGTAAATGTAAGTATATAAGCGGCGCAGGTGAAACAAATAGAAAATATAATAAATAAAAGCAAAATGATCGTGAGAATATATAAGTATGTGCACATAAACGTCTTAAAGAAAAAGAAAGAAGTATAAATAAAATAAAACGAAAGCCGAAGATCGCGAAGTTTTTTTTTTTTTATTAATTCTTAGCTTCATTCATTCACTTTAAGAATAGTGCGCAAAGTTAACGCACACGTTTAAAAAAGTTTTTTTTTGTTTTTTTTTATATTTTTTTGTTTGTTGTTTTTAAAAAATTTTTTATTGTTGAACGGATACTGATTTTTATCAATAAATTAAATATTTTGGTTTTTAACAAATAAAAAAAAATCTCTGATCAATCAGGTGGTTTAGGTTTTTTTTATATCTAAAGTTAAGTGTTGAATTTAAAAATATTATAAAATAGTGAATTTTTGTGAATATTTTGTGCAATTTATTGTTTTATTAAAAAAAAAATAAAAATTAAAAGTGATATTAGTTAATTAAAGTGTTTGTGTTTTTTTTTTTATTGTAAAATAAAATGCTAATGTTTAAAACAAACAAGAAAATTGGTGTATTACAAATTTTAAGTGTTTTTAAAAATTTATATTAATCTGAATATTAGCTATATATTAATTAATTAAGACGTAATAGTTGTTTAAAAAGTGTACACAAAATATTAAATTTGGCAAATTGGAAAATTATACCTCCCACTACTACTACTACTGCAAAATGGAATCTGAAGCGGATTTAGAGAAAAAATATCCTGATTATATGTAAATATTAAATTTTTTTAATTAGTTTTTATTTTCGATTACGAAAAATTAAATATTATTAATAATAATAATAATCATAAAATAAATGTGATTAATTTGCATATTTTTTATTAAGAAAACATAAAAAATACTCCCTCACTTTTAAACTGTTTTCTGATCTTGCGCAAAATTAAGTAAACGGAAATGTTTATAGTTATCGGAAACGGTTGGTTCATTTTATGAATAAATTTAAATATTAACCAACGTTTCATTATAAATTAAATAATAATAATAATAATATATACACCGCAGATATAGATAGATAGTTTTAAAGATTTTAAAAAGTATAAAACTAATTTAAGTAATGCGCCAAAAAAATTGTTGATCACAGTTAAGTAATTTTTTATGGGATCAATGTTTTAATCATTACCAAAAATTACCGTCGGGACGTATATTTTATTTCAACCTTCTTAGACTCAAGTATATGTATATAAAAAAAAAAATGAATAAACTCCATTTCGCAACAACAATAACAACAACACTACAAAATACTAAAAGATTACGTGATCAACGCTTTGGATCGGTTCTGGATGATTGGTCAATTATTTTATATTTTTTGTTATTTTTTAGATTTATATATCAATTCTTAACCAATGGAATTTAAGATTTCTTTATGCGCTGCTTCAAAAAAATTTGTAACGCAATACACAACCAATTCAGAACAGAAAAGTATAAAACTAATTCAATTTTAACTGTAACGAATAAAATATGATACAATTTTTTTTTTTTGTGTTTTTTGAACTGACATTAAGGAAGTTGCCAATATTGGTTCCATTTCAATTTTAAATTTTTTAATTTGTGCTTGATTGATTTTAGAATATATGTACATAGTTTTATTGGTGAGATAAATTTCAATTTGCTTTCGAATCGAAAAAAATTAGATACTATTGACATTTTGAATTATGGCAGAACGATAATATTTGCTTTTATTAATTTTTACAATAACGAAACCGGTTAAATAAGAAAGCTTGAATCGGTTGACTGAATTGGCAATGTAAATTTTATTTGGCTAATGTGAGAATTTTATATCGTTCAGAACACAAAGTTCTTTCACATATAAAACAAAAAATTTAAAAATTATAACTAGCGCATATCAATGATATTGGTTTAAAATTAAACTTAATACGGATTGTTAAAAATTAATTCATAAAATACTCATAGGTTCCTGAAATTACATTTTGGTATTATACCAAACAAGTATCCATTAAACTGTAGGCCCCATATCAATTCCACAATCACTAGGATTATGGTAGGCAAGTTCTTACTCTACAATGGAACGAACAGGAGTTTCAGATCGCAAACTTTGATCTGCGGAACAAAAAAATCATGGTTAAAATTGAGTCCTTTTATGAAGTAACATTTTTAAATCAAAAGTCGATATCCAAAGTAAATTCTCGGAAATTTAGGAGCTAAATTTAAACTAAAAACTATATAGGAAATTAGGCCTATGAATATTTGCGCGAAATTGGATATTGTAAATGTACGTATGTACTTTTAAAAAGTTAATCTTATTTATCTTCAACAATTTCAATTTGGTTAAATGGTATATCAGGTTAGTGTTGAGAAGGTTTATTGTAGAGAATCCAATACCGATTTTCGATAAAACGGTTGATTACCGAAATGTTGGTAAATATATAAAACACAAATTATTAATAAATTTTATAAATTTGTCGAAACCTTACCTAGGTTTTACACATAAAAATGTCATATTCGTCATTGGTGTCATTCTAATTTTTAGACTAAAAATCTTTTGATTGATTTGCAAATCTATCCAAATCTACCAAATATAAAGAGAATTCTATTAATCCGATTAATTTATCAAAAACTAGGCACCAGGTTTGGGGAATAAAATCCTTTACTATTCAATGCAACAGAGTTGATTAGAATTATAAAATGAGTCGCAGTTTCGTAGTTAACAATTACGAAGGATTTTTTTTTAGTTAGCCTGTCAACACATTTTAACTATAAAACTAACTTCCGTGGAATCGAAAGTGCCTTTTCGCCCTTAGAGCAGTTTTGCAGACGAAATATAAATTTTGGCTTAGTGACATAAAATTATGAGTTGGAAGAATATCAGAACATAAAAAAAACTATTTTTATTTATTTTATTCTTTATTACGCGTTTGACTTGTTCTATTCCAAAATCTTAACTAACTTATAATTCGTTTTTTTTTCATAATTTTTACTTAAATTGCTAATTCAGCTTTTATAATTAGTATTTTTCCTAGAATTTCGAAGGTATAAAAATTTGAATTTATTGTTTGTTTTTATTTCTTTTAATAGTTTTGTTTATTTTAAATGTTCTAGGTTGTGTTTTCGACCTAATGTTCAGTTTTACGTATACTAATTGATTTTCCGCTAAATTTGGCGAATTTCTTTTATTAATGTTTTGTTTCTCCATATTTTTAATCGCTCCTTCTATATTTAGGTTGACACTCTTAAATGTATCATTGGCTTGTCTTTCAATTTCGTAGGGCTTTATTAGATTATTTTGATTAAATATAATCTCGTTAGGCGTGTAGCCGCAGTGGAAGAATGTACTGAGCGGTTATATAAAGCAGTTCGATAGCTGTTGGAATACTGGAGTTCGGGAATTTATCTTTGTTTGTATTAAAACTCTCAATCACTGTTGCATAAGTTTTTTCAACTTGTCCATTTGATTCGGGCGAAGAGGTGTGTTCCAATTTAACGTTTAGTTTATTTAAATATTCTTTGAATTGCATAGACTGAAATGTCGTCTCGTGGTCCGACATGATAGTATTGGGGATTCCGAATTGTGTGAAATATGTACTTAGTTAGGGCGTTAATTACATCCACCAAGTTTATTGTATTTATTTGAATCATCTGCAGATGCTTCGAAAATGATAAAAAATTTGTTTTGCTAATATTAAAAATATCTATATGTACTATATGGTATCTATATGGATATTTTTATCTTGATATGGTTTCCTGTCATACTTATGCGTATGGCATATGTTACAAGCATTTATGTGACTTTTTATCTTGTTTGTCATATTTGGGAAGAAATAGGAACGTCTAATTTGACTTTCTACTTCTTTTATCCCTCTATGGGCTCGTTCGTGCTCCTTCACGATGATGGAATTTTGACGGCGCTCATTCGTCACGGCTTCGATCATTTTTATGGTGAAAACAAAATGACCGTTTCTTGAAAAGTTCTTCCTGAATACTTCCTGAATTCTCTGGTACAGTGTCGCCGGTGCTAGGATTGCCGACTGTTTACCATTGTGAAATTCTTTTAAATTATTGAGAATATCTTCTTTCTCGAATATCTCTTTTGAAATCATAGTTCTGTTAAAATTTTGAAATATTTGTTCTGTGATTATGGTTTCTATCCTGAAAATTTTAAATATGATTTGGTTTCTGTAATAGTTTACAGGACGTTCTGAGAAATGTATGAAATAATGGTCTGAGGTATCTGCCGAATGACCAGTTTCTACCTCACTCTCACTGTAGGACGGGTTTCCTTCCATACTTTCTAGTTCACGTAAAGTGTTTTCTATTCCTTCATTGAGATTGATCTCATTCGTCGTTGGTATGCGGCTGAACGGCGAGCGCGTCTGCTACAACGTTGGCTCTACATTCCTTATATACGACATCAAAATCGTAATTTTCTAATTCTAGCCGCTACCTCAAAATTTTTGCATTCTTTTCAGAAGTTTTAATGAATGTTAGGGGTTTGTGGTCTGTGATCAAAGTAAACTTATTACCGTAAAGGTAGGGTTGATATTTTTTAACAGTCCAAATGATGGCTAGTGCTTCCTTCTCATTTGTGGCATATTTGAACTCTGTCGAATTTAGAGTTCTGGATGCAAAAGCGATGGGTCTGCACTCAGAGCAAAATCTGATGCGTCTGTCGTCAGTATAAAAGGTTTTGAGAAGTCCGGGTAGACTAATATATGATCAGTTCAGATGACTCTTTTGAGGGTTTCAAAAGATTTTATGTAGTCCTGATCTGTTATGTTTATAGGGGTATCTTTTTTTAAATATTTCGTCATATTTTTAGCTATTTTCGAGTAATCTTTAATGAATCTTCTATAATAGCCGGACAGCCCAAGGAACTGCTTAGTGGCCAACTTAATATTTTTTGGATTTTATCCGAATTTGGTTTCACTCCCTCTTGAGTAATACACGGAAAAAAAATTATAGGAGACATTTCTATAATTTATAGGAGCCCACAGGATTGTGGCCTAATATAGGAAAGTATTTTACTATAACACATAGTTAATTTAAAGAGATGCGAACACAAATTGTTACCATTAAAATAGTAAAGTGTACCATAAAAATAGTAAAATGTACTATTTTAGTAATAAGCGCTTCCTATTTAGTAATGAAAAATATGCATTTCAAGTTAGTATTTATTGGCATAAAATTGGTATTTTCCCCAGCATATTTTTGTAGCGATTGCAATGTTTAATGGTGTTGATGCAGCGTAGTAGTAATTTCGATTTGGCAAATCATAAATATGCCAATCACTTCATCATAATATATCTACTGGAAAAAGTAGAAATATCATTTTTCATTACCCCCCAACCTTTACTTTACCCCACAGAGTCAATACAAATGTATCGACTCTCAAAGAGAAGTGAGTACCCTCCTCGATTTCTCTATGGTTTTTAGAACGTACTGACTTAGCGAATTATATTCATGAAATGAAAATAACATGAATATGTTTCAGAGAATACGAATGCAATTATAACAGCTATATTTTGTGGTAAATATTGCTTTTTATATAGTAGTGGTCCCTATTTTAGACACACACACTCTTTCCCGAGGAGAGGATTCAATTTATTTTTAATTATTTTACGTTCAAAATAAAGAGAATCGTATAAAACAAAGGAAATTGTATCTTATAGGAATTATTCCTATAATACATTGGATTTGTAGAAATGCATTTAGGAAATATTCCTATATGGCATAATAAATTAGCTCTTATTATAGTAGCGATTCCAATATTGCATTTCATGCTATGCAGAGTGGAAAGTCAGCTATGTATATACATAGTATGTTTTACGAAAAATATAGTACGGGATGCTATAATTAAATTCCTATAAGTACATATATAGGAAATAAATTAGTAATTTTCATCACATGACAAATTTTGCATATTAGACCATGTAGCATGTTGTTCATGGCCCTTTGAAATGTGGCAGGACCGTTTTTTAGGCCAAAATGTGGCATACGAATAAACTCAAAATGTTCTTTGTCGAATAAGTTTGTTTCCGATGGTTTATCGGAACGAATTCTTTGTCTTTTATTTGGTTAGTTCTGTACTGCCTAGAATTCACCAGATTTGGATTTTGGACGTTATGTGTAATTTTTTCATTGGAACTAAATTTGCAAAGAAAGGCGTACACCTCTTCTATGCCTTTCCGCTTAGCCGCTTGGGTGTACCCAAAGTATGGCTTTCTTAGGCCTGATATAAAGGCAGCCAGTGCGTCCTCATCGATGAACGCATTGATTGCGGACCATGAGTCGCTATAAAGTTTGGTTTGCCTGGACAGTGATTTAATGTTCTGATGTGTCTCTTTAATTTTATTAAAGTAGCTGTGCATAGACATTATATCGGTTTGTTTTGTCGCCCAGAGCTGGGATTTGTAATATGAAAGCTCTTGGCGATCACCTAATGCTTCTAGAAGAATCTCTTTAATCTCTAAAAAGGATTGGGGTTTCCCAGCCAGATATAAAATGTCTTTCGCTTTCCCCTCAATTTTATTCGCTACTGCTTGTATAAATAATCAAAATTGTTGGTCTGAAACCAACCGTTGGTACACTAGCAAGGTGTCCTCGGCTGTTTTCAGCCAGGCTGCTAGTTGTTTTCTATTACCGTCAAAATTTGGTATAGATACTGCCGACATGTTCCCCGAATTTTTGGGAACTTGCTCTATTTTTTCCTGAGGTTCATTTTCTATCCTTTGGAATAGAAAGGTTAGTTTCTCATCGTGGTAAACTTGCGCGTCGCTAAGCTTCTTTAGCTGTTCCACGATCGCGTTTAGTTGTGTTTTCAAGTCTTCCATGATTATTTCGTTTATGTCAATATTTCGATTTTTAATATAAACCTCAATTGATTTTACCTTAACCATAAACACGAGAAACTTTAAGTATATTCGCCTCTATCTTGTAGTGGACGAATATGAGATAGGTTCACGTCTAACTCGTAGTGCGCGGGTTTGCCAAACAATAAAAAAAATTAAATTGACCAAGTATCTGTCTCTATCTTGTAGTGCGTGTGTTTGTTAATTTATTAAATAAGAAAACTTTCTTACCTTTTGCAATCGTTGAGCTGGTTTTGTGGAAGTTTGATAAAGCTGGCGGAATCCTTAATCTTCTTAGCAGTTGCTCACAATTTTCAGCTAGAGACGTCTTAAGTAGACAAAAAAAATTCACAATTCACTAAATTATAACACTAAATAACCCGTGAAAGTTTTTAATTTTCTATTTTACTTTCGACCGATTCACTTTGAAATAAGTTTTTATTCGCTTATTTCTTTACACTACACTTTACTTCACTTATTCACAAAACTACCTGGCTGCGCCAATTATGAGTTGGACGATTATCGGAATATAAAAAAAAATATTTTTATTTATTTTATTCTTTATTACTCGTTTTACTTGTTCTATTCCAAAATCTTAACTAACTTATAATTCGTTTTATTTTTCATAATTTTTACTTAAATTGCTAATTCAGTTCTTATAATTATTTTTCCTAAAATGCAAAATTGCGTCTTATGATAATTCTAATTATGGAGCATTGAACTATATTGGCATTGTGGATTATGATCACATAACTATATCATGGTTACATAACTATATGTAATCATAACTATTGTTAAGCTTTGTTTAATACTCAAAACGACCATATGCAAATTTCGATAATTCAGAAGAATATGTTAAATCCAAATTTGGTTTTAAATAATTAAGTAAAAATAATTTGACACACAAATTAAAAACGAACCAAATTCGGGTCGGGTTGGGGTCAAATTAGAGAAACATAAATCAAATTTAGAATAAGCTCAAAATAGTCGTTAGTGACTACTGATTCAACATAAAGTAAAAAATTGATAAAATATGAAAATCAAACAACTCTACTACTGTTACCGAAAGGTAAAACTAGTTTTCGTTTATTTCAAAAAATATTTATTTATTCTTCCAAATCTATTTCGTCGCCTTCAAAGTAATCCCTTCCCGACACAATAAACTTATGCCAACGTACGGCGTTTTATCTCTTCTATCAACTCAAAACGATTTCCCCGCAGTGGTCTTTTGAGTTTCGGGAATAGCCAGAAGTTACATGGTGCTAAATCAGGCAAATACGGTGGTTGTGGAACGATATGGATCGAATTTTTCGCGAAAATTCACAAGAACGAGTGTAGTGTGAGAAGATGCATTATCGTGGTGCAAATACCAAGAATTGTCTACCCACAATTCTGGCCTCTTCTTGGGAAAAACTGCACGCAAACGACGCATAACACTCAAGTAATACTATTTGTTGACGGTTTGGCCGGGTGTAAGGAATTCTGAAAGGACAACACCACGATAATCGATGAAAACTGTCAACAAGACCTTCAACACTTTCACGACCTTCTTTGAACAGGTCCGTCTTTGAAATAGACCCTGAAGGCCTTCTGTAAAATCCTTAACGTTTCTGCACCCGAAATTTCATTCCGTACACAAAATTTAATGCAACTTCTTTGCTCAATATAATTAGGCATTGTAAGAAATCGCCGAATGCACTTCTAGCGTCGTACAAAACCAAGCGTGATACAAAAACTAATGATTGTTTTGACATAAAATGTGTCACAGATAAGTGATCACAATGCTGCCAACTTAGAAAAAAAATATTTATGATGTGCGATTCACCCGCGCGATTTAAATTGAAAACTGGCTTTAATTTTTGGACATAGTAGTATGTCTATTTATGTGAAGCAAGCCGCTGTCAGACTGCGGCATTTGTTATATTATGGCAAGTTTCAAATCAGAATCAGTACATAGTGCAAAATGGTTATTTTCCAAGTTAACTAACGTTTAAGAAGGCTTAAATGTGCTGTTTTGGAATCTAACATAAAACTCTAACTTTATATTAAAATTATCGAAAAACTTATGTCTACGGATGAAGAATACGTTTAAAGGTTTACAGATATTTTTTCAAATGTGGGTCAAACCTTTGAACAAATTGTCAAATTATTATGATACTTAAACGATAATGGTGTTTGTGTTACTTGAGATTTATTTGACAGAGAGAACTTTGTTGAAACACTTTAAGAGAAATAAATATCGTACATGTATTTATTCATTAATTAGTTTATTTTTTCTACTCCTGCTCCTTGATTCTCTAAAAACTAAGATATTGGCTCGAGTTGTTGTAAACAGTTGTTACAAGTTTATAATGGTAATCAAGTGAATAAAATTTAAGTATTTTCTTGATGGATGACCTATTTAAAAAACTGTTAATAAAAAAAGTAAATTCTTATACTTACTAGATGATTTACAGGTTGGATACAAGGAGACTTGAGTTTGGTTTCGAAATATATTTTGATCAGGATCGCCCGAATTATTAATATTTGAAAAATGAAAAATTACGTGAATGCCTGAAAAGGGACTCCTTCATACCACAATTAAATTTTTCTTAACTGAGGATATGAAGACAAAAGGATGCTAGAAATTCTCTTATTTTAGTATTTGAATTATCATTAAAAACCACAAATTTTTCAAAAATGTTAAAATTTGTGTGAGTTGGAATTTCCATAAATGATCACAGCTAGGAATGAGAGCAGCCCCAATCCTCTAAACGAGTTCAAATAATATCCACATTTCTTGATGAATAGATATATATCTGATCCGGATCACTATGCGTCAAGAAATGCGGCTAATATTTCAAAAATTTGTTTTACATATTTAAAAAATGTGTTTTGAGGTTTTCTTTTGTTTTTGGGATTTTTTCTGGATTCACGGAATATTCTGGATACGGAATTTGTCATGTTGGATGTTGTACTAAGTAGCTTTTTCTTCAAAGGACATTAATTCACCTCGAAGATTAAAAGAAAATGTGTAAGGCAATTTCATTTTGCAACTGGAAATATTGACAATTAAGACAATAGAAAAGGGTACCCAAGCATAAACATTCAAGACAAATTTGCGCGTCTCAGAGGTTCTGCCTCTTTCTGTTATATGTCATTTTAGCGCTTTCTTTGCTTTGTTGGAAGTATATTGAGATGTTCCATATAAGATTCTTAATTCGCGTAAACTCACTGAAGGATCTACCACCTTCCGCCACACTTATCGGCAGAGTTAAAACACAATATTCCAAACAGGATTACAATATTCATTACGTGTTAGTCTATTTATGATTGAATCAATCTTCTTGTCAAATAATTTTGAAAATAAATTTCAACGGATGCATCCTACATCACGGTTCGAATAAGGCATTCTGGGTTATTCTATTTCCGATTGCTTAAGCAGTGCCATAGATTTGTTTAACTGTATCTATCTGTAACAATCCCTCCTGATAACGCTTAAAATAATTTATCGGTCCACTTGTAAAGCCATATTTTGAAATATTCATTTGCACGTATTGCAATGTGTCACAAACTTCCTACCGATTTTTATTATAATTGGAATCCCAAATTATTGGAACTTGTAGATTTTGATATTCCAATCGACATTTTACAGGCCCATTTTCCGTTATGAATAATCTACCCTTTTTTCACGATAGCTTAAAAATACATCTTTGTCATTTTGTTAGATTAGCTTCCAAATTTCGGTAACAATTAATTATTTTAGTTCATAGTTTAATTAGTGAGTATTCTTGATTTATTTTGATTTGTTTTACGGTTGTTTACAATTTATTAATTTTTTTTTACTCGAAGAAAAGTTGTTACGTTAATCGGCCCTAAGACGAACGACTCCATGAAATAACCCCCAAATGAAGAAATGAAATAATTCCCAATTTTGTTATATGAAAAAGGAAGATTTAATTATAAAATTAGAACCCCCATTTTCCAGAATAGGAGTATTTTAAAATTGAATCTTCCTATTGCAACTATCAGTAGAAGCGATACGAACAATACAATTTCTTTGATCTATGTCTGCAAGGTTGACCAAGCATTTAACGTTTTAACTTAAATCCGTATTCCGCTCCAACAAATTCCTCGATTCTATTCTCAATCTCTCCACAATGGATTTAGCCAACACTAATACACTACAACAATAATTATTAAAAAACGCAAATTTTTGAAAATTTTTCAAATTTCTATGAATATTGAATGTATAATTGTCAAAGCGGCGGTTTGAGGCCGGCAGTCCTCATCCTCTACAACGGTATACAATGAATAAAAACAGTCTCACAATTTTAAACAGAGCCAACAATAAAGTTTTGTGTCTTAGGTCGTTTTCGAAATGAATACTTATTTGTGGAAGTTAACTTATTATTCAAATAAGTATTCCATCGAGGTAACTTATTTTCTTTCCCTGTCTTATTGACGATTGTAAATGTCCAAAATACGCCGACCTACCAGAAAATTTAAAAATTAAGCAAGCTATCCTTAAATGACATTCCATAATAACAAAAAATCACGCGCGTATTATGTACCCAGCAAATTTTTTGTCTTTGGTAACAAGTCTTTTGCTTGTCTGGGATAGAGAAAATAATATGAAATGACACTAGTTAAAAAGAGACAAATTTCTTAGGCAACATGTCTTGCGGTTGTCTTCAGTATGTTACTAGAGACACACGCGTTATGTAATTTAAAGCGCTCCTATCGGTGGGGATTAGAAGGAATGGTATAAGTCTTCTGGTTGCAACGCACAAAATGCATAATATTTCGCCATTTTTTGTAGTTTTTATTATTATTTTTTTGCGGATGGTGATGTGTTCAATTTTTTTTGTAGGTTAAATATATGTATATTATTTAATTTAAATATAAAAAATATTTTTCTAATAAAATATTTTAAATTCAATACAATATTTATTTGTGGTAAAAATAAAACAAAAAGTGTTAACAAACCCAGCAAACGTGTTTCAAGTAACACGTGCAAGACAAACTCAAGACTTGTTATGGTAACAAACCCAAGTCAGTCAAAAGACAACTCCATGTATTTGGGACGAAGAGTCTTCAAAGACATGTCTTGTGGTCGTTATTGGTAACATGTCTGGATGTTGACTTTTGTATTATGTTTAGTGGTCGTATTAAGTACTTTTCATACCAAGCTTTTCATACAAAATTCATTTATAAAATAATATGTTGTCGAAAACATGTTTTCATATTTAATCAGACAAATTTTAAACTTCGTAATTATTCGTGTGGGCATGCCGCATGATTCACACACAAATGAGATTTCTGCTTGAGTTTTTTAATTTTGAGTAAGTGAATATAATTCGCTAAGTCAATACACTCTGGTTATATACTTAATATATTTAGCGAGAGTTGGATTTTTGTAGTTTGGTCGTAGAATTAGCGACACAAAAATCTCAAAGAGGTTCTCATTTTTGAGAGTCGATACATTTTGTATTGATTCTGGGGTAAAGAAAGGGGGAGGGGAATAATATTTTCTACTTTTGCTGGGTAGATATATTACGAGTGTGATGTGAGTATGTGACTGCTTCAAACATGTTACCTAAGACGGTCGTCACACATCGTGCTAAAGACAAACCCGAAACATGTTATCAATGAAGAACGCAAGACCACCAGACATGTTACCTATATGAAGACCTTGAGATATGTTACCCAAGACATCTTGTATACATGTTACCAATAACGACCACAAGACATGTCTTTGCAGACGCTTCGTCCCAAATACATGGAGTTGTCTTTTGACTGACTTAGGTTTGTTACCATAACAAGTCTTGAGTTTGTCTTGCATGTGTTACTTAAGACACGTTTGCTGGGAACACAAAATTAGCATCAGCGCTCGCAGAACGACTAAAATATGGCATAGCGGACATTTTTTGCAGCAAAACTACAATAAATATTTTGCCTAAAATCACGTCTCCAATCGTCAACAAACAAATCTAAATACCTTGTCGCTTTGCCTACGAACATTTTGCTAAGGTAGCGTGATGCAGAAAAATATAAAATTTGCTTTTGACGAACACTGAAGTAAAAAAATTAATTCTTTCAGATAATTGTATTGCCATAAGCTAAACGTAGTTTTTAAATTGTAAACGCTTTCATTATTTATTGTTTAAACGTCTAACGTCGACGATAACTTCAAAAGCGATCAAAATCGTTGGAAATAAGTAGAAATTAAAAAAAAATACTTATTGCAACGTGGTTTAATAGTGATAAAGGAACTACATTAGGCCAGGAGGGAGGGGGCTATTTATGAATACAATACGAATTCGTAAATGTGAGATTCACAAAAATTCCTAAATTTTAAAAACATTTTAGTCAGTCAATTAATGGTTTATTAAACCACTCAAATGAAAATTGAATTTAATTAAGAGATATAACCGGAAATATAACCGGAGAGATCATTACAACTGAAATACTACTATTGAAAAGTTTCATTAGATGATTTGCTAACCTACATAGCTCTAATGTGCAACGAAAACCAATTGCTACACAAATTGAAGAGTTCGGAAAAATTGTATGATGACGTTGTACGAGTGGGTGAATTTGAAAAACAAAATAGACGGATGAAACTAAATTACAAAACTTGATTCATAGATTGTATACTTAGAAAATTACGTTTAAATAAAAACTACTGTAAAAATATTGTACACTTCCAACATGTTTTCTTTATTTTTGTCTACGGTTTTAGGTCCTTCCCCAATAAAGATTGCCACGTTTCGTCACTGATACAAAC
Source organism: Tipula helvola (assembly GCA_963556165.1). NCBI lineage: Eukaryota > Metazoa > Arthropoda > Insecta > Diptera > Tipulidae > Tipula > Tipula helvola. Next base: position 52,651,199 of record OY744481.1, read on the forward strand.
AGAGACATTTTTCAAAAATGGTGAATTTGTGAAATTAAGAGTCAAGTAAATGTAGTAATTGAGATGTACAGTTTTCGTGATTCCTATACTTTCTTTATGCTTTGTGTAAGAAAGTAACAATTTCGAACACAATTCCAATATTTTCATATCATGTCTTTCATCTTAGATCCAAGAAGGGTTGTAAAAGAAGGAAATTAGGAAAATTTATTCGATCAAATAGGATAGTACAGTAAGTCGTTACAATTATGTGGAAAAATGTAAATTAAACACTAAATAGTAAAAATAATTAACAGTCTATTAAATCGACACGATTGTGTTGTCGTTTTGTTTTTAATTTGATATTATATCCAAGCAATATGCCATCCCCACCACAACTATACGATGTTGTTCCAAATATTATCCAGAAACTTATGGGTTATGGCTAAAAACCAACACTCTACGTATAAACCAGAAATAATAATTGATGACCTGAAAGCAAAAGGATTTAAGGCTACTGAAGCATCAATTAAGGTAAAATGGAGAGGCAAAGTACCTCCCAACATGTTTATGTTGACCTTCGATACTGATGAAGATATAGAAAAAAAATATCAAATTAAGTACATACAAGGTGGTTATTTAGCCTCTAAGAAGATATAAGATGAACTAACCCGAAGTAAATCGTAGAGTGTTGGGAACTACTAATGGACAATTGAGATAAAATGACTGATGCTCAAGTAACGATGAGTAACGGAAATCCAGGAAAAACTAATCAAAATGACGATATAATACAAACACTTAAATTAATGTTGACCCATCTCTAAACACAAAAATGGCCAATGAACTTAGAATCTTATATTAAAATACCAGTATAAATAAATGCAGCATTTAGAATCAAATGTGTAACAAGCTTGTGGAAAATTGCAAAAGTAATTATGATCCCAAAACCTGGGAAATCATCCACCACACATAACCTCATTTTATAGGCTAATTTCGATATTGCCAGTCAAATCCAAACTCTTTGGGAAACTACTGGTAAAAAGGTTAAATTCGATAATCGAGAGTAAAAACTTGATCCCAAATCATCAGTTCGGTTTACGTAACTAACACTTAACAATTGATCAAGCACACAGAATAACCAGTATAATTGAGGAAACACTAGAGGAGAAAAAGTCTGTTCAACGATATTTCTAGACGTTGCACAAGCGTTTGATAGAGTGTGGCATGACGGACTTAACCACAAATTAAGAAATCTTCTACCAATGCAATTTGCTAAAATACTGGAATCTTACTTGAAAGATAGATTCTTTAAGATTAAGTTAGATGATACCTTTTCTGAACTGAAAGAAATCAACGCAGGAGTTCAACAGGGCAGTCTAGTTATTAGGGCCGGTTTTATACCTACTGTACACTTATGATTTTCCTGCATTAGAAAACAACACAGTGGCGACTTTTGCAGATGACACGGAAGAATCAACACAGAAGTTACAATCAGCTACAACTCAAATATATAAATGGACAAAAAGATGGCGAATAGAACTAAATGAAACTCAATCAGTTCATATAAACTTTATAAACAGACCGTTTATCATAAATTGAGAAATAGTACCGTATGAGAATACAGCTAAGTATCTCGGCATGACCCTGGAACTATGATGTAAAGCACAAGTCAAGAAGAGAATGTATTGGTTGATGGCAAGGAACTCTTTATCAACGTACAGCAAGCTTCTATACTTTATAAGCAAATATTAAAACCGTTTTGGGCTTATGGTATTCAGCTTTGGGGTTGTACCAAACAGAGCAACTTAAATATCATATGCAAAGATTTCAGAACATAGTATTAAAGAACAGCTTTGATGCACCTTGGTATGTCAGGAACAATATCCTCCAAATTGAATTTCATTTCAAATGAAATTCAGGAAAAAGCGCGGAGACATAAAGAAAGGCTCCGGCAACATGTGAACACTGAGGCAACCCAGCTCCTAAGCAACACGAATTTAGTAAGCAAACTTAAAAGAACCAAACCTTTTGAGCTGGCGTAATTATTAGCTTAAACAGCATTGTCCTGATCTAAAATGCACTACAACGATGTGGTTTACTTCAATTTATCAGACATTATGGAACGCTATTGGTTTGGTACGAAGCCATAGATTAATATAAGTTAGTAAATTAAGTCAGAAACAAATTGCTCATTAGTCCAGGAGCATAATATTTGCTTTATAATAAATTACCAGTTCAATGGAACATCCATGATCGATTGAATGAAAAAATGTTAAAATTAGGCCACTATGGTGCTGAGCCACTTAATATTGATTCGTTATTCACACTTAATACAAAATGAACAATAAAAGATTAGACTTAAGCATCAAAGCGGTTGGTTCTGTTGCAATAACATTTTATATTTCCTTCATTGTCCTCAGGATCTTCATCTGTGGTTGATTAACTTTCAAGGATTTAGCACTTTTCATCGAGATACTCTTTATCACATTACTGTTGTAGCGCTCGTTCTTCCTCAAGCTTCTGAATTTTCAACTCCCCAAGAACGTTTGGATCGGCATGAAGATCCTGATGGCGATGACGGAAATATAAAATGTTATTGCAACAGAACCATCCGTTTTGATGTCTACGCCTAATCTGTCACTGTTCATTTTGTATTATGTGTGAATAACGAATTGACATATTAGTATTGCCACATCAATTTATCGTGATCGACAGAAAATGGTGACGTTTTGGTACACGGCACATTGATGATACCACGGCAGACAAAATGATACCACATATATCTTCGACTTTCTTAAGGTTTTATTGTTTGAATTCACCTTAATTGGTTCACTTGTATTTACCTCAAATCCACAATTTTTTAATAATAAAGGCACGTTTGTTGTTTAATTTGTTTTTAATAACTGCATCCAATTTAAGGGTGCCATGATATAATTTTTGTTGCTAGATTATAAATTTTGGTTTCTATTGTTTCTTTGGTGGCCAATTTTTATTTAATTTGACATAGACAAACATAGCCTAGAATAGGAAAATAAAGAAAATAATAATGTACTTCGACAAAATGATCAAAATATCGTGTGTAGTTTTTAATTTGAACCCATCAATCAAAATCACATTTAATTGATATTTCAGTCAATTTTTCAGTTAAATTAAAAATGTTCATTACTACTATATTTAACTCGCCTTTAACTCGTTCGATGTGTAGAACGAATTTTTCTTTACGAGGTATTCGTAATTTTCAATAAAAGAGATGTTCGTTGGTAGTAGATTCTTGTTGAAGTCCATTAGATACGGATCTAGTTTAAATTCAGCGATTTTTAGCTCGTACCGGTATCTTTCGGCTCCCTGAAGACCTGGGCATATTGCGATAATAAAATATTGTTATTAAAATCACCCATTTCCGAAAAATAAAGAATTTAATGAAACACTATCCAAAAACATAACCTAAAAAAATATCATTTTTACTTACTTTTTCAAAAAAAATTGTGGTATTTTGAAATTTTAATTATTAAAATAATTAGATTGCACTTTTATACACAATAATTAAGGTACAAATTAAAAAAAACGCACTTTGAAATATAATAAACCAACAATAAGCTTGTAAACGCACAAAAGGTAGATTCACCTACGGATCATAAAACAGCTGATTTTATCTGTCAAAGTTTTTGGAGGAAAAAGGTCTAATTGTGTCTTATTTCGTTTTACTATTTTTATATGGCGTGTATACTCCAAAACATTTTTCACTCGAAACAAAATTCGTTCATCGCTTGCTTATTGTATAATTCAAAACGTGTTCAAACATGAGAAATAAAAAGTTTCAAAATGAAGCGCCACATTCAAAACGTCATGAAATATAAGGTGACACACGTTACACGTATAAATAGAATCTGTACACCTACATATTTGTAAAAACTTGACTTAATCCATCTAGTTTACAAGAATCGGCAATTTATGACAGTTTTTGCAAATTTAAACAATAGAACGTAAAAATTAACAAATTTAACATTAAAAAATAATATTTTTTTTTACATAATGAGTCTACTACTTAAAAAAAAAAAATACAAATGTATACAAATAAATATTTGCTAATCTAAATCAGCTGGTATACAATAAATACGACAGACGACTACCTTACAAAAAAAAAATATTTTCCATCTAATCAATATAATTTGGCATTGATTATAAAGTATACGTGACGTTTTTAACCCAAGAATAGCATGGTGTTTACATTTATTAATTAAAATCATTTTTTTATTTTTTGTAATTTATTTTCAATTAGAATTTAATTAATTCTTGCGTTTAGTGTGGCTGTATAATTTGCCTTACCTTGAAACGTATATTATGAGGTTTGCATTTTGTTCGTGTTTTTAAGAGAAAAGATTGTTGAAGAATTATTACAGATCCGACGGTTTGCAATTATTTCAAAATAACAACATTTTATTTTTTGGAAGGTTTTTTTTAAGATTAATATTTATTACGTACATACAATATTGTATTAGTCTAGTGATGAATAAAATTTACATATTTTTAGTTATTTAGTTAGTTATGCGTTTTCGTAACGTAACGTAATTAGCATTAAAAAAAAAAAAAATTTAGCCCACATTGATATTTTAGAAAGATTATTAATTTTTCGCTTCACTGGATGGAAACTTAATAAAATTTATATAAAAAAAAAAAAATAAAGGTTTTCGATGTTAATTACAATATTAAACAAAAATTAAAATTAATTGGACCAAATTAAAGATTTATACATTTTATAGCATATGCTACATTAACGCCTTATTAGGAGCAATAAAGTGGAACTTTACGTATTTTTGAAAGATGAGTCAGCGCAACTTATATATTTACTATTAAAACGTAATTCTTCGAATATTTATTGTCTTATCAATTTGGTACAATCTTAAACATAAAATTTATACTAATTAATATAAAGTTGAAGTTAAAGTAAACGTATAAAAATCAAAACCGTGCAGCTATAGCAGATAGATCAACAAATATAAATTATACTCATTATTTAGTATGAAGTAAACGTACGTATTGTTTTGTGTGTAGAGTATACAGAATTTATGTAAGATTAAAATATTTATAGGGAGAACGCTTTTACGATACCGACCGTGTAAATAGTGATAAAAGAATTTATGGGGAATGGAATCAAGTACCGTGTAAATGAAAGTGAAACGAACAAAAAATTATATCGCTGACGTGAAATAATTAAATAAATACTAAAGTGTTCGGTGAGAGAAAAAATTTTCGCTTAGTATATTTTGCTATGGAACCGTTAAAATAATAAATAAAGACAATACTGGGCCAGATTTACCTGTAGGCTAACATAAATATCTAACAAAATACTTTCCAATTTAACAAAACGTCGAAATTACTTTGAATTGAATAAAACCTGTTTTACGCCATTTCTAAGAAGATTTCTTTGACGAATACCTACTTACATTTTGGCTTACCCGATTTATTTTCAAGTAAAAACAAATGTTACTAGAGTTGTACAATGGAGGCAGAAGGATTTGATATTTTGTATCCAAAAATTGTTATAATATTAAAAATATTTTTGTGCGATAAATTGTTCGACCGAAAGATTATGTTCATGTCTTTCCGAGCCCCAACTATCTATATAAGCAGACATCTTGGAAACAGTTTCATAAGATGATATCATTTAGCAAATAGCAAGTGGTTGATTAGACTTTAATTAGCTAAATTGGTGGAATTCAAAATCCAATTTGTCGTTTAGTTTGCCTACGTTACGCTGGGTGCGCTTATACCACATTTTTTTTGTAGTTCTACAAGTGACACTAGGTAATCTGCCACCTATCAGAATTATGGTGAAAGTCTATTGTCAGACACAATTTTTTATCGCTGTCAAATCTTATTTAAAATTAAAGAATAAAAGATAAATATTTTTATTAAAGAATATTTTCTTCAAACTTGATAATCATAGTAAAATCATAGTAAATGTGTTATGAGCGCTCTTACGGAAAATTGAAAACATGAGGTAGATACATAAAAATCGAAACCGTTGAATCGTCAATTATATACGCCAAATATAGACAAAACCCCTTGCCATCATTTGATTTCCGAAAAAATATTGTTTCCTCATTATAAAATTTCAAAATGCTGCCAACCTTGGAAAAACCAATCAAATTTCAAGCGAGAATTGGATGGCTATTTGACAAAAATTGAGTTCCAATTCGTAGACAACTAACTAAATTTATTTTCGTGTTTTAAAAAATAGTCGGTATAAAAGACATCAGTGTTACAGCAGTAAAACTAGTAATAACTTAAGTACACGTTTTTAAGTACTTTTTCTGTTATTTACAATAGCGCGTTTACTAATTTTTTTACCTGAATCAACCAGAGAAAAAGTTCTAACATATTTTACGCAAAATGAAACTTCAAAATTTTTAATATTTCGGCAATTAATATTTAATGAATAACAAAATAATTTTCATGTATGTTTTTGTTAAGGATTTGTAGAAAACTATTGTGTACAATATTTATAACATTTGTGGTTTTTTCATTGAATAGCTTGAAATTAAAAACACAATTTTTACGGAGGAGGTTAGTTATGCTACTAAAAAAGTTCTAAAAATCTATAACATATCATTAAGGCTCTAATATCTAGAATAGAAGGCTTTGCCATAAACTATTGTTCATTGCAAAATAATTGAAATTATTTCCATTAATGCTGTGTTTCTTATTTCCGATCTAATTGATTTGATCGATCTGAGTACTAAAAAGCTATATAAAACACAGATTTTTAGTACTTAGATCGATCAGATCGATTAATTAGTATTTTAGTGTTTTATAAATTTGTTTATATTTTTTTAAGGTTGTGAGTAATAATGATGTGTACCTTAGGTTGTTTTTTTTTGACTAAAAGTTGGAGACAATCTCGACGGAACGCAGACGGAGTTACGCAAGGAACGCAAAAATTCATTTAGTACTGTAAAAATAAAATTTTTGCTGAAAATCTCGACGCACGTCGATCTAAAACTATTTGATGGTCCTAAATACATAATGTTAAACTATTCGACGCTAATAAATTCTATTTACAAAATAGAAAACCAATCTTTGAACCAATTTAAATTTTTCTTCGTACTATAAAATCTATAAATCTAGTTAATGTGATTGGTATCACTTCAATTTCTAAACCTTTACCTTCACAAGAATGTCTCTCATTTTGTAGTTTTTCACATCACAAAGTGACACTTCAATCCATTCTTGCGTGCAATATTAAAAATAATTTAATTTTAGAACTTGTTTTAATGCGCTCCATCCGTCGACTCTGTCAATTCGCATATATTTTCATGTAATTTAACCTTTGCGCGATTGCGTTACTGCGCTTCAGCGTCGAGACTGTCTGGGGGGTAAATTTTCAAGTTTTTCATTTAAAAACTATACATTATGCTATTCACCACTAGAGAGTTAACGAAAAGTTTCTTATGCCCGGTTTCACAAAAAAATAACCAATATCTAGTTAAATAATATTTTCTCCCTTTCTTCTTTTATGAAATTGCGTTTTGTTTCACAATAAAAATTCAATACAAGTTGATTATGTTTTTATTTTTCATATAGAAATATTTAGCCATCAGCTAAATAATTAGCTGAACGAAATTGGGCAGCTAAATATTTAGCTTTCCAGTTAAAATTTTCATGTAAAAAAGTAATCAAATTAGCGTGCGTTGAATTTGCATAATGAAATAAATCGCAATTTCATAAAAGAAGAAAAAGATAAATATTAACTAATTGGAGATTACCTGTTTTTCTGTGAAATTGAGCACTCGTAAGGTTAATTTTCAATTTAGTTGTCATTTTTAGAGTGAGTTACTTGGATTATGCGTTAATAAGTAAAATTTAAAATAGCACCACGAATGTTTATTTCGCTAAGAATAATGAGTAGGTTATGAGTCCAATACCTCCTACGTTATTATCAAAAATTATTTTTAGCGCAATTCAAGTATATCTTGCTTGTTACGGTGCAAGTTTCCTTTTATACAGCGTTTTTAGAATATTCGTTTGTAGCATGCGTTCATCTAGCCAAGTGCATTAAACATTAAAAAAATAAATTCGTTAATTGAGTTGAATCCTGACGAATTGAATTTTTCAAAAATATTGCGATTTTCGAAAATCAAATTTATAGGATTTTAACAAATTTTAAAAACTTCAGCAAACAGTTCAATTTTAAAAAATTTAAATCCTGCAGATAATTAGAATATCGATAATATAAGAATATGATAAAAAATTAAAATATTAATTAAAAAACTTCTGAAATTAAGAATTTAATTACATAATTTCAAAAGTTTCAAGAACCTCACAGATAAATAAATTCAAAAAAAATTATTTACAAATTTTTGAAAAATTTTAAAAATTTCAACATACGCATTTTTAAAATGTACAACCTTAAATAATTAGAACGATAATTTAAGAATTTCAAATAAAAATTAAGATTTTTCAAAATCAATTAACAATTTAATTAGTTTCAAGACTTTGAAGAACATGATGTTAATAATATTATGATGCCATAAATTTCAAGAAATCAAAGAATTTATAAAATTGTATAATTCTATGAATTGGAAAATATTTAGAATTTCCTTAAGTTTATAAATTTTGAATTTGTTTTAAGAATTTCAAAATTTTAAGAGCGTCACGAAAATAAATATTTAAAGAGTTGAACAAATTCATGAAAATTAAGGAATTTATAATAACTGGATTTGAAAAAATGTATTAATTTAAAGAATTTTGGCCAATTTTAAAAATTTCAATAAAAGCTTGAAGTTTTAAAAATTCTCAATGTTAGATAATCTGAATAAAACCTTTTATCTTGACCTTTTCATTAATTATTAATTAATTTGTAAAGGTCAAAACTTTTGCAAACTTTTTGTTTGCAAAATTTTAAACATTTCAACAATTGCTTGAATTTTAAATATTTAAAGATTTAGGAACCCATCCCAACCAGAATGTTGATTAGTTAGGTATTTCAAAAAAACCAAAAAATTAACATTTTCTGAAGTTGAAGAGTTTAATTAATTTCAAGAGACATAGTCCAAACTTGTACAATTTTTTGCTGCATAATTTTTAGTGCATAGCTTGCAAATGCTTGCTTACATTTTGGCGCAAAAAATATCTACATAAACCTATGCTCGGGGAACCATAATCGATGATAAGATGGCTTAGATAGGACTGCGAGGTTGGAACTGGGACGGCTCAAGTGCAGAGTTGATAATTTATATACGGTTTGAACGGAAGAACGACGCCAAAGAAATATTCTCTTTACAAAATTAGAGCTACTGAAGCAAATAAAATTTGGGTAAACTGTGGAATTGCTACAAGTTCGTAGAGTTGCAGACTAAAGCAGAGCACTATCGTATCAGTGGTTGCTGGATAAAATTATCTGTTCAAAGACGGAGCTCAGATCATCCGTAGGAAATACTTATAGTATTTATTGTTTTGGTAAATTTTATTGCACGTCTTGATGTACATTCTATTGTGAATGAGCTGTTGCTTAACATACATAGAATCTGTAACGATGACGTGGACATTGTTTGAAAAAATCTAAGAAGGTTTTATGCCTAATGATAGTAACATTTTCAATTTTTGTTTTGGTTAAAATTTATTTGTTTCCATTTGTGCTTTCCCTAATTATTGCTACGACTACGACACAAGCAAATCTGTGTTTTTTTAAACAAAAAACGAAAGAACTCGACAATTTTTAAAATTTTCAAAATTAAGTTTCAGTTTTTGAATATTTTAATAAAAGCTGAAATTTTTACTTATATAGGTACCTTATTTTTAAAAAAAAATATAATAAAGGGTTATTTGTGATTTTTTCAGTTTCAGATTTTTAATAGTTTAAAATGTAGCACTCGTACGTGTTGTGATGATATACGGTTGGATATTGATTTTTAAAGTTAATCATAACATAAAAATTTTGGTGGCGGTCGTATTAAACGAAGAAATCAGTTCATTTAACTCATAAATATGCACTTTAATTATTTATAAATTACTGTCCGTTCTCTGTACCCAATGAGAAGGATCGAATTTTGTCAATCTGTTGGCTAGAGATCTGCCTACGGTGACGTGTTGTCACTGTTAATTGCTGTCACTAAGTAAATATTGAATGAGAGCATGTGAGACAAAACCCCATACCATAAAACCCTCAGGATTCAGGCAATTGATTTCTATGCTTATAAAAATGTTTCTCTCAAGTTCTTCATTGTGCTTACATTATTGCTTTACATACTCGAAGAAGTTGGCATAGAAACTCCCTCGATGAGGCGTAGATTTACAGATGAACTCGAGTGTTGTTATTAAAACTTGCTTGGTATGCCTCCAAAATAATCATATAACGGATATATTATAACGGATATGGTAGTTAATCCGATTCAGAAAATCCGGAGTTCATTAATTGGTATATTTTTAATGTTGTTTTTTGATTGTTGTAAATAGAAGCGTTGCCCGCCACTGGATCTTTGTCCACAGGGCATTTATTATATATATTTTTTATATTGTCTGTTTAATTTTGTTAAATAAAATAAATAAATAAATATACTCATCTAAGTGAAATATTGACTCAATAAACCCTAACGCAACTAAATCCTGATGGCACAAAATCTCGAAAATCTTGGAAAACTCCCGACTTTTAAAATAAAATTTCACGCGAAAAATATTCTGGAAAAGAGCCGGGCCATATTCTGGAAAAACGGAAAGAGATTCTATAAACATATTTCTCGCTTTTATAAGCAATTTGATTAACTTGAGATTTTCTAGAGTCGGAATTTTTTTTAGACGGGATTTTGTGCAGTCGAAATTTTGTGAAGTCGGGGTTTTAATACGTTTTCTTGTCGGGATTTTATGTTTTCGAAATTTTATGATTCGACATTTTGAGGAGATACCAATTATAACATCATACTATCGTACTATCATACAACCATACCATAATATCATTATACCACAATACCATTATACTATCATACCATCATTCCACCATATCATAATACAGTTACGTCATCGTGCCATCAAAACATCATACTTTCTTAACGACATACTAGCATACCATTACAACACTAAATAATCACACCACAATACCATAGTAATATTATACCAGCTTACCATCTTACCATCACACAATTGTACCATGTTACCATCGACACTATTATATCATATGTTACCATCATACCTTCATTTCATCACACCACCCTCCGTTACACCATCATACCAATATACCAACACCATCACCATCACCATCACCATCACCATCACCATCACCATCACCATCACCATCACCATCACCATCACCATCACCATCACCATCACCATCACCATCACCATCACCATCACCATCACCATCACCATCACCATCACCATCACCATCACCATCACCATCACCATCACCATCACCATCACCATCACCATCACCATCACCATCACCATCACCATCACCATCACCATCACCATCACCATCACCATCACCATCACCATCACCATCACCATCACCATCACCATCACCATCACCATCACCATCACCATCACCATCACCATCACCATCACCATCACCATCACCATCACCATCACCATCACCATCACCATCACCATCACCATCACCATCACCATCACCATCACCATCACCATCACCATCACCATCACCATCACCATCACCATCACCATCACCATCACCATCACCATCACCATCACCATCACCATCACCATCACCATCACCATCACCATCACCATCACCATCACCATCACCATCACCATCACCATCACCATCACCATCACCATCACCATCACCATCACCATCACAATCACAATCACAATCATCATCATCATCATCATTACCATCATCATCACTATCATCATCACCATCATCATCCCCCATTACAATCAACATCACCATCACCGTTACCTTCACCATCACCATCACCATTACCATCACCATTACCATCACCATTACCATCACCATTACCATCACCGTTAAAAAATAATGATACACGTGTTCCTTTTTTTTTGAGTTTGCAGTGAATATGCAAAAATTAGCTCAGTCGGTGAAGTTTTGGAAATTCCACTTGTAAATTACTCCCCACTGGGGACCATTGGGAAGAGGTAGAATTTTTTTATCACTAACAACCCTATGTTTCTTCTCGACTGCTACAAAGAATTCGTGCAAAAAGAAGCAAAGGAGCGCCCGAGTCGATCAAGTAACATACTTTTCTTGAAGAAGATAGATTAAACCATCCATTGATGTGTGTATAAAAAATTCAAACATAATAAAAAAAAATTGAAATACAATTACAAATTTAGAGATAATTGTTTAGGATTTTCTTGTTCATATGGTAAAATTCGTAATATTATCGCGTTGCTATGATGAAATTCGTAATATTATTGCTGTAATAACGTGTTGTTGTACGTATTTTGCATGGCAATCTAAATACTATTGCTGTAATAATCGCTTTTCCCTAAAATTTCGCGTGGCATATTTTGTGAAAGTTGTATCTCACTCGTAATACAACTAGTGCTCAATTACTATCGATAATTTTTTACGAGTTAAAACCGCGCAGATAATTCAACGAGTGAATTATGCACAAGTTGAATTATCTGCGCCGGTTTACAAATTGAAATACAAATTTAGGGATAATTGTTTAGGATTTTCTTGTTGCTATGGTGAAATTCGTAATATTACCATTGTAATAATGTTTTGTTGTACGTATTTTGCATGGCAATCAAAATACTATTGCTGTAATAATCACTTTTTCGTAAAATTTTCCATGGCATATTTTGTGAAAGTTGTATTCTCATTTACAGTTTTAGCACAGATAAGAATAGACAGATGTGGATCTTGTATGGGCCATATTTACATTCTAAATTTCAATACCAAATTCCAATCCAAATTATTTTAGAGCAGGACAATTTCTGTCTCTTTTTATCTTTTTTTACGTATGGCTATTTTGATTATATCAAAGCAAACATAAACCAACTTCAAACAACATTTTATTTTTTAATATATACATACGTCCTGCTTTAAATGGATTGGATTTTAATTTGGTATTGAAATTTAGAATGTAAATATGGCCCATACAAGATCCACATCTGTCTATTCTTATCTGTGGTTTTAGTTTATTAGAAATGTGAGCTTTTGTTTTGTTTTTATTCGAAAATGTTCATGAAACATGTAAATTTTTTTGATGGAAAAATCTAGCTAGTCATGAAAATGTTTATTTCTTAGTGAAAATCGACATTTCGAAATCGAAATTTATAAACAATGCAATAATCATCTCTTTCATTGCCTCCTTTCAAATTTGAATTCGAATATCTTCTATAGTTATTTTGAATTTGCAAAACATACTAGATTGTTTTGATTTTTTGTTTTCTTCGCACTCATTGTATTGATTTATTTTTCTTTCTGTTTGGCTCTTTTGATTTTTTTTAAATTTTGATTGTTGAGCGGAGACCTGTTGTCTTTTTTCTTACCATTAGTTTTAGAAGTGGAAAAATGATGACGTCATTAAATTGAATTTTCTCTTTTTAATACATATTGTTATTGTTATCGAATGTTTTTGCATTTAATTTCCCTTATTTTCTTTTGATAATTGCTGGAAAATAGGGAAAGTTTAAAATCTGTGTTTTAAATGAGTAAGACATTGAGTTGTTTGTTAGCGATTTCAGAAAACATTATTTAACTGGGTTTAAGTTTTAATTTATCTTTTATAGTCAATTGAAATCGCCTTTTTTCATACAAACTCTATGAAAATAAATGAATTTTTAGTGTTTCTAAATCACTTATTTTAAGTTTATTAAAGTTCTTCTGCTAAAATGTATTCGTGCAAAATTTCGAAACTATCGCTCGAGGGGATCAGGAGCTTTTGTGGAATCCACAAACATAGATTTTATTAATAACGTATATTTTATACACATATAAATTAATAAAGTAGGCATTTGATTATAAATCAAATTTACAGGCAAATGTCAAACAATGGTTTATTTTTTTAAAAACAAATAGTTCTTATTTAGCTAAGAAACAATACGCCTACTAAGATTCCAAACTTGCATTTTGTAAGGTATTTTGACGGAAGGCTCAATCCAAAATGTAGTTTATCTTTCATTCCGTTTTTTAAAAAAGTGGCGTTTTTAAATATTGAAGAACATCTCATCACAGTCAAAGCCAAATTATTTCGAAACAAAGATAAAATCCAGGAAGTACTTATATTGGCGAAAGTTATTTATTTGTAAAATACTGTATTATCAGCCATACGCACAATACTCATGACTTGATAATTTTTACTTTTGATACTTTTTAGTACAATAATTTCGATAAATTGTGCAAAAAAAAACCTCAATTCTTATTAATTCAACAAAGTAAGACCGAATTTTAAACATTTTGATTAGCACATTCTAAAATCAGATTAACTGGTTTGTTCGGTTAATATTTCTGTTATCACCAAACAACACACGTGACGAGTATTCGACCCTCAACTTATCTCTGTGATTACTGTTATCAGGACGTGTATATAATACATATGCATTCTATATAGCTGGATGATATTCGTATATGATGATTAATCGGTTTACAATTTATTGAAATATGCACATTGAAAAAAACGCGAAAATTTTTAACCTCCCCCAAATTACGATGTACAAATATACATACATTATTGTGCCACAATAAAAATCAGTGGCAGAAAAATATTAAGTTTTAAATATAGAAAGTAAAAAAAATTCTCTGTCTAAATAAAACGTAATTTTGCGATCGCGCTTTACTACCCGTGGTCTTATAATGATATAGTTATACGACGTATAGTAATCATAATTCAGTGTTTTATTTGTTTTTTTATTTTTTTATAAGCGCGATAAAAACGTATAAAAAATAAAAATCTAAAAATCATAAACCATATAACTATAATTACATACATTTGATGTTGTTCAAGTGAACGAATGTCACGTGAATTTAAAGAGCTTCGCTTTTTTATTTTGTGTGAAAGCGATTAAAATTGTGTGGTATGCATCGCACATACATAAGTACCTATATACGTATGTAGTTTCAGTAATTGATTACAAAGCATGCGTTAAATTTTTGACGTTTTTGATAGCGTACATATCGTTACACACAGCTATTTGTCATATTACCACCACCTGACACACACGGGGGACGACGACGACGAATAATAAAAGTGGCGGTGCGATGTGGGTATTTTCATTGTGGCAGTTAATAAATCAAAATTAAAACGTTTTTGTAGGTTTTAAGAACAAACAAAGATTTGATAACATAATTTAATTTTTTTAGTTTTTAGTTTTAATATCAGAAATACGAGCTAATAAAAAACAAACATTTTTGTGCGTTTTTTTTTTGTGTTATGATTTCATCATACGATATGAGCTGGTATTTTAATTTTATTTTCGAAGTTGTTTCACTGACCTAAAAGGTCGATTTTAAAGTTTAAGTAGTTGACGTTTTATTAATTTTTTGTTGTTGTTGTTTGTTTTGAGTTACGAAAGTCTAGATTAGATATGGTTATGGTTTACTGGTTTGATATTCAAGGATTCAACGAACAAAGTAAATTCGAGGCTTTTGTTGCATATTACTTAACATGTATAGTTGCCAAGGAAGATAACCGAAATTATAAATCCAAAAATGTATTATTAATCACGGTTGAACAAAATGTCGCTGATAGATGACACTTTTTAAAGTAGAAATTATGAATAATCTGATAAATTTAATGTGCGCGCTCTTAGAATGGAATTGGATTATGGTCAGATTGATGATTTCTATAGAAATAACAGAATCGATTAGTTCCTCAATATTAATTGTGAAATGAGAATTCTACGTTTGTGGTTGGATGGCCACTATTCGCTACTAATTGGAAAAAAGTAAAGTTATAGTTTTTAAAATGCTTGGGAATCCTTATCGGGATTATATTCCTCAAACCTCTTTACTTTATGGCCTATTTTTAAGTGATGATATTTAGCAAATTAAACATTTTGGGGCGTTTTAATCTTTCCTTCGTTGTGGTAGTGAGAAGCTTGCTGGCCAGATCATTTGAATGAATTTTCAATCTTGAGTGATACCTGGCACTGTGATCCCTAATTTCCTCCCGTATTGTTGGGACTTGTAGATCTCTGTGAATTATATCGTTTGATACGAACCATATGGTGCATTTACTAAGATTCTTAGAAATTTAGACTGGAACCGCTGAAGAATGTTCAATTTCGAGTTGCTGGCCGTTCCCCACAGCTGTATACCGTATGTCCAGATAGGTTTTATTACTATTTTATAGAGCAGTAGTTTGTTTTCAATCGACAAACTTGATTTTCTGACTATCAGCCAATACATTTTTGTCAGTTTCATTCTCAATTGCTTTCTTATGTTAGTCGTTTGCCGAGGTGAATACCTAAATATTTTACTTCATCAGTTTGAGATATATTCTGGTTATTCATTTGTATTGGTGGACATGTACCTCTTCGCAGTGTAAAGGTTACATGATTAGTCTGCAAATACTTCAGCATTTTCTTCGTTATTCCTCGCCCAGTGACCGTCACTTTTATGTATCGGCGGAATATGCTGTTGTGGTTGTTTCAGCTTCTTAGTCGCCTTCCACAGTGAATAATCTGTGTTTTCTGTTGTCTTAACTTTCTTTTCTCCTTAATAATTTTCTTGACAACATTCGAACATTCTCCTTTTTTTTCTTTCTCATTTTGTAGTGGTATGGACTTCCAAGCTGCCGACTGAATACATTTATTGAGATATTCCACCGCTTGATCTAAATCGCTTTCCGTCTTTAACTTGATGTTTGTGTTTAAATTCTCTGTTACTTTATATCTGAAGCAGTTTCAGTCGGTTTTATTGTTGCAACATGAGCTGTTCCATCAGGATGATTTGTGTTGTAGATGGTATGTCTGGGTTGTTTTAGGGTTTTAAAATTATTTTAATGAAGAAGTGGCAACGGTTGTAAAGATTAATTACTTGTTATGATGTGTTCAATAACTACCGAAGCTTATTTATAATTCCTATTCCTATATAACTATCAATAAGTTTATAAGTTCCGTTATAGAATGACTGCTGGACCGTATCAAACCATTGTGAGATTCTTTCAGTGTTATATGTCTATATTGGTCAAACGATACAGCATACGCCGAATTCCTTAGAAATCACTTTGTTTATTTAGATTGTTTGAATTCAGGATCAGTGCTTAAAGTATTTTGTTCCAAATCTATGAACCTTACCAATTCGGTCTCTTTTCTTCCAATTTAGCTATCTTCACTTCATACCCCTTCTTAGAGATGGTTTTGCTCTATTAATTCACACACTTTCAAAATAAATCATCAATCAAATTCAAAGACTTTCGAAATAATCATCGAAGACAGCCCCACATCACTGTCATAATTCCTCCTTCATAACTGTTAAATTATTGTACATATTATCAATAAATTATCAATAAAATTATCAATAAAACCCAATTTATAGTTTATTTTAATTACACAGGTACACAAATAAAAAATGTCAAAAGCCAGAAGGTAGACCCCTTACACCTCCGTTTTTGGGGTCGCTGAAACCGAATATGACCATAAAAAAAAATTACTAGCCATTTCCCCGTTACCACCCCCTGGGTGTCGAAATTTCAATTTCCATACAAAATTGAGATGGATGTACATTTCTATGTTTTTTGGGGCGCTGGAATTGAAAATGGCTAGCACTCTCTTTCTACCCCCAGAAAGGAGTTCATATATCAATTTTCATGCCAAATTGAGAGGGATGTGCATTTTCATATTTTTTAGGTCGCCGGAGCCGAAAATGATAAAGAAAAGTAAATTCGACCCTTCCATCACCCCCTAGCACCCCGTTACTGCCCCAGAAAGGCATTGAAATTTCAATTTTCATGCAAAGTTGAGTTGGATGTAAGTATATATACATGTATATATACAGCCAACTCAACTTCGCATGAAAATTGAAATTTCAACTCCTTTCTGGGAGTAGTATAAGGGTGCTAGGGGTGATGGAAGGGTCAAATTTACTTTTCGTTGCCATTTTTGAGTCCAGCGCCCAAAAAAACGGAAACACACATCCATCTTAATTTTGCAAGAAAATTGAAATTTCAACCTCTTTCTGGGGATGGTAAAGGGATGCTAGGGGTGATAGAGGGGTCAAGCGCCCCAAGAAACATAAAATATACATCCATCTCTTTGCATGAAAATTAAAATGCCAACCCCTTTCTGGGGGTAGTAAGGGGTGCTAGAGGTGATGGAGGGGTCAAATTTACTTTTAATTGCCATTTTCAATTCCAGCGCCCCAAAAAACAGAGAAATTTACATCCATCTCAATTTTGTATGGAAATTGAAATTTTGACCCCCAGGGGGTAACGGGGAAATGGCTATGTAGTTAAAAAAAAATTTATGGTCATATTCGGTTTCAGCGACCCCAGAAACGGAGGGGTAGGGGGGTCTACCCTCTGAGTCTTGACATTTTTTTTTTCTGTGCCTGTGTTATTATTGTAGTTCTTACTTATTATAGAAGAATACTATGCATAGCATTCGAATATCTCTGCACACTAAATTTGTAAACAATTTTTGGGGAGCCTGGGATTTTAGTTTTTAAAGGAGAGGAGGGAAGGCGTGCAGTATGAAAAAGTTTGAGAACTACTGCTCTAAGGGATGCAACGGTATCATTCTAGTGTTGTTCACTCCAAAACGGAAATAGCTCACGACACAAAGTATCAGTCCATGCTCGATGCGCTGAACCTGATATATAGTATGTGTTTATCTTACATAACTTTTTGATAGTGTGTATCTTAAGGGTTACGCATAAGTGGTAACATAATTGCCTACGAGGATTAAATGAACAAAAATTAATTAAATTCTCGAATGGTGGAAATAGCGAAATTGTTGGAATTAATACCACAACAACATCAAACTCTTCAACTGCAGCCGAAAATGTTCGAAGATATAAAAAAAAAAATGGTAGGAAAATAACGTTTGGTTCATAGTTTGGGAGGTATGAGGCTACTATCGAGGAGAATAAGAAGAAATTTGAAGACAGTGTAAAAGTGCGGTTGTTGTTGCGGAAATTGAACCAATGTAGTCCACAAGCAATACAAAAATTTCGTTGGCAAATATGGTGAAAGTGTTAGGTGTAAAATTTTCGGTATTCAATAATCACAAGTTAGCGTTCAATACCGGTGTTTGACTATGACAAAGGCTCCAACAGATGAGTACCTGTCATATGCGGCCAGGGTGAATCGACAGTGCGAAGATTTTAATTTGAAGGGCGTTAAGCACGGATCAATTCAAGTGTTGAATGTTTGTAGGCGGCCTTCATTCAGGTTCAGATACTGTCAACATTGGAATCAACAGCACCAACGATATGATGGACTTGGACAAATTGAACAAAGCCAAGAACTCCATGCTGCTCATGCGAACAGATGCACTCTACCGTGATTGCCATTTTACTACGAATAAGTATGTATTTCAAGTGTCACAAAATAGGGCGCAAGGAAGGTTATTGTGCGAATTTCAAAAATAAAAGGCGCAAGCACAGAAATATACGGTGTTATCATAAATGCCAAATACAACTCTACAGATAGATTGTTCTAATAAGAGGCGTTACACCACAATTTTCATCAGTTACGTGCAAAGCAGAGACGACATAATAGACGCTCCTCTTCGTTTACAAATCGTCATACCAGGTAGAAATTAGTAAGGCCGGGTACATTGGCAGTTGACGAAACGATTCAAGCAAAAACTGTTTTAATGCATGGAATCAGGATAATCGCATATTTCCAGTGTGATGTTAAGCTAAACGTGGAAGTCGTTTTAAGTAAAATGTATGTGACAAATGTTAACGACCTTAATATTTTAGGTATTGATATCTGCAATGCATTAAGATTGCGGGACGTACCTCTAAATACGATTTACTGTAGTGTAGCTGTGTTATTCGATGCTAAAAGTGGAATTAGCAGCCTTCAAGATCAATTTTCCGATTTATTTTTCGATGAGCCTGGCGTGAGGCCAGTTTTTAGGTCAAGTGCCTTCCAAAGCATTAGCTGAAATTAAAGAAGAACTGATACAGCTTGAGAGATACGGATAATCATTTCACCAGTCGAATTCTCAGATTGGGCAGTTTAAATTGTGGTAGCTTCCAAACCAAGCGGAAAAATCAGGATTTTGTGGCGATTTTTCTACAGGATTAAATGAGGCACTTCAGCCTCACCAATATCGGTTGCCAGTACCAGCCGATATATTTGCTACACTATTCAATAGCACAATATTTCCACACCGAGGTTTATCTGATGCTTATCTACAAGTACAAGATCACTCATATAGGGCTTTTCACATATTCAATCGATTAGTGACAGGTGTAAAAGGAGCAACAGGAGCATTCCAACAGGCCATCGATACAAATGACAACGTTGCAGTATATTTAGATGATATCATGAGGATGAGCAAAGTCATATCGAAACGTTAAAAAAAGTTTTCAACGGTTAAAAGAGTACGGGTTCCGGATTATTATTGCTAAATGCAAGTTTTTATCACCTGAGATCAAATATTCAGGGTAAATTGTAGATCGTCGTGGTTTACGATTAGATCTGGTTAACATCGAGAAAATAAAAAAATTACAGAAAACGTTAGCAAAGGTTGAGAGCACCATTGGATAAAATATAATCGTTTAGTCACCAGAGTGTCAAAAGTCATCATGCACGCGGCCAGATATATTTATAGCGGCCATAATTTACGCTCTTAACTAACCACAAGCCACTTTTATTCATTTTTGGTTCAAAAAAGGTATTCCCCGTATATACGGCAAACAGACTACAGAGATGGGCTTTGGCACTCTTATGCCATACCCCGGGTTTTACCCGGGTTAACCCGGGTTTTAGGTATAAAAAAAAACCGAAAACCTGGTTTTTACAAACCCTAATTTTGATATCGAATATGTCAATACAAAAGATTTCGGTTATGTCGATGTGTTATCTCGGGTAATCGCATTACAGCCGAAACCTGAAAAATAATACAACATCGCTTGTACCACATTTGAGTAAATCATCGAGGAAGATTTTAAAAATAATATAAACGCTTTACCACTCACATCAAAAATGATACAAAAAGCGGCTGAACGTAAACAACACTTCACAAAAAAAGATCCATTGTATTCGGATGTGTTGTCGTAAGTAGCAATGCTTTCTGGCCAAAAATTGATAAGGATATTACAGATTACGTGAAATAATGCCATAATTATAATGACCCTGACATTATAATATTGGACTCTATGGCGTGACCGTCGACGCTTTCTCCAATTGGCCAGAAGTTTTTGAAATAACTCACATCACATCATCAGACGTCATGCCTAAACTTATATCAGTTTCCGTCAGTTTCGGTGATTGCAAACAACTTGTGACTGAGAAGAGTTTTTAGTCCACCGTGAGAGCAGTCTGATACTCTATTAACCCATACGGTACGCTTTGGAAAACCTATTCGTCATCCAGCATACTACAAACACTAGCTACGATACCTCTTAAAAAATGGAAGGTGTTGGCAACCCTGAGGGAATATGAATCTTGATTCAACAATAAAGCGTTTCTAACTTTACAAAAGGTAAATACAAAAAAGTGAGTCTTCTTGATAACGATATCACATCCATATCCCTCAAACCTGTAAAATAAAATAAAATTGAGTGTTCGTCAAATTTCCATGTTTTAATTGATTTAATTGCGTGTGACAACTTGCGTATTTTATTTACCAGATGGGACATGCAAAAAGAGTTTGTTTGTGTTTCCGTACATCAGATGTCATTACCGTCGTGATAAATGTTACAATAATGTTTGACGAATAATTTTATGGCTACGAAGTTCGAACGCGTCGATAAACGACTTATATAAACATTTTAAAACATAAAAATTCTTTTGTGTTATTAAATTCACCATACAGTTTCGATACAAAACACTAATGCCATTTGACATTCTAACCTGTACCGAGGGTGCTGCATTTAAAAACAGCGGCGAATACAGTTACTATAAGCATGCCCCATTGCTAAGAATTGTAAATATTTCCAATTTTGGACTATAAAAACAATTTTTAATTATCGAATTACTAAATTTTCTTTCGCCGCATTTGTGAAAAGTGTCGTTTTGTCAGTAGCATCAATTTAACTTTTTTCCTCGAGAGGCGCTCTCCTTACTTTTACAATCGTCAATAATTGTTTAACTTGAAATTTCCCCAGGTGGTAATTTTTGGTTTGATTTTAACAAATTTTACTGACATCACTGCCATCTATGTAATCTATATGGACTTAATGACCACACGGTTTTTAGTAAGCTTTTATTTCAATTTGACGAAAGAGAAGAAAATCAAAACAATGTACTTAATTCATACGTGTTGAAATTCAAACTTTTATGAAAATATTTCATAAATCATAATTAAGAATTTGTAACGTTTTCATTTAAAAACTTGTCTTAGGAAAAAAAGTGATTTCCCATTGACACTAGGTAACGTGTCACCTATCAGAATTATGGTGAAAGTTTATTGTAAGACATAATTTTTGATTGCTGTCAAATCTTATTTAAGATTAAAGAATAAAAGAATATTTTCTTCTGAAGGATTAGCTGTCACATTTTGTATTATAAAACACTTTTGAAAATATAATCAGAGATGGCACCGAAATCACTTTACCTAGTGTCACTTGTAGTGTTCCATTGGAAGCAATTTGCTACTTGCAAATACTTGTGAGTAGATGTCCAATAGAACGCGAATTTTCGTGACAGTAGTAAAACATAACCTCAATTTAAATAAACCTGGAAAATTTTGACAAAAAATACGTTGTTCCATTAATAATAATTAATAATAATAAGTAATAAGACATTAAACAACAAAGTAATTAAATTATTTTTGCTATTTAAAAATTGCCGTGACGTATCACAAACATAAACAATTTTTTTTTTTAACCCTAATCCAACCAGCATATTTTTGTTATGTCAGTAAATTCAAATTCTAATCAAATAACTTACTAAATTGTTGCAAAGAATGCTAAATACGTTGTATGGAATGTTTCAAAATAAAATACATACAAGTTTATAACTAAATTAACATTATTTTGAAAATCGATGCATTTATCAAATGAGCCAAAAGGCATACCTTGGTTAGATTAGGGTTAAAAAAATGACATTCCACACAAACAAAATTGGTATAGAGTCATTTATTAGAATTTTTTAAACTAAAATCCCTCTGCCATAAATTTTCTGCGTAACTACTTCTCAAATACACCATCGTTTGAGCATAAGTCGTTGCAAATAGATACAAGTACCTGTGAGTAGTTTACTCAGGCCAATGGAACACAGCAAATATGTTTTATGTGTTTTACCAGAGCCTTCTAGAGTATAGGGCCATAATCATTATGACGTATTTTTTAGAAGCTTTTTTAGTGGTACCGTTGTTTATGATATTTTTTTTGTATGTGCAATTACGGAAATAGAAATTGTATCATACATAATTATAAATGTAGGTGAAGGAGAGAAGAATGCAAATCAAAATTAAGTGAATCTCAAACTGTTGTCAAATGCCAATAACTGACTATCTGATTAAAGGAGCAGGATGAAAAGTTATTATTCTGAGATAAAAAATCAAATAGTTAGCTGGTTTAAAATTTAACGCCAAGCTAAAGTAGCAAATAATTATAGAGCTTTCAGAAGCCAAGCGAAATTAATAGCGGAATTATTAGATAGTCTCATATTCCATTTTCGTACAAGTAATAAATGGATCAGTGTGGTATAAAGACAAAATCAGATATATGCCATAAAAATCACGCACCAAGGTCAAGAGGACGATAGTTCCCCAGCAGAGAAAAATTAAAAGGTTGAAAAATATTTCTCCAAGTTAAATTCGATTGGGTTAGATGCAACCAAAATTTTCAACATGGATGAAATGCCATGTTACTTCTGTATGTGTCATTGGACGCTTTCAGTTCCCGCAACATGTTGGCATTCAAAATTTACTGATGGAAAAAATGACATTCGATTTAACACGTTGCCATGAATTTTTTCGATAAATCGGAGGCATTCAGAAAACATCATGTTTGTTTTAGTCAACATGTTGCATACAAATCAGTGGAAGGATTAAGCACAAATAGCGCGAAAGATCAATTCACGGTCGAATTGTACGTTTCGATAGCTGAAATTATGTAAAAAAATTTCAAAGGATTAAAACAGGTTCTAAAAATTGACGCACCAGAAAGTATCGAGGTTAGTCTATCAAAGGGAGCCCAATAAACAAACTGATTATAAAAATGTTGCTTAATTGATGCTTCAAACAGCGTGGCTAGATTCATACGGATCCGGGATCACACATATCGAAGACAATCACGAAATGTTTAAATTCCGCGATGGTAATAGCTCCGTCAAAAATGGTTAGTTTTCTACAACCACTTGATGTGTCCGTGAATCATCGATTTAAAATGGCTATGAAAACGGAATGGAATATGTATGGTTAGAGTCACGGCCAAAATCATTTACCAAAAAAAATTTTAAAATAATATTTAAAATTAATTTTGATGTATAGAGATTTCATCGTAGGTGACGAGCTGTTCTTTATCTGCACCTAAAAACTTACCTACCTATAGTAGGCACAAGGCACCTACCTATTCCTACCTGCTTACATATACTTTTCAATATAAAATGATATCAAACTCATTTGTTTACCCGGGTATTAACATTTATATAACCGGGTATTAAAACCCATATTATGTAGAAAAAATCGAATTTTTCAGTTACAATATACAATACCCGGTATTATAGGTGGCACTTTACGGTATATTTTTTTACTGATTTCCATAGGAATCCTTAGTAAAAATGGTGTTTTTAAACTTCAAGTTTTTCAATGAAAAAACCCAAAATGTTATAAAACGTCCACACAAAAGTTTTCAACATATTTTTAACAACATTATACAAGAAGGCTACATTGGTATTAAATAAATATTAACTACAGAAATATTAAAATTAAATTATTTTTAAAATATATTTTTCGAACTTTCATTTTGAAAAATTCATCAAAGTTGGCTCTGACGAATTAAAATATTACTTGCTAAATTTATCTTTAGTTTTACTAGTGTACGTTAGATGTCTCAGATTTATACAGAAAGATACGAAAAAAAATTATTTAATCTCAAAATTATGACACGTTCTTAATATTTTGTGACTTAGTTTTGCTTTTCTTACAATTTTTTAACTTGAAATTTCCCCAGATGCCAATTTTTGGTACGATTTTACAAAATTTTTACTACCATCACTGCCATCTATGTATTGTATATTGACTTAATGTACACGATTTGTAGTAAGCTTTTCTTTTTTTTATATATTTTGGTTTAAATAAATCAATTATCACAAGAAAATGAAAACGATTTACTTAAACGACATTCATATGTTGAAATTCAAACATTTATGAAAATATTTCAGAAATCATAATTAAAAATTTGCAACGTTTTCATTTACAAATTTGTTGTAGGAAAAAATGTGATTCCCCATATGTTTTATGTGTTTTACTATGGAAATTTTGGTTTTTTCCTCGTTTCTAATTCCCTTATAAAAGCTTCGTTTTTTAGATTATGGTTTGTATAATCAAGGCTGCTTTGGTAAAATCCAACATTGCTTTAATAGAAAATCAAATTTCAAGGAAATGTTAAAGGTTAAAATTACGCAAAAACCTGTCCATTTACATACAAAAAATCTTTTGATTTCTATATTATTAAATTATATTGGAATCAAATTGTCTAAGATCACGCGACCTGAGTCACCAAAACAAGTTCGTGAGAAATTAAATTTTGTTTTGGCCAAATTTCACAATTTATGTTTTGTGTTTTTGGTTAGCGCTGCAAAATTATTTTACAAACTTTTTTTAGACATTCATTGTTAAATAAGTGCATGTGTGTGTATGTTAGTATGTGTGTATTGTTTTATTTCCGCAGATCATAATAAAAATACATGTAATTATATCAAATGGTAGCAAAATACATTTTTATTTCTTCCTACGACATATTTAATTGAATATTAATTGATTTATTGATTGAATAACAAAAAAGAAATTAAATCCATTGTGTGTTGATTTAGCTAAATAAGATATAAGCATCATAATATACAAATGTATGAACAAATTTGTATTTTGACAACAACTGTCAATAACTCTATTAACAAGATGGCGCTATTTTTGAAATTAGGTCAGTAGGTTGAAATTCCGCATTTCAAATCAAATTTGTAACAATTGGACGCTACTGGTTTTTTTTTAACATACAAAACAATATGATTAATGTGAAAATTTTGATGCATGGATTAACAACATAGAATATTGTTAAAATAAACAAAATAATATTTTTCCAGTCAATGAGCAAAAAATTGTTTTAATTATAGAATTTTATAATATGTAAAGGCGGTTGTTAATTTGTAATTTAAAGATGGTTAGAGGGCTGTGTACATAAACAACAATAACAAAGGTATATTTTGTTGTAATAATAATAATTTTAAAAACTATA
This sequence comes from Tipula helvola, assembly GCA_963556165.1. Taxonomy (NCBI): domain Eukaryota; kingdom Metazoa; phylum Arthropoda; class Insecta; order Diptera; family Tipulidae; genus Tipula; species Tipula helvola. The sequence continues at coordinate 52,677,675 of OY744481.1, forward strand.
ATTTCCTTGTTTACGTACGCGTATATCACATGTGATTTAAGATTAAACATGTTGTGTAATACACAAAAGTCGTTTGTACAGTAAAGATTTAACCGAAGCGAAAATATGATAAATGAACACGAGCCATCAATTCCATAACTATAGTTCTTGAGAATAAACAGTGGTCAACAAAAATAGTGGTACGAGATAATATACTTTTGTATTGTATACGACACACTGTACATAAAACAAACAAAAATAACATATATTTTATCACGATGTTATCTAATTTGACTTACTTTTCTTTTATCCATCGTCCGCATCCATCCATCCATCTGTTATACTCTTCGCATCTCTGCCGAGATTCTCTGTAGTATGTAATAATACATATAACATACATAAGAATAAATGCGTTTACAACAACTATACAACAAAAAATTATTATTACTATTATATATAACAATTTCAACAACAAAACAACTTTATCAATGTCATTAATCTTGCCGCAAATGAACGAATTACTAGAATTTGACACAAAACGTAACCTCCAAAATTTCGTATAAATTTTGTAGGATTTTAAAATAAGTTTTTTTTTTTTGGTTTAAGACTTTTTTTTTTTTCAAGAACTCGATTTAATTTTTTTTACTTCAACATGTTTCGTTTTTTTATTTTTATTATACATGTTCGGAAAAAGATATAAAATGATTCTTGTCTATGACGTAATAAAAATATTTTCACGTTCTTACAACATAAAATAATATGATTATTGTTTTTGTAGTAAAATTACTAAAAATAAAAAAAGCTACGAACTAATAAATTATATACGTACCATACATACATACTTACATACAAGTTCATAATTTTCTAACACCTATTATGTTGATGTCACGAGGATTGTGATGGAAAATCTTGTGAATGAATTTAATTTTTTTAATATAAATATTTTATCAGATTTGACTTGTAGAATATTAAATACGAAAAGCATAGAAAATAAAATAAAATATTAGTAGCCAACATGTCAAATAATAGATAAAAATATAAATAATGTTTTGACACACGATATAATAAGTAAATCAAGAATACAATAAAATGACCGATGACGTATTTGACAGTTGATTAAACTTCTGTGTGGTAATTAAACGATTATGTACAATAATTTCTTAGTAGTGAATTTTAATAATTCTGCCTGCAAAATTGCTTGTCATTAAAAGTGTTGAAAAAATTAAATTGCAAATATTTTTAAAGGCATATGTGCACATACAAACTGTCAGCATAATGTGGAAGAGCGCTGGGAGTTCTCTCCCGGGTAAAATATTATAAATAGTAGGTACAAATTTTAAGAATGTATTCTTAGGCTGCGTACCAATGGTCGGGTAAATCATTTAGTACAGTAAATTTCAATTTTAGTACATATTTACCTCAATTGGCTTACCAATTCTCTAGAAGTAAAAATGGTTTGATGGACACAAATTATGGTTCGGAGGTTAAAATCGCTGGCTGCTACGTGCAAAAGGAAATGTCAAATATTTTTTAAAATTTTTATTTCCTAAAATAAAAATAAAATGTATTTTATTAGCTTTGAGTATGTATATTATTTATAATGAAAAATCACTGAAATATCAAAAAGTTAACAACAACGTCATTTATTTTTTTCTCCTATTTCTACCCTGTATACTGTTAAAAATTAGGTAAACGAGCAATTTACCCGACTATTGGTACGCAGCCTTAACAGTCGTTATACTGCAAAATTTTCTTAAAATTCAATTTTTAAATTTAGAATCCAAGGCTCTCAAAATAATAAAAAATCAACTTAATATAAATTTCTCAGCAATATTTGTTTGCTAATTTGTAACATTTCCGCATGTAATGTATATTTAAATGTATATATAGAATTTTATAACAATTTTTTTGACCTTGTATAAAATTTTGGAAATTTTAAAGTGAATTTTGAAATGTATAAACTGCAAATTGAAAAATATAATTATAAAATTCAATTTTATGTAGCTAAAATTGAAAAATAGAAAAACAAAATTGAAAAATTTAATTTTGATTTTGAAAAGTATAATTTAGGCCCAGAAAAGCCCTGGGCTAGCCCAGAATGTTATCAAATTCAAGATGTTTGGATGGTGATAGCACATGCTTCTCAGAATCATCAATAATAGCAATGTCTATCGAGTCAAACAGCTGTAGCGCACTGTTAGTAAAAGAGCTCCAAAAATTAATTCCCAAGTATAATTGCCCCTGTAAAGTTGGGACAAGATAAAATCCTATGTTGTGGCTCTGATTATTGTATTTCACTGCGGCGTCGATACACCCAATTATTTGATTTTTAGTTCCATCTACGGTTTTTACTTCGGAGAAAAGTTTTTTGTAGGGCAGGCCCCATTTAATTACTTAGGGGATCATGACCAAGTATACTTATCGACGCTCCGCTATCTTAAAGTCCTCGAATATCAAAACCAGATATGTGTGGGCGAGGATCATCTAAAGGTGAAATAATCGTTTCTGCACAGGCTTATTTAAGAGCGTTCTTTACTAAAATAAAATTTCGATTTCATTCTAACCTAAAAAAAAATTAAATTTTTTTTTCTTACCTACACCATGAAACAATGTGTTATTATATAAAAAGGGCAAAAAATGTATATAACTACAGTTAAAACAATATCTCGTTGAAAAAGGGTATTCCTTCATTCTCGAGTAAAGCAACAACAAAAAATTAATATTTTATTGTATTTACTCGAGAATTATATTTTTAAATTTGTTTTATTATTGTATCCGAAACTCAAAGTGCAGACACAATCCATTATCTTTCATTAGTTCTTCTTTTGCGAATATACATACATACTCGTATTATTTCTGTATGGATACAGCATCTACTCATAGTTATTTGATTTTATGAATGAAAATAATAAACCAAAACAAAATATAGGTTGCAATAGAATATGGCTAGGTAGTAATTAATCATACATACATCAAAAAATTGCTATTTTTGCACAAGAAAAGATGTACTGAAACTATTGTTCAGAATGGCTTCGTAAAACAATCTAAATATCTGTAAAATAAAGTGCTTCCATTTCCACGCGTCCCGAGTGGGGAAGTGTGTACCGCGCGTTAATTTAATATGGTTTCACCAGTCGCCCTAATCCATATGTCGTCACATTTTAGATGTTCGCTATCCTGTATGTATCACAACTCACATATTGCCACTATTATACATATCGATACATTAGGACACACAAGTGGTATGCCGGGTGCCCATATTTTGAATGTCCACAAGAATGTCTCTAAATTCGAAAATATTTGGAATTTTTATACAATTTCTTGGAAATAGTGCTATAAATGATTATAGTACCAAATAATAGAACCATAAATGATAAAGAATGCCTTTCTGAAAGCTTAAATTTGTTTTTACCACAAATTGTAAAAATGGAACGGCAAATTGAGCCCTACTGGTATATGATTGCTTCTTCAAAAAATTTATTCGCTTTCCTCCAACAGTTTTAGCAATTAGCGAGTGCAAATGCTCAACTCGATTAGAATCGACGTCATATAGAAGGCTTTTAGCATTAATTCGCAATCTACGATAGGTATAAACAGAACAAGAGCGTCGACGACGAGCGATGACGCCTGTCAAATTAAAATACACAGAAATGATACGATGCTAACAGAACCAATGTCGCTGGCGACGACGACAATATCGCCAAATTTTTTTAGAATCTATTTCTAATTTTATCGCCGGCGATACAATCTTTTTTTTTTTTTTTTTCGCTGGCGCTACATCCTATTTTTTTTAACGGATAATGAGTGATTAATTCATTGATCCAACATTAACCAGCCGTGATTTTTTCATCACCCGCCGGGAATCGAACCCGGAACCTCCGGAGCTTAAAGCAAGCATGCTAACCACTGTGCCACCGGGGCGGCGATACAATCTTGCCTACTGTTTTTTTATATTTTTAAGTAGAATACTGTAGCTGTCATATTATTAACCATTTTTTTCAATCTCAAATTCAAATTCTTTAATACAACAGAAAATCTATACCCACCAACGTCTACTTGGCAATATTAAATTATAATATTCATGTGCCAAAAACACAAGATTTTGGTTATGTCGTTTGTTGTTATTTTTTTATCGCCATGCGCTGACGCTCTTGTTATGTTAACTACATCGATGTCGCGGCGATATTTTTTTTTATTCGTTGACGCTCGTCGTTGTCGCTTTTGTTCTGTTTATACCTTGAGCTAACTTTTTCAAAAAAGGCACAATTCTGCAGCTCAGGCACCAGATTTTTTTCACTCGATTTGCCTCCATTACAAAAGTAAGCATCACAATGGGTATGCTGACCAAACAGGTGGAATGGCGCGTTATCATAATAATTTTGAAACTAGACCTCGTCTATGTTCTTTCTGAATAACGATATTTGAGAAATTACAATTAAATAAACTTGAGTGCATACTTAAGTTTTTTAATTCTTCAAAGAAATAATCCAACGAAATTATTCTGTTGCCTTTAACACGGAATGGAGACGGATTAGTGGAAATATTCTCCTGGGACAATTCTATTAATTTTGAATTTGAATTAATTTGTTCAGTAGAATCCTCAAGTTCATTAAACTGCCGAGCAGCATCCTCGATGTTTCAATCAAAAATCTAAACCGGTCATTTTATAGAGAATTTAGAAACCTTGAAAATTTCCAATTCGTCCTGCGTATCGTGATGATGTTGGTTGATCCACTTGGGCTGATCGGATTCTTTATTGTGCAAGGAAAATTACCCATGAAGGAGCTCTGGCGAACCGGAGTAGATTGGGACGAGCAGATTAAGCCGGATCAGATGAGGAAGTTATATAACTGGTTAAACGCCTTGTCATCATCGAAAAGGTGATCGAAAAGAAAGACATTCTTTTCGTTTGCCAAGATATTTCTCCAATCCCGCAACGTATTATGTTGGATTCGTTCACCATGGTCATTTAAACCTTTCGTGAGCAGCCGGACCGGGTATATCCGGGAGACAGCAATATTGCAGACGAGGCCACCAAGTTGAAGCTGACCAGCCGATATTGCATACCAGAGAGATGGTACAAGGAGCCTGCCGTTCTTCATCGACCACGCAGCGAATGGCCTAAGGATCGAGATGACGAGCCAGAAGCCATACAGCCGACGTAAGGACAGAATTAGAAGTAATACGGAGACCTGCGTCAAAGCTAGCCGTCCTATTAAGAGAACCGAGGGAATTGAGTGATCCTCTAGTGTGACACCCAACTGGAGGGAGTGTTGTGGTCAGCTGCACTTTTCCAAAGCCGAAACTTTGCGGCCCAAGAAGTAGAAAAAACGCCAAGTAGAGTATACATCCAATAATTTAGTTGGAAACCGTCACGGAAAAAAATAATTTCTAATATGAAGAAAAACGGATTAGTTCAAGAAAATTTGTACATCATATTTCAGCTAAACGAAATTTTTCTCACCACAAATTTACGTTTCTCAATTTGAAATTCGTTTTATGTGAGTATCTCCCCCCCCTCCCCTTTCGACTACAGTGGCCTTCTATCATGCATAATATATACACACACATGCATCTGTACATATATTATACACATACTAGCGGACAAACGAGTATCGCGTGAGACACCTTGATTCAAAAACTTGCTATCTTAGAACCAAAACGACTGAGTGATATAAGATCAAAACAAAACTAGCCAAGTTCTAAACGACTGATTGAAATAAGATCGATCAAAACTTGCATACCATGCTGAATGCACATGTTTAATTTCGTTGTAATAGGTGAAGAAATGGCCAACTTCTATCCTGACATACTGACCATCAAGTGGTTTCAGTTTTATTTTATTTATTACAACATTTAAACTTTCGAAATATTAGTTCGTTGCCAAAAGCTTTCAATTTCAACAGTATCTATCTATATGGGTACTAATGATGATCACTGCCTACCAACTTGGTAGCCGACAGATAAGATCTAATGTCTTGGACAATCCGTGCCCGTCCTTTAGATATTTACACGTGGTCAGTTTGGAAAGTCTTGAGCGATTGCAAAGTACGTCACACTCCCTCACTATTATTGGCCGCAATTTCGTTTTATGTGAGAATTCCCCCCCCCCCTTCCCAGACCACATGGACCTTCTATCATGCATAATATTGTACTATATATACAAGGGTGGGCAGTAATTAATTACATGTAATTTAATTACGTAATTAAATTACAATTTTTTTACTTTGTAATTTGTAATTGTTATTTAAATTACTTTATTTCATTGTAATGGTATTTATTATTTCAATTACTTTTTTTCCGGGTATTTTGTAAGGTATTTCAATTACATATAAGCAAAATTATTTTAATTAACAATTACATAATATTATGTATTTAAAAATTTTTAAATTTTATTCTTTCATAATTATTCCTTGTAAAATCCATACGAACGTCCATATTGGTTTTTTTTCTAATATGTTTATTGGGTTTGCAAAATATTGATTGGCGGGACATATTATTGAAATTAATCATGTATTCCGTTAACAGCTTACGACCATTATTTAAATTTAGTTGGCTTCCAGAAAATTTACCAGAAATAGACGACATCAAAAGTAAAATACAAAAATTATGCCTTCAAGAAATTCAGGCTCTAAATAATGAACAATTAAGCTCGGGAGCAAATGAATCTAGTCGTAGTGCCGAGAGCATTCTTACATCCTAAGTTCAAATTTGGGCTCTTGTCCATCGAAATCGGAATCAGAACTTCAATTAATATAAAGTTTGGCTGATAAAAACACACAACTATCCATCTTAAATGGGTATCCTTTGATTAAGAAGACTTTCATTAAATTCAACTCAAATTCTTGCTCGTCGGCCCCAGTTGAAAGGATATTTTCATTGGCGGAGTTTACTCTTTCTACTTTCTCCCACAAAAGGAACATTGTCTGATGACAATTTTGAAAAATTAATGTTTTTAAAGGGAAATTAGAGTTTTTTGCTTAATTTACGTATGTGTACTAGCTGTCCCTATAGCTAAAAGCAACTTTGAATTTGAAATTTGAGCACCTGTAAAATGAAATTTTTGATTTCTAAACATTTTTTAATGGCTACAGACCTTTTTGCGTCTATGCCTGGTCCAAGTGGACCGCCACTTAAACCTAAACATTTTTTATAAATACAATAAATAACCCTAAAAACACATCAACAAGTTTTTAAAAATTTTGAAATTTGAATAAAATGTATTTTAATTTGTAATTGTTGTGGTAATTAAATTACAATTTTTTAGTTTTATAAAGTAATTTATATTTTGTATTTTAATTACTGAAATGCAATGTACACCAGAGTCTCGCTATGCGTCTATTCTATGTGCGTCTATTCGCTCTTGCGTCGGCTAAAAAAAAAACCAATCACCCGCTTAGCGTCGGTTCTTCGTTATGCGTCCTTTTTCTTTCTTTCCATTTTTCTGTTTTGTCATACAACTAGTGAGAATTTTCGTTGCTATCAGAATATTTGATAATTTTTTGTTTTATTTTTCCTTCGAATTTGTAGTATAACATGTAACTCGATATGCGTCGAAATTCAGTTTGCGTCTCTCCGTGTGGAACCGAACAGGGACGCAAAGCGGGACCTTGGTGTAATTGTACTTTGTAATTGAATTACTTGAAGCATATGTAATTTGTAATTGGTAATTGAATTACTAATCTCAATGTAATTTGCCCAGCCTTGTATATATACACATACATCTGTACATACATATATTATAAATATACTAGCGGACAAACGAGTCGCGCGTGAGACAACTTGATTCAAAAACATGATATCTTAGAACCGAGACGACTGATTGAAATAAGATCAAAACTAGCCAAGTTCTACTATTTTAGAAAACCATGTTGAATGCACATGTTAAATTTCGTTGTAATAGATGAAGAAATGGCCAACTTCTATCCTGATTGGGCATAATACAGAACTTTATGTAAATTTTCTGTTCAGCTGGATAAGAAATAGCGAAGCTTCACCCAAATGGCCATATTCCAGAACTCCTTATAAAATTCAATTTAAAATCCTATATCCATCTCACATATCGAATTTCATCGTAATCGGAGAAATGACTAACCCGGGATCTCCACTATGCAAATTTCCTGATATTTACTATCATGATAATTTATGTTTGTATGTGTTTTTTTCAATGTATTGAGAAATATTTGTCGATGAACTATCATATCTGGGGATATTACTATCATGATAATCGTTATATGTTTTTGTAAAATAATTACGAAAATGAAAAACATAACCTAAAAAGTATGGCATTCGTAATAATTATCATGATAATTTTTACGAAATTATCAGCCTGATAATTTGCTGCTAGTAAAAAAATTGTATAGCATTAGTCACACATACATTGAAAAAAATTGCTAGAATGATAGTAAATATCAGAAAATTTGCATAGTGGAGATCCCGGGTAAGTTTCAGTCTACCATACGATCGAGTACATTAATTAAAATATACGAGATGAAAGAATACAGAATAAAAAAAAATAAAACTGATTATTCCAACTTTCCAACTATGTACAACATTTTTACAACAACAACATTTTTTTGTTTTAATTCTGTACATAACATTTTACATACCTGTTTACAACAATAACAACGAAACGAAATTAAATAACATCTGTTATCATTCTGTAGATACATAGTCGTAAAGCGAAAAAACATTTTTGTATATAGAAATTATATGTGTGCGTGAAATGACCCTCTGTCGGAATTTTGCTACACTTATTTTTACGAAAAATTTTGGTTTTTTTGGGTAAAATATTTTTATTTTAATTATTTATCAATTAAAAAGTTAAAATAATTAAAAAAGAAAAAAACTACGATTCAGATTATTGATTAAACTTTACTGTTATGAATAAGTTTTTTGTCTATCGTTGTTGTATATTCGCATCGAACTTGCACAACTTTTCCAAGTTTGAGGGCTAATAACAAAATATTAAAAGAAAATTTCGAAAAAAGAAAAAAACTACGAGTTAGTTTTCCACATTATCTATTGATAATAAAAAAACTCTAGAAGAAAATATTCACACAGATGCTTATCGAAGCGCCCAAAAATACCTTGTTTTAGTAAAGAACCCTCTTAAGGGCTTTCCGAAACTTAAAATACCGAGCTAGCCGCAGATGTTTCTTGTTTTGACTAGATTTATGTTGGTGAAGGGGAATGGTATTTAATGTTTGAGTAATAGCCGCTGTTTCTGCGTTTGACACTGTAAATAATTTTTCTTGGTTAGGAACTAACCAAGTGTCGAACCTTACACACGTGTTCAACGCCGCATTTGTTGTTTATGGTGGTGTTGCTTTTTCCGGCTGAAGTATTCGGAATGCTAGCTGGACCGGTCGTGTGGTTACCGAATTGCTCACACTCGGTTATCGGTTTCCCGAAGTAAATAACAAACAATTTGAGCACTGGGGCTTAATTGTTTCACTTTCCCCACATCCATAGCAGAAAATTCCTTGCGGCGGTAACACACAGTCTTGATATCGGTGCCCTAAATCGCGACAGTTCCAACAGATTAGATAAGTAGAGGATGTGGCTGTATCATTCGAACTTTTCCGAAAAGCATCTAAATGAATGTCATGCAAGTATGTCTCATCTGGTGGGAATGGGTTGGATAAACGTGATAATTAGGGTATGCGGTGATCTCATTAACGAATTTTGAATTTCATGCAAAAATCATTTGTCTGTTCTTTTGAGCCCACAACTTCTCGTATTGCTTACAAGCTATGCGAAGTTCGTCTTCCGTAAATGCAGGAGTTGATAAGGTTACTTACCATATTATCCCTTATGATTTCGACCAATTCTCTCTCTGAGAATGGTCTCATAAGTTTTCCGTTACACAAAGCACGATCCGATTCAGTCGTACTGAATCTATTTAAAATGGATTGTCTTCGGCTGGAAGTATGATGCATTCGAGAACTTACGTACAAACACCCAATACCACTTCACTGCGGTATTGACTAATCATTTCGGCATCAGTGGCTCCAATCGGTTTAGAGTAACATTTTCCTTGCTGAGGAAAAAGTAATTTTGCATTTCGGGTTCCTCATTAAATAAGGCGGAAATGTTATATTCGGGTCAATACTCTCCTGAGATTGTTGAAAATTGAAAATTGATGACTGAATGTTAGGAATACTTTGTATCTGACGGTTTGATAAAGACATTGATTCGGGTTCTGAATAAGCGTAGGTTGGAATACTGAACGGCTTGTTAGTATATGACGGCAAAATAATCGGCGAATATCTGGTGACTTGAGGGTGGTTTACCCGAGTCATATGGGATGCATAGGTTGGCTGGATGTTAGGAATACAAATAGAAACAAATGGTCGAAGTAATGATGTAGTTGGTTTTGTAGTAAGAATACTCAAGGGTATATGGTAATAAGCTTTTGGTCTTCTTTAGTTGTCCCTATTACGGCTGACTTAGTACTTTCACTTCCTTGAATAGGCGGGTCGAGTAGCTTCAGAAACCTCTTCACGGCAAGTTTCGAGCCTTGTTTCAATCTTCGAAAATGGTTTAGTAATTTATCTACATCGTTGTCTTCTCATCGTTGAGTTTATTTAGCGCTGCACTGATTGCCGATATTTGTTATTACTTAAGCTTAATTCATTTTCGAAGTTGTTAGTATAAATGTTCGAGGGAACTTCTGAGAGATTCAACATTTCTTCCTTCAAAGTAGTAAATCTTCTGAATTTTCAGCCGAATAATTTACACCACGACCCAAACATTCAACTTCAATTTCGTGTGACGTTAGACCCAACAAAGGTTGATAGTCCTTCCCCGTTTTACTCATGACTGGAGGTTTACAATTAATTTAAAATTTCCTTATTACTAATTGAATTAAGATATAAGAAAAAAAAATTGATAAACATGCGGTTATGGTTTGTTTACAAATAAATGTCACGGTAAAGTAGAGGACGTTTTCCATGAACATTCGATAGGTTTACCTTGAGCATGAGCGAATAACACGTGCTAATAAGTTTCTTTTCATTTGAAACCATCAGGCCCCTGTTTCGGCGCCATTTGGTAATGATCTTTAGTTTCCGCCAATTTTTTGCCAATTGCTATTTTTATTTCTCTTTATTTAGTTCGAAAGTAACCGATTAGCAATAACTATCCAAACAAACATTAGATTATGTCATTCAAATCATTCATTGATCATATATAATTCCCAAAAACGATTACAGCGTGTAACGCACGATCGTTACAAAATTCTGTTCATAATTTAAGGAATCTAATAATTTAAGGAATAAAACATCTAGAAATTACTGGAAAAGCAATCCAGAACAAAATCCAAAAAAATATTTTGTGTAAAATAAATGAAAAAATTTGAGAATTTTTGATATCACTTGAGCGATACGATTCCTTTGATCTGTGTCTAGTCTAGTGTCTGAAAGGTTGACGAAGCAATTCCCATTATCGTAAATATTAGGATCTTTACGGAAAAATTCAAATTCGATAGATATTTTATAAATTTTAATTTTAATTTGGCCCGCACTTTAATAATTGCGTTTCTGGATTTAAGTTTTCTGGATTTTTGTTTTACTGAATTTTCTTGTTTTTGGATTTTTTTTTCTGGCTTTTTTTATGTATTTTTTTGTCTGTTTAGCCAAGTATCCATCACTAAAATTGGTTTACAGGTAAAGAGAAGAGAACGTAATGGATAGAATACACGCCTAATTAGTCTGAATCACTATAAGGTTTTTAAATTAGTGAAAAATTTGGTCTGTAGGGAAAATTAGGGATTTTTTTTTTAATTTGTAGAGAAAAATATAATTCTGATCTGGCCAACATTGTTACTGAGAATTGGTTCAATGGACATTTTCTTACGATACGTGAAATGAGACACGCTACCGTCTTTCTAGCTGCTATGATTTTTTTAAGAGACACGCTCTGTATCAGTTAGTTCAAACTGATCAATGGTGACAAAGCGACGCTACTTTACTTTGGTTACCTGCTTTGCATGACGGAAATTTGTAAATTAAAATAATTTTCAGGAAATATAATGAATAAATCAAAATAGAAAAGTCGATTAAAAAAATTGGCCGATTAATCTGTTACCAATATGAATGATTCAGAAAAGGGAAGAAGTAGAATCGAACTCAAATTAGAATTCAACGTTAAAAATTAAAATTTCGTTAAAAAATTTCAAAACATTGGGATTCAACGTAAATTAGGATCATCTCGAATTCTCAACAAAAAAAAATCCCAAAAAACCCAAATTTAACTGACAGTAGACCCCATTAGGTTTTTGTTATATACGAACAACTATAGTTTATAACAAAAGGATTTTTTTTTTTTTTTTAATTTTTATTACGACTGAGTCTTGTACCTATTTAGTAATTTACCTTGCATAATAAAGTATTTGATTAGTCGGTACAATCACATGATTATCCCCCGTTTCGTGTAACTCCTCCACTGGATTTTCGCCACAGTAAGTCTACTGACCTCCTGGTCGCGATTAGTCCAACGGTTTTATTGTTTGCAGTCTTCTTGTTGGTGTGGTAGTCAGCATACAGCGTATGTCCAGATTTTCATGCTGGTGCAGACGTTGTAGGTGTTTTGTTGCGTGATGCTTAATTTCATCCGCGACAAGCTCGATCTTTAGATCTCGATGGAGGTTGTCGTTTCGAATGTACCACGGTGCATTAACAATACATCGCAGGATTTTATTTTGAACTGTTTGTATAATTTTGATATTTGTCCTCTTGGCACAACCACAGAGTTGGCTACCGTATGTCCATACAGGTTTCAGGATTTGTTTGTAAAACAGCAGTTTGTTATGGATCGCTAGTTTAGATTGTCTCCCTAAGAGCCAATGCATCTTTCTAAATTTTATGTTTAGTTCTTCTCTCTTCTTTTTATGGTCGGTCGTTGACGCTCGAAGAAGAAGGACGTGTTTTTGTCGTCTTCTTCGAGAAAATTTTAATTTAATTAATTTTTAGTTTATTTATTTTCTAATGTAGTGTAAAGTGTTTAAATATATAATTTATATATAATTTATTTTAATTTAAGTTATTTAAGTAAAAGTGTGTGAATAAGAATAGTGAAAATTTAAATATGGATAGAATGCAATCCATCGGGATGCATTCAACAGGCATTGTTTTATATTTTTATTTTTATTTTCATATTTATAGCGAAACAAGTCAAATTTTGGCTTTCTCGCTTAATAATGCATGTCTTAAATTTGTGTAGTTGGTGCATAAAATTCGAATGGTCAAATACATTATCTCGTATTTAAATTTAATTAAAATCGAATAAATAAATTTACGCATTAAATTTCTGTTTCTGTACATGAATATACAAGTTTTCGGTTTCTCTCTTTCCTCTTACGAGATTATGTATGTGTTGTATTTTTTGTTTTATGTGGAAACGACACAAACACATATATTCTTTATTTATATACATAAAAAGAATATAATTTCTATTATATAATTTCTATCAAGACAACATTGGTTCTATAGTGTTCGATTGTTGATATTTGCTTCTGAATTGTATTCACAGTCGTGTATGTGTAGTGTGCGAGGTTATTTTCGGAAATATATACAGTAATATATAATATAGTGAAGCCTATTATATATGTATATAATATAGAGAAGGCATGTACCAAAACACACTATGTACACATCGATACTTTCCCTGCTGCGCACGTGAAGGATTATATGAAAACGTTTGTTTTCTCTATGTGCGTTGGTGGTTTTAGTTTTGTACTGTAATACGATTTTATTATTTTTACTTGGCGTTGTTGTATTCTTTGTGTTTATAGTGCTCTTTATATACAGTGAACTACACAACGCAAAATTTTCATGTATTCAATTCAAATAAGATTCTTATACTACGTATAATCGAGTAATTTTGAGTTGAATTGGAAATTTAATTAGAATTAAAAGTTTCTTGTGTTCGATTCTAATGGGATTTGTTTACTTTGTATTATCGAGTAAATTTGAGTTGAACCAGAAACTATCGTATGTAATACAGTGAGGTCTCGTTATAGTGAATACTGATTTAAGGAAATTGTAATTTCGCAAGGAAATTATATTCGCCAAAGTGATAAGTGTTTATGTGAAAATATATGGTTAATAAGGAAATAAAATAATAAAACTTTGCAGATGTAAATACACAACTAAATTAAATAATTAAATACATTTCTCCGGTTCCTTTGGCTGCGCTGTTTCGAGATTTCACTGTTCATATATAAAAATTTTTTTGTTTATTTAAGCATGATTATTTTTAATACGGGGTAGTTAATTTTACTGAACTGCATGGAATTCCTAAACTGAATTCATACTTTAGAAACTAATTAGTTCTTATAACTTTAATTTTGGGTACTGGTGATATTAATTGTAATTCATTCCAGAAAAGTCATCACAGATGAAACTTCTATACTTTAAGTGGCAGGTTCACGAAAATGGTTCATTTATAATAGTAGTTTTGAGTTAAACTGTAGTTTTTTGGATTGGATTGGTGAAATTGGGATTCCGGGAAGGACTGGCACCCTATTGATTTTGTTTATCAGTTATTTTTGTTAATATGTGAATAGTATCTAAAGGAGTTCCTTTTTTAGTTCACTGATTAATAAGTTAATTTTCAGAATATAACTCAGTTCCAGAATTAATCATTATTAGAGGGATTAAAATTAATCCTTTCTAATAAAGAAGCTAATTTCAAGTATAGATTATAGTTTCAGAATTAGTAATTATTGGGGATTAAATTAATCCCGTGTTTCAGAATTAAATTCCAGCTTAAATCAACCTTCCAGGATCAACAAGGAGTGAAGAAGCTGAAATTAAAAATTGTGTTAATTTTGTAAGCTGATGAAATTAATTAATTGTTAAAATTTGTAGGGGTGCCAACTAGAGGATTTTTTAAATTATTTATTGAATTATTTAAGTGGCCTAGGCTAGGATTGATGCGGATGTAATTTTAAGTATACTTAAATTAATAAAATCTTAGGTGTTTAGAGGGGTTTATTTTAAATATACTGATGAATAATTTAATTTGTTTCAGAATTTAAGATTGCTCCAGAATTAATCATTCTTAAAGGGATTAAATTTAATCCTAATTTTCAGTAACAAAGGTATAGCCGGACTCAACGCTCCAGGAACAACAAGCAGTTAACAATCATGTAGTTTAGAAATTGTGTTGTCTTGTGTTGTCTTATTTACTAACTATCAACCGCCATGGTGTCTGGAACCGGGTTGAGTCTCTGCTACTAACATACCTTTCCTTTCCCTCGATTTTGTTATTCGTAAGAGGGTGTACGGTGGACCCGGCGTATCCGGGAAACTTGCCTTAGGCTTGGTCGTACACACTAAATCAATCAATCAAGTTCTTCTCTCTTCTTTTTATGTGTTCCTTCCATCTAAGTTTAGCGTCTAAAGTCATGCCAAGATACTTAGCAGTGTTCGCATGCGGTACTACTATAGAGTTTATCATTATTGGTATATGATTAACTTTTAGATTTGTAAAGTTCACTTGAATTGATTTTGCTTCATTTAATTTAATTCGCCATTTCTCTGTCCAATTACATATCAGGTTAGTAAATAGCCTTCTGTAATTTACTAGTGGATTCATTGATGTTTTTTTGCTGTTGCCGTATCATCGGCAAAAGTCGCCATTGTTGCTTCTGTAATTGGTATATCTCTAGGATATAGGAGATAAAGGATCGGCCCAAGAACACTCACTTGTGGAACACCTGCTGTTATTCTTTTTAGTTGGGAGTATTCATTCTCATACTTTACTCGGAAGTGCCTCTCTGATATGTATGATTTTAGAATTTGAAAAAATTGCTCCGGAGGATCTCGATGAAGTTTGAATTCTAACCCCTGGTGCCATACTTTGTCAAATGCTTGCGCTAAATCAAGGAATATAGTTGAGCATATTTGTTTGCTTTCTAGTGATTTCACGATTACATCAGTAATTCGATGTACTTGTTCTATAGTAGACTGTTTTTCCCTAAATTCAAACTGATGTGAGGGGATAAGATTCCTTTATTCGATAATTGGTTTTAGTCTTTTAAGAAGAATCTTTTCAAATAGTTTCGATAATGTTGGTAGCAGAGAAATCGGCCTGTATGAAGCTTTATCGTTCGGAGTTTGTTCGGCTTAAGTATCATAATTACTTCTGCAACTTTCCATTGGCTTGTACATATCTTAGTCGAAATATTGCATTAATTATATGCATTAGTTTCCTCAACGCTTTCCCCGGCAACACTTTTATTATCTGACCCGTTATAAGATCATATCCTGGAGCCTTATACGCATTCAGATTATTCTTGATTTCCCATTTTAGTTCTTTCAATGTTATAGGTGTAATTTTTGTTTCATCCTATTTATTTATCGGGGTAATATTTTCCTCTTCCGTTTGTTTTGGGTAAGGTTGGAATGTTTCTTCAAGATGATTTGCAAACAAATCAGCTTTTTGTTTAGCATTTCGAGCCCAATTATCTTTATCTTTAATTGGAGGAACCTGAAGTTTGGGTCTTTTAAGATTCTTAGTTGCTTTCCATAATGAGTAATCAGTATCTTTTTGCCCAGAGTTTTTTAGAGTGCTGAGGTATTTATTAACTGATTGATTTTTAATATCTTTTATTAGATATTTTAATTTGTTACACAAATGATTAAATACCCTCTTATTTGGCGGGTTTCAATGTTTTTGCCAATTCTTCCGTGCTTTTCTTTTAATTTTAAGTAGTTCTCTTACTTCCTCCGGATAGCTAGCATTGCGCTTCATTTCCTGACTGTTATTACGAGTGCTTTCCCACGCAGCACTTTGGATATTATAGATGAGATTATCTAGTTCTTCTTCTAATTGGACTGATCCCTGAATTGGGTTCTGCAGATTAATTCTTTCTGTTAACCGTGTTTGGAAGAGATCCCAAATGGTTTTGAAGCTCGTTAATTTCGGGTTGCTCTGTTTCATAATAATTGTTTGGCTAAGTATCATAATAACTGGTGAATGATTTGATGATAGACTTTCACTGTTCTCTATATGGATATAATTATCTGAAATTCCTCTTGTAATAAAGAAGTCTATAAGATCTGGAGTCTTACTGATATCCAAGGGCCAATAGGTTGGTGATATAAGACATATACATATCTATATTATGCATGTTTAAAAATATATCTAGTTCTTGAATGTGATGCAATAGCCCATTTGCATTCCTGGTTACAATTCGAAATATTTTATTCGTTTCTTTAGTTTATAATTCGATTTTATAAATTTATATTCTGATACACTCGATCAAAATTTTCTTCTATTCTTTTATTGAAACTAGTTTGTGATTTCATTTCTTGTAGCGCGTTCAGCAGACTCATTTCCTGCGAAAAACGTCTTTTGTTGAGGTTCTCTAGATTTCTCAGTATGTCCTGTAAAACGAGATCCACTTTGCGCTGTTTCTGCTCTGTTTGCTGAACTATACTTGTGCATAAGCAAAATTTTTATTTACTCGCTCTCTTTGTATGTTAAGATTACGAATCAACCATTTTGGCTCCGTGGTTTTTTTAATAGATTGTACATTTCTTGATGTAACTGGTTTGCGTGATTTAACCCTCATTTTTTGTAGTTCTACTGCAACTTCAAATCCTCTGTAATTGGGCGGATGCTGGCCATTACAGTTGATACACTTCGATGTTGTATTTCGGGGAACTATGAGTGACCTTTCTCGGTGTTTCTATTTTAACTTTGAGGTTAAGGATAGCCTTAATATTATAAATACTTTCAATTTTTTCTTGGTTGTCGAAGGTTAGCATAAAAAGTGGGAGACTTCTTCAATTAATTTCAACCTTTCCCTCCCTGTTATCTCGTCTCTCTTTTCTGATGATGTTGACTGCATCAACTATTTTCAGGCCTTTGCTTTGCAGGTCCTTAAGGATTTCATCTTTTGAGCAAGTTGGATGTAGACCTCTTGCCATTACTTTAATTGATCGATCATTTTTACGATCCTCGTAGGTGTACCACTGGAGACCATCAGCATTTAATTTGTTAGCTAGAGCTTTATAATCTTCAGGCTCTGTTGTATTTATTTTCCAGATATTATTATTGAGCGATATTACTTTGTAGTTATTTCGTACTACTTCTTTCATCAATTTCTGGATGCTGTCAATAAGCACCTCCAATTAAGGAGTGATTGCATTTTTCGAGAAACATGTTTTTTTAACAAAATACTACAGACACCAATGAAAAAAATAAGCCTACAATAATCAATTTAGGTGCTACAGAACCAAAGATCTGATTTTTGTTTTTAAATCCAAGACATTTTTTTCAATGTCCATGTATTCTACCTGATATATCTCAGCCGCCATCTTGAATTTCCAAAAACGCCATGAAGAATTTAAAAGTAGACATGTCAACCATTATTCTAAGCCCAAAAAGATATTTTTAAGTTAAGCCAATTTTTGGGCAGGTGGAGTGGCCCAGTTGACGCGAAATGCCCCATATCAGAATTCTACATATACGACGTTAAAATTCGATATGACATGTCAGAATATGAATTTATAATGTCAGAATTGTATATCTTATTCCTTTATAAAACGAATAATCGCGAATTCTAGATTATTAAAGGATTTTTGCCTACCTGTCATTACCCGATTTAAAATAAAAACGGGATTATTTCGTTTTCAGAACGCGGGATAAATGAAAATCGCGATCAATTTTGTGCCTGTGTAAGGTATTATGTCAAAATTAGATAAATGATGACAGAATTCGATATGTCAAGCCAGAATTTGAGTTATTTATGTCCAAATTCAATACTTCAGAATTCGTAATGTTGTCACAATTTGATAAATCTGTCATAAAGCCTTCAGAGTTCCGTAAATCATCTCAAAATTCGATATGTTATCTCAGAATTCGATAGGGTATATCAGAATTTCAATTTTTGGTTTTAGAATTCGATATCACAAGTCAAATTTTATATGTCACGTCGATATTTTAACCTTTTCCGTATTGGACATATTCGTTCAAAATTCGACATGTTTTGTCAGAATTCGAAAGGTCTTATATCATCTCATGACTTCAAAATTCGAGATCTCATATCAGAACTGTATATATTATGTAATATTCTGACATAACATCTCGAATTTTGGGATGATATATCGAATTCTGAAGTCTTCGATAAATTTCTTCAGCGTTTGACTTTATGATGTCAAAATTCAATAACTCATGTAAGAGCTTGAGTATGAATGTTAAAATTCGAAATATCATGCCGGTATTTGATATCGAGAAAACATATCAGAATTCGATAAGTCGTGACAAAAATTAATTTTGTGACACATTGATGTCAAAATTCGATATGTATTCCAGAATTTGTATTTTTATGACATAATTCTTTCAACAGGACAGGTCATATTTCGATAAGTCATTAAATAAATCATATCTGAATTTGAACTTACGATATCAGAATTCGATATCTCATGTCAGAATTCAATATATCATGCTAAAACTTGATAAATTATGTAAGAGTTCGATGTCATAATTTGGGTTGTTTTGGGGTAAAGACCGGTGTTTCTAAGAAAATACCTAATATAGTGACCGGAACAACTTCTTCTTTCCCCATAAATTAGATCTCCCCATTTCTTAGAATTGTACGAGTACAAAAAATTTTTTTTTTCGAATTATGTAAAAATAATTAAACATATGTAGTCTGTTTAAATTGTCCGTGTAAATTACATAATGTAATTACTCGCCCAACCGTGGCGAGAACTTACGAAACTTACGTTTTTGATCTTTTCGCAGTTTCTCCAACAATGCCATCTTTGGGTTAAATTAGTTGTTGGTGGGCGCGTATTTTTCAATATCAGTTTAGATTGGAGAGGGCGAAGAAACACAAAACGCCTGCTTTAGGGATATAATTACAAATACGACCTTCAAAGCTTCATACAATTCCAAGACCACCCAAAAATTTAACATGAAAATAATAAAAAAATGTCCACACTTGACCTCTTTGTGTGGCACGCGTCACTTAACAATACCAATTTTTTTAGTCGTCTGCTTAAATCAAAATAAATTCTTAAAATATTTTTTTTTTTATTTCGTTTATTACTTTTCAAAACCAACCTGCCAACCATCATAATCAATCATCATACAAAATAATAGCCCAATTGATTGTTTTAGCGCGCGGGGTGGTGTACGTATAATTATTAAATTAACAAATCAGATAATGTCTTTCAAATTTATTGGACTTTGATGCGAGATATTATCAAGGTTTTGTTTTTTTTATTCGTATCACCTTGATTGAAAATTTCCAAAGAATTCGCGCGCATTATTAATACTTAAATATGGCAGGATCGTCGCCGAAAAAAAAGAAACAAACTCAATACAAATTTTCTAGAATATTGATGATATCAACCCTTGCCGCGCGCGCACATGTCACTCAAAACAGAAATATGTAGTTTCAACGAACTCAAAACCATTTTTATTTTTTTTTTTTTTTTGTAAATCAATATTTTAAAATTAAAATTCATTATAAGTCAAATGGAAATTATGAATAAATTAAATAATTTATTTTTTTTTATTTTTAATTAAAAGGCTCAACCTATTTTTTGTTGTTGTCGCCGTTTGCTAAAAAAAAAAAAAATGGATGTATGATTCATTTAATCGCAAAGTTGACGACAAATTGTGTATTTGTGTGTTGCTTTAAAAATTCTTCACTCGAGCAGTCAATCATATTATAAATTATATGCATGTGCACATTCTCTCTGACTTGACTTTTTTTAATTTTATTTGTGTTCATATATCAAGCATCGATTAAAGGCGAATTTAATATGCAAGCCGCATATTTTCAAATGGCGTTTGCTAAATTATGCAAACAAACAAAAAAATCTGAAGAAAAAAAAAACTTTTAACGTATTTCCAATTACGTATAGTTAGATATTTAGTTGTGGAATTTATAAAAAAAAAAAAAAATGATTTTCTTTACGCTGCAATGCAGGGATTTTTACTCTCGTACACAACCAATTTTACTTTTTAATTGTAAACTAAATGCGCGATGACGATTACCTTCATGTGATATGCTTGAAAAATATGTGAAAAAGTATGAAGTTTTTTTTTTTTTTTTGTAATTAGATCATGACAAAATGATAGTGTAATTAAAATTAAAAGTATGTAAATTTCAATAAGACACATAAAAATTCCATGTGTGCAATTATGCGAAAAATAATTGAATTTATTTGTTATAACGATTTGTATGTAGAAAAATTATACTTGAGAAAATTCGTAGAATTTTCAGTTTCAAAGTGTGAGCTTGAAAGCAATAATCGCGTGCGCGCGCGCATATATAATTGAGTCATATTTATAATAATGGTGATTCACAATAAAATTTATTTTAAATATTATTGAAATTATTCCACATTCGTCAATTTCCCTGAAAAACCGACCGCCTTACTTAAAATTCTGTAATTCCAACTTTTGTCTATTATAAAAACGCAACAAAGGTACAAAACCCGCCTCGTACATCGCGTTGATGCGTATAACAGCGATTTAGGTTTTATCTTATCTCACGATCGAGTCGGATTGTGGCTTATCAATAAAAAAAATGTTCAACTAGGTACATGCGAAATTTTGATGAACCAGGATATTAGTCAGAGCTTTATTTATATTTATACAACTTTCATTGCGCGTTAAATTTAAAAGATGCGATTTAAATGCAAATTCAATCTACATATACTTGACCAACTTGTATAAAATTGTTGACTATATAAAATCGAGATCGGTATGCATCTAAAAAGTAAATTTATTCTATTAGTAATCCATCTAAGTATTTTTGGTTGCTCGTTATAATGTAAATGTTTAACCTGCATTTACCGCACTTATGAACGTTTAATAGAGGATTTTTAATTTGACATGGTGGAATTACCCGCACCATGTTTTTCTTATTGTTTTGGGAAACCTAAATTATTAGACCGGTTAAATACAAACAAGATTCTTGTTGACTTTAAGATTAAATTTGTATTTTAACTACGTCTGAAGAAAAAAAAGTCTAGGTTATGTACGTAAATTCAGGCCTTATTCTAACATGCAGTTAGATACAAATTGTGCTATATGGGACATTTTATTTGCTACAGTAAAAAAAACCTACCGTCCGCTAATTCTCACTTTAATTACAACAAACATCAAAAACATGACCGATGTGCAGTATTTCACAAAAAGTGTAGCTACACAAATTAACAAAAAGTGTACGTGTACTGAAAAAGTGTAGGCCTACATAAATTAGTGTAAATAACCAGTAGAAGCTTTCCGAAACGGTTTTATCATTTAAATAAAAAGACTTGGTACTTTCGAGAAATTTTTGAAAATTGTGAGAAAGGCTAAGCCTGTTGAAATGACCATTTTCTAAAATCTCAAAGATGTTATCACGTGTGGGCTTATAAGTATTTCAGGGGTTTCATACCAGGCTTGAACATTTTAAATGATTGTCACAATTTTCGAAAATGCGTCGAATATGCCCAACGCTTTTTATCTCAATAACAAAAACTGTTTCGGAAAGCTTGACCTGTCCACTTTATAGAAATATACCCCACACGTGGTAAAATCTCCGAGATTTTGGAAAATGGTGATACGATCTGGCTTCCGATCACTCATCGCTAATAGTAACATTGAGAAGATCCCCTAAGAAGGAAATGTCGAAACGTCTTAAAAACAATCGAACTAATTAGGAGACTAGTTGAACAAAATTGTCTACTGAATTTTCCTCTTATCACACTAGCAGATATTGATGCCGCAGAAGATAATTTAAAAGTAGCCCGCAGGCATTATCAGTTGAAAAGGCTATACACCCGTCGTAAGTAGTTCTGAAGAAATTAATAAATTTTGACATAATATTTAGGAATTTATCCAGGAAAAACGGCAGATTCGCGATCAATGATAACAAATAAAATTACCGTGGTTGAAAAAGAAATAAAATCGAGCTATTAAGACCTTAAAATTTGCTTTGCGGGAAGAAAAAAACCAGAGGGTTCAGAATTATTTAAGTGAACTCTCGACAACCGAAGGGACAGGTTATCCTTTCTGGAAGTCACCAAAAAATTTAAAAATACCAACAAATTGGAATCCACCGATTAGACTTCCAACTGAGGATTGGGCGAGAAGCGATGACGAAAAAACCAATAGTTTTGCTGCTCATCTAACGACCGTATTCTCACCACACGAGGAAATAAATAATATCATAATAATAAAGACAGTTAAGATTACAGTTAAAAATTGTATAACCCCGAAAAAGTCACAAAAATTTTATTAACGAAATTGAAACGAATGTTAGAAATGCGGCACATTATTCCAAACATAGAAGATCGGAAAATTAAGCCGTCCCTCGCCTTGTAAAATAAATATGAAAACGCCATTATGTCAGGTTATAAAATCGATCAATGAGCATCTTTTTGACGAATTATCTCAAAAACTCATATTTTTGAGTTGTGTCACTTTTCTATGTCATGTGCGATATGGTATTCAGTTATGGAGATCCACCAGTGGATCAAACAGAGAACTCCTCCAACGATCTCAAGCCAAAAAACTTGGAATTATTACCAATGCACCATGGTACAATCTAAATAGTATTATACACGACCACCTCTGGAATTAAAACCATTAAAGAAACAATTAAAGAATTCAATTCAAAATATTACTCAAAACGAGAAAACTGAAGAACAGATCCACTCGGACTGATGTACCTGTAAATTTATTATGAACACTAATAATAGGTATTGACGTTGGTTAATATTTAAAATTGTAATAATTTTAGGTTAAGATTTGAATACTTCTTGGTAGTTTCTTTTGTAGAAAGATTCAAGAACTAAGCCATTGGCAGCATTAAAAAAAATAAAAAATTCCAACAAGAATGAACAAGCCATCGCAAAATAAAAAACGAATAATGATTGAAACACGGATTAATGATAAATTACTGTTCACTCTTTATTCAGTAATTCATTAATCACCAAATACTCACAGATTATTCCATCATTTTCCATCGATTTAGCGATTAATTACTAAAACATCAGTGAATAATGATTAAATGATGAGTGAATTATCAGTGAAAAAGAGTGAATAAATAAAAAGAGAATAATGAGGGATATCATTATTCATCAGTGAATAAAGAATGAATAATAACCAGTGCATAATGAGAGAAGATTAAGTGAATTCTGGATTAGTAAAGAATGAATGAGTACTTTGTGAATAATTGATGAATTATGAATATTGGCTGAATAATCTGTGAATAATGGGTGGATAATTAATGAATAAAGATGGAATAATGAGAGAATGCTGAGTGAGTAATGTGGAGTGAAATTTGAAATACCCGAGTACTAGTATATTTTGTTCCTCTTTCGAATACTCGACTACTCGGGTAATCCGATCGATTGGGATTATTGATTCCAGCGAATATCGGAAAAAACAAAGAAATGTAATTATTTATTGAAAAAAATTATAAAAATTAATTAAATTATGGCAACGTTTCTTTCTGACGATTTCTGAATCTGTTGCTCTCACCTTATTTAGTTTTTATTACAATATGCAAACATATGTCTTCATTCACCATAATATGCTAACAGAACATCAAATTAAATTTTAGCGATACCTTTCAGAGTAGAGTAGTACAGACGACTCTGCAAAGTAGGCTTTGCTCGCTATTTGTCCATGTTTGGAAACACAAACAAGTCACAAGGGACCAAAACTGATGAATATGGTGCAAGGGTCATAACGTAATTCGGTCAGTTAGGCGATGGCGTCAACAAAACTAATTGTCACATCGGCTTGAAATATGGGGTGTGTCCCTAAAAAGATTGTAATTTTTATATTTTTGTTTGCACTAAATTTCTTTTATTAATGCGATTTTGAAGCACATTTGAAATCTACGGCTCTAAAAGGCTTTTTTTTAACTTGGAAGTTCGAGAGTGTGTTAAGCAAAAGATTAATGTGCGTAATTAATAAGTGTAAAAGGCTGAGCTATAAGCTTCTGTTTTATTTATCGGAGATAGTTCTATTTGTGACATAATTATAAAGCATAACGGATTCTTTAGCTACTTGTATTGATAATGGACTCTGTAAATTTAATCAGAGGTACCTTCCAAAAATTTCTAACTCAGTTTGAAATACATTTATTACGACCCTTTATTATGTAAATATTACCAAAAACAAGTAAATCGCTTAAATTAAAAATAAATCCTTAAACTATAAAATGGAGAGCATATGGGGTTTAAAAGTGAAAATAACGTAAATTTCATTAAACATTGGTAGAATTTTGGAGCGCAACATATATATATATATATATATATATATATATATATATATATATAAATGAGCAAATATGTATTTTTGTTTTAGTTCAAATTAATTTAATTTTTCTAGGGTAGTTTCTTCTGTATCCCTCATCGTCATTAAAATTGATTTTTGCGTCAAAAGAACACAAAATTTTGATATAAAGCAATTTTTTTTTTGTGTTATTCAGGTCAAATTTTTTAGGTCAATAAATCAGTGATTTCGCTTTCGAAAATTTTCTTACAGTTAATTATTAAAATTATCGAGTGCTATAAAGCATAACGTATAAGTTTTGTTGTGTAAGAAAATATTCGAAAGCGAAATCACTGATTTGTTGACTCAAAAAATTTTACCTGAGTAACACAAAAAAAAATTGCTTTATATCAATTTTTTGTGTTCTTTTGATGGAAGCATAACGAAACCTCGATAATCTCGGAAACTTCAAAGAAGCAAACAATTTTCGATTTATTTTGGATCTAATTTCGATTTTTCATAGAAGGACAATAGAATATATTGTAGAACGTGACACAATCTTTTTTGAAAATACATATTGAAAAACAGTAAGTTGGGGAAGCAGTGCTTCCCTTGCTTCCATAGAAGATTTCCCTTGTACTACGTTAAGTACTAACGTTAAGTACTAACGCTGAGGTGTTACGTGTAGACTATAAAAAATTAAAAGACCTGATTTTATGAGGAAAAGATATGTACAGTTTTCCGGTAAACTACTTTAGCCGTGAATGTCCGACTATTTTTGTTAATTAATATGAAAAAACAATATGTTTTGCCAACTATGTGTGATTTGGCCCCTTTCTGTTTACAAATAGAGGAAATAATTGAGTTGCTCAATTTTTACAATTAAGTTTTTATTGCTAGTGAATTTAATAAGTATGCCGCTTTCATGTCTGCGAACATGTCAAAAACCAAATCTGCACTGAGCATTGTATTTGTGGTATACAAACGCTTCGTTGTCTCACTAAAATCTTCTACCATGTAATCTTCACAAAATGTCTACCATTATTTTTGGTCCGCAGTCTCAGTTTATAATTAAAAATAAAAAAAATCGCAGCCTTAGAATCATTAGTCAAGATAAATATATCTACTTTACCTTTCAAAACGAAAGTAAACGGAATGCTTTAGTTTATTAATTTTAATTGTTATTCGAATTGAGCAACCATACCCAGTTGAAAATTTTTGTGATATGCGATGCTATTAACAACGTATATTGATCCATCATAAATTTACATCACTTTATGCTGTAAGCCTTGCTTCGAAATGTTAGAATTGTATATGCATCGGAAACGGAATTTAGATACAGCCATTGTTTCGAATAAAATTTGATTACTAATTAGATCAGAAAAGCAATTTCGATGTAAGTTTTGCATCAAATAAAATGGTCACCAGAATCGTTTTTAATTAAGGTGCAATTACATCAATCTGCATCGTAAATAATTGAAATAATTGTAAAAAAAATGTTGATAAAATTTAAAAAGAAATTGTATTTCTTTCTAATTAAATTCACATATTTTAAGTAGTAGAAACTACTAAAAGTCAATAATACCTAGAAAATCTTCGAGAAAGACACAGTTTACGTTTAATGTTTGCTCATTTTTCTACATTTCAACCCTCGGCAGCTATTCTGGCTTTTTCAGAATAAACAATCACTCGTAGCAGATGACAATTACCGTTCTAGCACTTTCCAAATGAAAACATTATGCGATTTCAGACGGCCAAAGTATAAATTTCCTTTACGGTCTTTCCAAGGTCATACTTTTACTATACGGCCTAAAAATAGTCGCAAAATAGTTTTTACGGTTTTCTCAATAATCAAAAATGTTCTCTCTCCCTAAGGAAACCGTAGTGTATGAGAAAGTAATTAATATATGGCATGATCTGACGGAATGGTTTTTTTGTCTATAGAAAATGTCGGTAAATTTTTATTAAAACGACCGATAATTCAGTAATATGTTATGGGGTAAATCATGTATTACCACTTATAAATAAATAGATTAAATTGCAGTGAGCATTAATGTATACCATAAATACTGTTGGCTCCTTGAAGAAAATAACCTAAAATAAATTGAATCGTTTATTCGAGAAAGGGCTCATGTCCACTTTTTCAAATTATTCAGGAAATAAAAAAAACTATATATTGTCAACAAAAATAAGTTTAGGAAGGAATTTGAGTTCGTTGATGAAAATGTGAGTCGCTATGAAGTGTTAAGCTGAATTTCAAGGTTATTTGTCAATTATTTCAGTTTTTATGCTCATTTTTAAAGCATGGACATGAGCCCTTTCTAGAATAAACGAATCGTTTAATCTTGAAAGGGCTCATGTCCACTTTTTCAAATTTGTAATTTAGGGCTTTTTGCAAGTCACATATTTTCTTAATATTTATTACGTTTACAGTATCAAATGCTCTTTGAGAAGGTTCTGGAAAATGGCCATGAAGTTCTGGATGAAGTTATGGAATATGGGCAATGGCCATGTATGATGGAACTTGGCTATTTCTCAACCGATTAGGATGAAACTCGAAAGGTACAATGAAAATGGGATTCTAAAATGATTTTTAGATGAAGTTCTGGAATATGGCCAAGTAGGATGGAACTTGGCTGTTTATCAACCGATTAGGATGAAATTCGACAGGTACAATGAAAATGGGATTCTAAAATGATTTTTAGACGAAGTTCTGGAATATGGCCATGTATGATGGAACTTGGCTGTTTATCAATTGATTAGGATGAAACTCGAGAGGTACAATGAAAATGGGATTCTAAAATGATTTTTAGACGAAGTTCTGGAATATGGCCAAGTAGGATGGAACTTCGTTATTTCTCAACCGATTAGGATGAAATTTGAAAGGTACAAGGGGAATTGAGATTTAAAAATGATTTACCTATAGATGTAGGTCTGGAATATGGCCAAGTTTCATAATATTTGACCATATTCCAGAACTTCCTCTAAAAATCATTTTAGAATCCCATTTCCATTGTGCATGCTCAATTTCATCAAAATTGGATAATAAATGGGCAAGTTCCTTTCTAATTGGCCATATTCCAGAACTTCCTCTAAAAATCATTTAAGAATCCCATTTCCATCGTACATGCTCAATTTAATCAAAACCGGTTAATAAATGGCTAAGTTCCTTCTTAATTGGCCATATACCAGACCCTCCTCTAAAAATCATTTGCGAGTCCCATTTCCATTGTGCATGCTCAATTTCATCAAAATCGGATAAGAAATGGCCAAGTTCCTTCCTAATTGGCCATATTCCAGAACTTTATCTAAAACCCATTTTAGAAACCCATTTCCACCGCCCACGTCAAATTTCATCAAAATCGGTCAAGAAACAGGTAAGTTCCACTTTAATTGGCCACTTTTTAATCTTGTATCACAATCATAGTTTTATAATAATAAATATTGAACAGAAGTTCTCATCTTACCAGTAACAGGAAAAAAAAATGTTTTTAACAGACCCGTTATGCCAGTATAATTTGTAGCTCTTATCAATTTTTTTGAGTAGTGAAATTCTTCTTATTGATATTTTGGATAATTATCAATAAATGGAGTCGATTATTGATAAGTTAAAACTTTTGGTGTAACAGAGCTACGAAAAACTTATCAAAAACCTCA
Source organism: Tipula helvola (assembly GCA_963556165.1). NCBI lineage: Eukaryota > Metazoa > Arthropoda > Insecta > Diptera > Tipulidae > Tipula > Tipula helvola. Next base: position 52,706,556 of record OY744481.1, read on the forward strand.
AACTTATCGCTTATCAAAATATTACTTATCATTTATCATTTCGCGAATTGGTGCAACATAATTTTGATAAGTGAGTGCTTATTACTTAATATAACTCATAAAATACTTATCAAATTTAAATTTAGTGCAACAGAAAATTATAAAAATTATGATAAGTTGATAAGTAATAAGTGATAAGTAGTTGTTGCAATAGGGCCCAGGGCATTACTCTTAAAAAAACCGATATGCATTATGGCACTAAATAGAATAATTAGCGAAACTGAGTTTACTCAAAACTAACACAAATATCTATACAAGCCTTGCTGTCTCTACACATAGGATATATTGCGGTAGATTAGTTTAGTGATTTGTCGCTATATACATACTACTGTGGCCAAAACGTAAAGCCAGTTTTTATTTATTTCAAAAAATATTTATTTATTCTTCTGTATTTCGTCGCTAACGTATTTTCGAATTTTCGAAACAAGAATTAAAGTCGCCTTCCGGGGTAGCCTTCAAAGCGCGTAGCGATTCACGTTTTATATCTTCTATCGTCTCAAAATGATTTCCCGCAGTAGTCGTTGTCGTCGGTAGAGTTTAGGGAATAGCCAGAAGTCACACGGTGCTAAATCAGACAAATACGGAGGTTGTGGAACGATATGGATCGAATTTTTGGCAAAAAAGTCACAAGAACGAGCGCAGTGTGAGAAGGTGCAATATCGTGGTGCAAATACCAAGAATTGTCTGCTCACAATTCTGACCTCTTCTTGCGAACAGCGTAACGCAAACGACGCATAACACTCAAATAATACTATTTGTTAATGGTTTGGCCGGGTGGAAGGAATTCTGAATGGAAAACACCACGATAATCGATGAAAACTGTCAACATGGCCTTAAACACTTTCACGGCCTTCTTTGAACTGCTTATACCACTTGTAAACATTCCTTTCCGACAAATCATGGCCCCCGAGGGCTTTCTGCAACATCCTTAACGTTTCTGCACCCGAAATTTCATTTCGCAAACAAAATTTAATGCAACTTTTCTTTGCTCATTATAATTAGAAATTGTAAAAATCCGAATGCACTTTTAGCGTCGTACAAAACCAAGCGTAAAACAAAAACTGATGAATGTTTTGAAATAAAATTTGTCACAGATGTATATCACAATACTGCACAGTAGTATAAGCATGTTGTAAAATAAACGAAAAAGTAAAAACACAACAATATTTTACTTTTTAAATATTAGTTTAGTATTTAAAGAGCACATGTCCTGGACATGAGCCCTTTCTAGAATAAATGGCTTTTTTTTGCAAGGTAGGTGCTGTTCCATTAACCATATGGTAATGTCGTCTTGCCATAAAACGTATATACCTGTCTGTGATACAAAACCGTCATAATACTATCATAATTTTGACAAAAAGTGGACATAAGCCCTTTCTCGAATAAACGATTCAATTATAAAATTAGAGTCAAATTAGTGAATTATATTTTATATAAATGATTATTTATCTCGAAAATACCACTGTTGCTAATAACATTGAATTTATCTAAAATTGAAATTATTGGATAAACCTTATTTGAATTAATTAATTATAATTTAAACGACTAAAAATTATTACTAGTACAACAACCTTTTTTGCTGAAAAAAAAACCCAACAAATACATACTATAAGTATATACAAATATAAAAAAAAACTGCCTTTGTCTTTTTTAATAAAAAGGAAAAAGTTCAAGCGCCATAATTTCTTTAAATTTTTCTTTTTAAGAGAGCTTTTCTTTAATTTTTTGATATTCTTCAAAATCTTAAAATAATTTTCGTTGAATTTTGAAAATCTTTTATTTCTTGAGATTCTTCTGTTTAAATTCTTCTCTTATTTAGATAGATATTTAAATAACATAAAGAAATTAAACAACAAATTAAAGATAATAATTTAAAGAATTTACAGCATTTAGCAATCTTCAAATTTTCAAAATTCTTTTAGATCTTTAATATCATTAAATCCCTACAATTTTTATTTTTCTCTTTGAATTATTTATAATTATTAAAAAAAATTAAATACTTTAATTATCTAAATTTTTAACTATATAAAATCCTTTAAAATATTTTATTTTTCCAATCCTTAGAATTCTTTAAATTCTATAAATTATTTTTTAATATTTTACATTCTTAAAATTTTTAAGATTCTTTAGATTTTTCCATTTCTATAAATTCTATAAATCTTTAAATTCTTTGAATTTTTAAAATCATCAAAATTTATTTTTTCATAACTAAATTTGTTGAATTCTTTAAATTTTAAAACTCCTTTCTATATTTTCTAAATTCTTTAAAATTTAACTTAATTTAATTTTTTTTTATTAAATTCTCTAAATTTTCAAAATTCGTTCAAATTTAAATGTATTGAATGGTTTAAATTCTCTAAATTTTAAACAATCAATCAATTCCTTTAAATTTTCTGAGTTCTTTATACGTTTTACTTGATATTCATTTAATTGGTTCATTTATTTAAAGTTTTTAATTTTCTAAATTTTAAAATTCTTTAACTGAAAATACTTAAGTTTCTTTAAATTCTTCAAATTTTATACAATCATATACTTTTTAAAATTCTTTGTAGAAAGAAAATTCGAGGATAAAATTAAAGATACAAATTTAATGAATTTACAGAAATTAATGCTGCGTTTTCCTATAGATTGCTGCTCGAGATCGCGATAAACTTTTTTAGATTTTTTTCAGCCCAATTAAAATTATTTGAATATTTAATCATTAAATATGATAGATTTAATGTTAAACTACATAAAGAGGTTCATTGACTTTAATCATAATTTTTAATAAAATTTATGTTTACCAGTGGCACTATTCCGGTTTTCCCGGGGAATTGGGAATTGGAATTTTATTATTGTGATTTTTTTAGTGTATTTTGGTATTATTTTTTTCAAAGCACACTGTGGCGATTTGTATTTTTTCAAATTTTGGGAAAAAATAATTCTATTTTAACATTACTGCCTACTAAACAATTTCCAACAAAATGCTTAGGGAAAAATAAACAAAAAAATTGCTATGAAATGGAGTAATTTCCTCCCAAAAGTTGAAAAAATTTAAATCGCCATAGTATGCTTTGGAAAAAAAAAAATACCAAAGAACACTAAAAAAATCACAATAATAAAATTCCAATTCCCAATTCCCTGGGAAAACCAGAATAGTGCCCCAGTTCGCAATAATTCTATGGTTTTATGTAGGACACAACAGAGTTCCTGAAATTTGAAAATAAATTATGAACTGATGGAAGAGAATAATTTTGTTAGTACACATCTAATAGTTCATTTTTATTTAGTTTTCAAATGTCAAAAAAACTTGACAACAATTTATTATTTCAGAGATAATCAAATTCACTTTGTCAGCAGTGTACCACGCAGAAAAATACCGTCACCAGCCATTGGACCACCAACCACCAGGATAGCGGTGGTATACATACCAGTAGTATATCCTAGCCTCTGTAAATAATATTAAGCGTGATATACCGGTGGTCACTGTCCGCTTGTTGAATTATTTCGTGTGGTATACCGGTGGTGCACTGGCAAATGGGAGTGGTTTTTTGTCGCAGCGTACCGGTGGTACAGCGGCAGGGAACCTGTTAATTGTGTCATTTCTATAATTGGGCTTTGTAGTTAATTTTGAATGGGTGGTATGAGATTTTCTTCGAGAACCGCAGCGGAGCATAAGGCTTCCCAGCACGCATTGAGTGTGGGCAACTTCAAATCTGTCATTGAAAAAGCATTGATGTCCGAACATTTAATAATGAAAAATTCTTTACAAACCTTGGACTCCAACAAAAATTATTTTTTAAATTATTGACAATAATTGACGTATAAAATTCTGTACTAAAAGAACAGCAAAAATTTCTCAGTATTTTTAGCAGCAAACTAATAGAAAAACGCAGCTTAAAAATGTAAAGAAACTTTAAAAGTTTAAAAAATTTAAACAAAAGAATTTATCTATTTATATTATTTAAATTCAAGTTTTTTAATGTTTTAAGTCCTTTAAATTGTTTAAATTCTGTAAATTCTTTAAAGTTTTTAAATTTTTAACTTTTTTAAGATTCTTTAAACGCATTAAATTTTTAATTTATTTAAATTGTAGAATTTTTAATTTCCTTAATTGTTTAATTCATTAAATTTTTTTAAATTATGTAAATTCTTTGAATTTGAAGAATTTAAGGAATTCCAAACATTTATTAAATTGTTTCATTTTCTAAATTTTTAATCATTTAATTTATTAAATTCGTTGAATTTTTGAAACTATCTGAATTCTTAAAATTATTGAAATTTTTATACTCGGTAAATTTTTAAGAATACATTTCTTAAATTCTGAAATTTTTTTACAAAATTTCTCTAATTCAATAATCGTTTAAGTTATCTAATTCAATAAATTAATTAAATTCTATAAATTATTTCATTCCTTTAAATTGTTATAATTTTTAAGTTTTTTAAACTTTTTAATTTCCCTTAATCTTACAATTCATTAAATTTCTTACATTTCTAAAATTTTAAATTTTTTCGAAATTATTGAAATTCTTTAAATCGTTTATGCTTAAGATTTTTTAAATACTTAAAATTTCCTTAAATTTAATAAAGCATTAAATGTTTAAGTCCTTTAGAATTTCATTCAAATTGATTAAATCTATAAATTGGTTAATTATTCTAAATTCTCTAATTGTTTAAAATCTTAATTATTTTATATTCTTTAGAATTTTTAGACCTTTCCCTTCTAAAATTCTTTAGATTCTTTAAATTCCCTTAATTCTAATTTTTTAAATCCTTTCAATTTCTAAAACTTTTTAAATTCTTTAAAATTGTTAAATTTTTAACATTTTCAATTCTTTCAATTTTGCACATTCTTTAATTTCTTCAAATTCCTTGATTCTTCAAATTCTTTGCATTTTTTTAATTCTGTAGATTTTTAAAATGTTTCAAATTAATTGATAAAGAGTTTTCTTAACATAAGAACAAACTTACTATCTGTGGTCACTAATCAAAGGGGCACAAGTCGAGTTGTGCCATTTTGATTTGTGACCACAGATATAAAATAAACTGCCGATGCTACTACCCGTCGACAATCTAATCGGTGCAGATTCAATAGGTTACAGCGATCTTTTTGAAGTGTAACAATATAGCATTATATAACTAAGTCTATTATATTTATTTTTCCGTAGTAAGCCAAGCAATTTTCAGGTTTTGCTCAAAGAAGGCTAAGCTTTTGAAAGATAAAGCAAATTTATCGTTTGCGTCGGATATCAGTGACTGACGTGGCCTTCTATGTACTAAATCCCGTATGTCAGACATTATATGACTGACATAGCCCATGGAGTTATTCTTAGTGTCAGACACATACGACTGACATGGCGATTAACGTGTTAAAGTTGATGTACAATATATTGTACAATGCGTGTTCAGGAGGGTTAACGTAGCAATTAGACTGGGATATGAGTTGAGTTCTACACCAATTTAGTTATTTTTATTTTTTTTTCTATTTAAATCCCATTAAGGAGAGGGGAAATAAAATAAAATTCTTCCAATCTTTCCAGAAAAAAGTATTATGTCGATAATCGAATACTTGAAATGATAATTTTGGTCCAAATATCGAATTCTAGAAAACAACCTTTATAATATGAAATATAGCCCACAAATTATGGCCTATAACTAATTGTAATAATTATTTTCCATTTATTTCCAGATCATCACAAAATTATCATCGAAATAATTATGAAGATTATATACCAAGCCTAGACCGATCACCAAATCACCAAAATAATTTATCGCAACACCATACAAACTCATTATCGCACACCATGATCGTGCACACATCACAGAGTCCATCTCTGTTACAAAATAATCAAATAATGACACCACCACCTCTAGTATCCCATTCCCCTCATCTATCATCACCACTAATGGGTGGTGGTGGTGGTTCCAATTCACCAATGATATCAAATAACTCAAGTGGTTCCGGTTTACTGCAATACTCATGCTATCCCGAAATTAGTTCATCCCTAATGACAGACGATCCAGCATACGGATACTATACAAATAATGATTATTGTACGTCAAATTATAATATTGTGCCGCGACAACAGTACAATGGCAAAATGATTGGGGCAACGAATGCGGCAAAAAATGCTAAAGAAACGCGTATTCGACGGCCAATGAATGCGTTTATGGTGTGGGCAAAAGTTGAACGAAAAAAATTAGCCGATGAAAATCCAGATTTGCATAACGCAGATCTTAGTAAAATGTTAGGTAAGTGTTTCCTTATTATTTATTATAAAAAATAACTTTTGACTGCAACAACACCCAAAAACAAATAAATATATAAATAAAATCTATATAAGATGAGTGTATTACAAGAAAACGAAAAAAAAATTAAATGTTTTTTTGTTGTCTTTTATATGGGTGCGGTCCAAAAAATGATTTTGTTCGTCGTCGTTTAAATTTAATAAGTCATGAGTTACTTATTACATGAATAAATTATATCACAAACATTTATATACATACATAAAGACCTAACTTTAAGTATAATTTAAATAATTTTATGTCTATCATATGCGAGGATACAGTTAAACCTTAAGAAGCGTGCGCCACAATAAAAACAAATGACGTTATCGAGTATAATGTGAGTATGTGTGTACGATCTCGATGTTATAAATGTAATAAGCAACAAGTAATTTCTATAAGATTTTATAAAACATGAAATATATTGATCTCTTTCATGCCTTATGTATTAAATAGGAAGGCCACGCCTACTCTTGCAATTGGCTAGCTTATGCTCAATAAATAAACAAAAAAAAAAAAAAAATGTAAATAATAAAGAGATGAAAATTCCAGTTTATTTAGTTATTAATAAATAAATAAATTTTTTATTTTCTTGGAATCATGTTTTATTTTCATATACATAAATGAATACATATTACATAAAATAAAATATTATTTACTTCATTGATTTAACGGGTGTTTACTAAATTTTATATTTTTGTGTGATATACATACTTTCAAATATTCATTTAACCAAGAAGGGGTTAGTAGGTTCTTAGGACGGATCCAAAGTTTGTGATTATTATTTTAGCTGTAATAGAATTTTGTATGCAACCAAATTATTACAGCACCTACATGTCATAATTTTGACGTTTCCGAAATAATTTTTGTTTGATTAATAATATCGTTAAATTATGGTTTTTAGATTATTAATATACAGCAAATATTGTTGATCAACTAGCAAATTTATTTGTTTAGAAATGCTAAATTTTCGTTTAGTGAGCTAAAATTTCATTAATTTCTATGATAAATATGCCGGTGATCCGTAGATTTTTTTATTGGGGTTAAAATTTAACCCTCTCAAACGCCTTGTACAATATATTGTACATCAACTTTCATCGCTTCGACCAACCGTAATTTTTAATTTTTGTCTCATTTCTCTTGTGCGATCGTTCTATTATGTATTTATGTTCACACTACAGTTTTATGAGCAATCCCATATCATAGCAGTGCATAATTGTGCTACGTATTTTATTTTTGGAAGAAAGTCAATTTTAAATGGCGTTTGAAAGGGTTAAAAAAAAAATGATCTAGGCACTATTTTAGTGTTATTGTATTATTCTCCAAGCATTATCTATCAAATTTATTATGTCAAAATTATATCAGGTATTCGGACGTAAATGAACTTATTACAAAATATGGAAGAGAAAATTATTTCACTCATGTCAAAATGATTACAAAAAAAAATATTATCACAAACTTCGGACGCGTCCTACGATATACAGGGATTTTCACTCATTGTATCCAGGCCCAGCTCGTGTTTTTTTTGTGTGTGCGACAAACATTTGGTGCATTTGAAAAATAATTTCAATAAGTTACTGAAAGGCTTTTTATAAAGAAGAAAAAACTAGTCACTATTTTGTATGGTCTTAGTATCGTTTAAAATTAAAACGAAGCCATTCTCAATATTTTTTTATGGTTGATAGTTTATAAATTTCAATTTAAACCAGTGTTTCTCAGACCTTTTCATACAGAAAAATAAAATCCAGGGCTCGCATAAAATTATTATTCAATAATAAAGAATTTACAGCTAAGCATTTTGGGCATTCCTGTTCAAGGATTCCCGCGCATCCTATCAATAGTAATCCATATCCGTGTTCCACAATTTAAAAAAATATTCTGCCAACCCAAAATATTCCTTCAGCTTCATCCGATTTGAAGAATTAAAACGCAACGTATAAATGCAAAAATTCTTTAATTCCAGAAAATTATTAAACATTTTGAAAAACATAAAATGACTCGGCATAAGGAACTATTAAAAATTGAATGTAACTGTAAAAACTCCGGAACTAAATATTTTAACTAGACATATGAGTATGGAGCAGAACAAATAACAAAATGACTATCTAAGGTTAAAGCTAAATATTTTTGAGCTCACTATTCTCGATCTGTCAAAATTTAATTGTTGCAAGTTTCTCTAATTCGACCGCAACCCGATCCAAATTTATTGCGTTTTTAATTTTAGCGATAGCGATGGTTTTTACTTAGGTATTAGGGACCGAATTTGGATTTCTTCTAATTTATCGAAATATGAAAATTCTGGAAAAACTTGAAACATTAAAAAAAAAATTGAGTTTTTCTGTACAAAATTCAGAGTTATCCAAAGTTTTTTAAGATTTTCTCAACTACCAAAAATTAAAATTTGGAATTTTATTTATGACGAGTTCTTAAAAAACGGAACTCGCCATTGTATAGAAAATGATACCTCAGTAGATGATAGTATAGTTCAGGTTTTTTATTTAGATCAGTTTTTTGGTCCCAAAGAACATAGGGAACCGAAAATTACTGAACTTTTAAATTACCGGTTCTCGGTAAATTTTTAATTCTTTTTTTCCGCTGGCGCTACACCAAGCCTGCTAACCACTATACCACCGGGGCAGCAAATTATTGTAATATTCATAATTTTTAATTGTAATATCCGTAATTTACCGAAAAACAGTAAAGAATATTCCTCCTTCCCCTATAAATTCTAAGTGAACACATCATTTGTCAGAATTGAAAGCTCATTGTTAAACCTTAAATAAAGCTTATCAATAGTTAGTGCAGTTTTGTGCAAAACTGCCCCCAGGCCGAAAAAACGCTTTCGATTCCACGGAGGTTAGTTAAAAAGTGCCAACATGCCAGTTTGTTGCGATGAATAGTAAAGGATTTTATTCCTCAAACCTGGTGCCTATACTTTTTCCTTAATTGCCAACTTTCATGATAAAATGTTCGAATTTGTTCATATAACCACCTTTGGAATGAATACGAAATATTTTTGACAAATACGGAAAGCCCGAAAGAAAATTACTTGGTGATAAAATACATGGCTTGATCAAAAAATCGTCAAATTTTACAATTTTCGCAGGTTGTTTAAGTTCAATTGCCTCAATTGCTTTTTGGTTGTGTTGGTACACTTTCCCTGACGTTTCTTAGCATTTTGAACCATATTGGATGCTTAGTTTATTGTTGGCTGTCGGAAAGGTTACACATTTTTGATGTGCTCAGTGTCATAACGGTGTCGATTTTGGCCGAAAATTTACTAACAAGCAGAGAAGTGTGAGCAGGTGTATTATCGTGGTACAAAGGTCGGTTTCCCCACAAATCCAGACGTTTCGTTCGAATCGTTTCACGCAAACAGCGTATAACTTTCTGGAAGTATTTCTTATTAATCGAACGATCTAAGAACTCATGTTACACTACTTGATGAGCTTTTTTTGGTGTTGCGTCTTTAGTAAGCTTTCAGTGGGACGATTTAGCCTTAATTTTGATGTTTTATTCGTAAACTCGTGTTTTATCACCAGTTATGACCCGTTTGAGCAGTTCTGAATCGTCGTTGACTTCATTCAGCAACTTCTTAGCCAATGGAAGTTGTCACTAGGATGACCAGTCCAAAAACAACTAAACTTGAACGAAATCTGAACAAATTTTAAAAATTCGAAAATTTCGACTTAAAAAAACAGGACAGTTTTAAAGTATCGAATTTTGTTATGTATTTGATAAAAAAAAGAAAAAATTGGTTTGGTGGCAACGATCATCCACTGGTCAGAAAACAGATTTGTAGTTAAATCTCTTCTACGAAAGTTTCAAAAGCCGCCACTTTGATTCATCATTTGGATGTGCTGAAACCAATTCATTTATCATCAAATTTGTTGGTTAAGTCGGGTACCAAATTACAATGGAATTGGTGCACAACTGCAAAAGTTTCGTTTGGGGAAGGAATGAAGTTTCTCAAATGAAACATGCCAGAATTCAACAAATATTCCAACACATTTTTTAAATAGTTCAAAATCTAAAATAAATTAAATCATGTCTTAAAGAATTTTTTGGGCCATATCATTTGGGCTGCAGTTTGATTTTTTAATTAAAATATTTAAACTGTATGGAAATTATTATTTTTCTGTCCTTCCTCTGAGTTTACGCAGGATAATGTAAGACATTTTCCCGGACGCCCGCAGAAGTTTGGAAAACCAGAACATGTCCAGAGAAATCAGGACGTCTGGCCACCCGTGATTGTCACTCCTCTAAAATAAAAGAAATTTATTCATTTGAATTTGCGTATCAATTTATTGAAGAAGCGTTGAACCAAAAGTTCTAAACAAAATACCAGGGAAATGCGATTAGCAGAAAGGTTAACTCATATATTATAAAAAAAATAAAAAATATTTTACGGAATTAGTTTGGCACACAAAAAAAACAATTTTTAAAGAAACCAACTATACTTGCGAACACTAATGTATCCATTTAAGCTGCATTGTTCAATGTTCATTGTCAATCCACTTTTTGATTTCTGTGGCCACAAGTCATAAGAGCCTAAGTCTACAATTCGTATGAGTTTTAAGAATTCTATGGTTTTTGTAAATGCTTCTTACTGTAATACGCAGTTGCAAGAATATTATAAAAAAATTGATTTGATATTATATGAAATCGATTACTGATATTTCGAATTTGAGATAATGCGTAAAAGAGGTCAAAGTCAACTTATGCCATTATGACTTGTGGCCACAGATATAGTCAACGGCTATATTTAGATCCGGCTCCACATCCATACACTTAAAAATTTGGACTGGTACGCGATACATACTTCAAAGGAACACCGTGATGGTTGAGATTCACGCTATTAAAGCAAGTTCTAAACTAGGAAATGCTAAATTACGTTCATATTTTTGCTTAATCAAATTGTAATTCAAACTCAATTTTTAATTTAATTTGCCGTCATTCTTGATTATATTTAATTACAGTTTAGAATTCATATTCTTTTATACATCGTGCTATTACTAAATAATTTTGTTATTTTATTGAAATCATGTTTCGTATTGCAATTAAAATTTACACTTCTCGAATCGTTTTAAAATGAAAGCTGGAATTGAACTGTAAATTTTGTATTTTAAATTTCACTCAAATTTATAACTCAATTCCTCCTTCAATTTTGTTGCAATCGAGTTTGGGACTTGTTAGCCTATTTGTATTCAAAATATCACAAAATTTCTATCTAGCTAACTGCAACCAAAATTTTAAAATTCAAATTAGATATGCAAACTCTACTTTTAAACTAAAAACCAAATTACAGTTATTTTTTTGCTCAAGTCCAAATTTTGTTCAAAATTTCATTTATCACATTGGGAACTAAGTTTCTATCTTAATTTTTTTCGAATCCATTTTGATTTTAAACTAAGTTACTAGTATGAAAACCACCCACATATTAAAAGGAAAACTACAATATAATCAATTAGTAGAATATGTGCCTAAATATTTTAAATTTCACTCAAGCTTTTATTTCAATTTAATTCAATGTGCGTGATCAATATTGCAATCAACATTCAAGTACAGTTTGGCAGTTTAACTCATTTTCGGATGAAAATGTCACTCAAAGTTTATTCAAATCCAGATGGAATTGTAAGACGTTTGAAAGCCTTGGGATTCATCCAAAAGATGGGAAATTGGGTGCCATACGAGTTGAAGCCAAGAGACGTGGAAAGACGATTTTGCATGTCGAAATGCTGCTCGAGCGCCACAAAAAGAAGTCGTTTTTGCATCGTATTGTCACTGGCGATGAAAAATGGATCCATTACGATAATCCAAAGCGCAAAAAAGCGTATGTCAAGAAAGGCGAGGCCGGCCCATCGACACCAAAGCCGAATATTCACGGGGCTAAGGTCATGCTGTGCATTTGGTGAGACCAGCTAGGTGTGATCCACTATGAGCTGTTGCCAAGTGGCCAAACCATCAATTCCCAACTCTATCGTCAACAATTTATCCGATTGAAGCAGAAAATCCAGGCAGAGCGGTCAATGTATGCGACCAGACACGAGTCAATCATTTTCCACAACGATAATGCTCGGCCACATATTGCGGCGCCGATCAAAAATTACCTGGAGAATAACGGATGGGAAATCCTGCCTCACCCGCCTTATAGCCCAGACCTTGCTCCTTCCGACTACCACCTATTTTGATCCATGCAGAATGCCCTATCAGGAATACGCTTCACTTCAGTTCAAGGCATCGAGAATTGGCTCGATTCGTTTTTGGCCGCCAAGCCGGCGCAGTTTTTCTGGGATGGAATCCATATATTGCCAGAAAGATGGGAAAAAGTAGTGGGTAGCGATGGGCAATACTTTGAATAAAAAATCTTGTAACATTTTTCCATAATAAAGGCTCAAATTTCATAAAAAATTCCGGTTTTTTAAGCATACACCCAATGATCTAATTTTATTCTGGATCCATCCAAGGTTTTATTCGAATCCATTAAAACAATTTTCTTTTCCAGTCTAAATTTTTGATCCAATTCAAATTGGTTTCAAAATGTTTATTTTGGTTTTCCCTAGACATATCTATTCTTTGCTCCACCAATTTGCTCTCATTTATATTTCTCTCAAAACTATGTGATAAATCAAAAATTTCACCGAAGATTTTAATTGGTTTGGAATGCTAAAATCATTTTTTAAAATTTAAATTCAAATTTCACTCAAAATTTCCGATACAAATTTCTAAACTAAATTCAAAGGAAATTTTGTTGGTCTCAAATATCAAATCTCGTATTGCATTGCAACCCAATTCTTACCTAATTACAATTAAAATTATGTTAAAATCTAGTTTGGAACACCAAATGTAGAAATGTAAACTCAAATTTTTGCTCAAAACCAAGTAGAATGTCCTATCAATTTCTAATCTAATTTTCCGATGCAAACTGAAGTTTAATGCAAAATCAGTTTCTTAATTTTTATTTTAAATTTCACTCAAAATGTTGTTGGCACATCGTGGTTCGAATTGTAACTCAATTAAAATTGTTTCTGTTTAATTTCAAACTGAAATTTTATGGATTTAACACCGGAAGATGTTTTTTAAAACCACTCAATATTTACTCAAGCTCTGGTTGGAATTTGTATTCAAAGATTGGAATGCAAATTCTATTTATGTATAACTAGATTTCTGCTGAAAACTACTACCTATTAGCTTTTGATTCATATTAAACACAAAATGTTGTTCAAATCTAGTTTGTAATTCTAATTCAATTTTTATATCTAATTTAAATACCTACTCATGAATATGTTCAATTACATTTGAAAAATATAATCGTTTGTGAAATTCACAAACGTATGTTGGCAAACAATATGTTCACTTTTCTCACGTAAATGGCACTTAATATTTTACTAAGACTCATGTTTGAATTCTGAGTTAATTTCTATTCTAAATTAAATTTAAAATTTTATAAATAAAAGAACATTTAAATATTTTTATTAAAGAAAATTTTCTTCAAACTTGATGACAATTGCACTGAAGAATTAGCTGTCACATTTTGTCTTATAAAACATTTTCCAAAATATAATCAGAGATGGCACTGAAATCACTTTACCTAGTGTCAATACGTTTTTTGGTTCATTAAAAACTCCAACAGGCTTCTTTTAAAGCTTATAACATTATTTGAATATTTAATCTCTCTTGGCAGTGAGTTAAATTGTGACACTTAATATATTTAAATTTTTATCCGTATCTCTGATATATGGCCTCCAGGTGTAATTTTTCGCCCGTTTATTAATTGTCTGCGCAAGCCAAAAATCGGAACCGGATTAACTGATTCTGAACAGCAGCTATAATTTCTCCTGATGACATTTATATTTTCATTGCAAACAAGGGTAGATCCACAGTTACGAATCTGTTACTATAACATAACTAGCTAAGTTTCTTCTGCTGTGTCAAATGGTAATAATGTTGAAGTTGTTTATACTGATTTTAGTAAGACCTTCGATAAAATGGATCATAATTTACTAAAAATGAAACTGGTTTCATTAGATTATATTACCTATTACATATATGGATTACATCTTATCTGGACTACAGAACGCAATTTGTAAAATTTGAAGATCATGTTTCCCGTACCTTACATTTCATTTAAGGAGTTCTTTAGGGTAGCCACTTGGATCCTTTGCTATACGTTTTATGTATCAATGATGTACAGTTGTTTGTCTGAAATCCTCAAGTATGCCAATGACATAAAAATTTTCAACAATTTCGTGGTGACAATTTACTAATTCTAAGTTAAGCAATATTCTTGTACAATGCCCATTTTGTGTAATATTTTGGGTATTTGTTTCAGTTTGAGCAATTCAAATTTTGAAAAGATCAACAATTTTTATAAAAAAGCAGAAAATTGCGTAACCCTCATTTTATTTTTGATTTTATAATATGAATATGTATGTATTCAGACATTTAGTTCACGGTAATAAAGGTCCAATATTATTAGAAGAGAAATTTCAAATAACGGTATTTGGCAAACTTTTGATGATTGGCTACTTGATCATGCTCCAAACTCTAACCAATAAATTGGTAAAATTCTAAAACTCTAAACATAATCAGTTTCAACATAATCCTGTCAAAGTTTATCATCAGGAAACTGTCCAAATGGGAATCCTACTTAAACCTGGCTCTTTATTTGAATAGCAAGTAATACCGCAAATATTTGTTTCCAGCGTGTAGTAGAGCCACTCCTTAGTCGGCAAAAACATTTATTAATTATGGGCCCCAAATTTTTTTTTGGGTTGCGAAAGCTAGTAGGTACGTCAACAAATCTCAGATCAAATCAATTTTTAGTTTAAATTGTTTAACTCACTTCGGTCCCATATTCCATTCCCAGTTATTTCAAAAAATTATTTCAATTATCTTTTGTTTCAAACCTAGAACTTGAAATGCACAATTTTCCTCTGCGATCTCCACCTAATACTCTAACCAACGCCGATCATTATGGTTTTGAATCTATTTCTGATTCCATTGAGCAAATCCTTCCGAAACGACAAAACACTGAGGCAGTGGATGGTTTCAATGTTCATAATATTCTTTGGCTTCCTTGTTCTTCGTTGAACGAATTTAGAATAGTTAGAAATTTTTCTGTGGCGAAGATGGCCAAAGCCAAAAGAGATCACGAGGTTAGATAAAGACAGAAGATGCGACAGGTGTTAGAAAAATACGGTGGCAGTAACGCCTTTTGGTCTTTTGTTCAAAATGTCCAAGATAATTGCACAGTTGTAGCAAAAAAGCCGAGATGCCTCTAAAAGAAAAAAGTAGCATAAAAGGACACTCAAGAAAAAACTGATTATCTCACTATAAAATTTGATCCACCAGAAGGTGGATCCCAATTAACAACGAACTTTACAAATGCATTTAATCGCATGTGGAAAACAATTCGAATTACAGTTCATTGAACTCAAGGATCTTATAAACTAAGTGGTGGTCCTCTTCTCCTAAGGAATACAATTATTATTTAAAGCCCTTTCTAGCCGCTTCCCCTAATTATATCAAACAGTTGGGGAAAAATTGGTAAAAGCGACTTCCTAAAGTTTAGGACCCCTAAGCTAAAGCATTTAGGGGCGGCAAATTTTATGCAGTGACAACCCTATTTTTCTTAGAAGAGAAAAAACGATACCGGTTTACAATTCAAGAACTTAACCTTCTTAAGAAATCACATGGTAAAATTATTGCTGACGAAAGTATTTCCTCCATAATATTTACGGAAAAACTGAAGAGAAAACTGAGCAAAAAATTTGAGACGCGAGTATCTTATTGTCAGTTTGATTGATCAAGAAAACTGACGACATAATGTTTTCTCTAATTACGTTATAAAATTTGGTTTTGAATGAAATTAAATTAAATTAAGCCTCACAATTACTTCAAAATAAGAGTGAAAAACAAAATTGGTAATTGTAATACAACGTTACTGGTAAAAAACATTACACAATACATTCGAATTACAATTTTTCTATATGTTCCGTAAGACATAATTTAATTTAATTTGATTCAGAACATCATTTTAAAATACTTCCAATTACCGAAAAATTATATAATTACGTGTGCATTAAATTTTATAAAATAAAAAAAAATGTTTACTCGCATTCCGCGGTTCAAACTGACTACAGAATACAGATGAGGCTATTTGTTACTGTGGCTGTAAGCAGCAATATTTCACATTCTATAGATTGCTCAGACAAATTAAACCTGGCTTAACGTTCTATTTTCAAATTACATGTTCTTTGCCTGAAATTAAATTTAAATTACAATCAGAAGAAAGCCCTGCAACATATTTAACGCAATCCATTTCCTCTATCTACCCATAAATCAGGCCTGTCAAATGATTTCGTGTAACTGTGCCACTATACTCGAAAAAATTTAATGTCACATCGACGTAAAACCAAGTATTATTTAAATATTTAAATAAAAAGTAATAAATGTAACTGTTTTTTTTTTAAATAAATATGCATCTTTAATTTAAATTTTAAAACCAAAACAAATTAGCCCAGTTATAATTTTAGTTTTACTGTATCAGTCGTAACGTATAAGTACTTCGTTTCCCACACAATTACAGCTTTCTAGCCCTTTACATTTATTTTATTTTATAATAAATGACTTATTAATTATATTTTGTAACTAACTTATACATATAAAGAAAATAGTTAAGCTAATAATTAAGTCAAATATGTATAACAAGAAAATCAAATCAAAATAAAACGAAAAATCTTCATTTTGTGAAATAAAATTTATTTCATTTTTAAATTTAATGCCGGAAACATCATTTCTTAACACACAGCAATTTTTTTATGTACTCGTATATAAGTATGTACGAGACTACTAGTACAAAAAAAAACTTTTTTTTTATATAAAAGTACAACAACAACACGACATAAAAAACTACAATTACGTCAAACTTATTTACATCACAGAATATACTTATGCATACATATTATAGTGAAGCGGTGTACAACGTTAGTTCTTTTGCCTAGTATAATGTCGGTCGTTTAGGTACTTACAGACATACAATTAATACGGCAATAACCAATATTATTTACAATATACTATGTACTCGCTATTTTTGGGTGTATTTTTACATACATATATCTGTATATACAATACATACATAAAGGCAATGGAGGAAAGCGCATCAGTCTACTTTATGTCGCGCTACAGAAGTGAAACTTTTAAATGTTGGTTTATGCTGGTTTATATACATGTAAAGTAAATTGGTGTACATTACGGCAGAAATCCCAAGATTTTGTGATTATGCAATTTTGTGCCTATTTGTGCATAGCTTACTTTAGGAAGCAGGATAAGACGAGTCACGTAATTATCACACCAGAAATCCCATATATTCCGTTTACCTAACATAACCTATTGCTATGGATGTGAAGTTTTCCACACTTTATTCCACAGTAATACGTATACAAATCCTATTGGAAAAACTAATATCATATTGGATTCTATCTAATTTTACATGTGTTAGTGCGTATTGTACACTGTTATGAATCCACATAAATATAATTTTATTAAATTTCGATTTTTTTTATAAAAAACGACTAAAATCAATGCAAAATAATTTTTGTTCAAATAAATTGTTATAATGCAATACATAAAACTAATTTAATTTGAAATTGGGATATTTAGTATTCTATATTACTATAAAACGGTGTAATCTAATAAACTGAATTGTTTAATCTCAATCATACAACAAAAATATTAGAATAATATCTATAATAAAAACAGTTTTTAAGCATAACTGAAGCGGAATGTTAAACTTATTAAATTTATTTAAGTAATTATACTTTTCTGCTACCAGTTAAGCTTTTTCAACCAATCATCGAAGTTCTAAAACTAGAAACCAAAGTTACAAACCAAAAAAGTAGCAAATAATTTTAGTTCAATATTATTTGGTTCCAATTGGAATCCAACTATGCTGCATTAAAAACCAAATTCCTCTAAAGAAACATAAATCAAGATTTCGTTTTAATACGGGCTAGAGGGTAAATTCTGGGCTGGTTGTATTGGGAATTTAGTCATCTACCTCGTGTATCGTCGGAACCTCATTTCACGCCTCAGGCAAGGGATGTTATTGGCCAATTAACAATTTCAATAGAAATCGCGAAATAAACTTCAAGATTAATATAATAATTTCAATTGATATAAAATGTTTCCAGAATCATTTATTCCCCTGGATAGGGGGTAGTTTTTGGAATCGATAGACGGAGTGGTATGCCAGCTACAACGTGCACTATTGGAAAGTCAATTCAAATCTCTGGCAAATAGTGCCATGGCCCATTTATCAGGTTGAGTTAAAATTTCGATTGATATATAAAATTTCCAGAATCATTTATTCCCCTGGATAGGGGATAGGTTTTGGGCTCTATAGACAGAGTGGACTGTCAGCTACTACGTGTGCTATCGGAAAGTGAATTCAAATCTCTGGCAAAGGGTGCCATGGCCCATTTATCAGTTTGAGTTAAAATTTCAATTGTTATATAAAGTTTCCAGAATCATTTATTCCCCTGGAGATAAATGTTACCTCTGGCGAAAAAAACCATTATTTTCCAATTTCCTTTTTATAGTTTATGAAGAAAATTATTTTTGTTTTAATTTTTAATAAAAATAATTTTTATTTTCTTATTAGAATAAAATTGTATCACAGACACAAGCTATAAGTAATGAACTTTAGTACCAGAAAAATTGTATTAACTAGAGAAAGAGCGCCATCTTATTTTGTTATATCAAATTTTGATTTTAACGCAAAATGGCTGAGCGGAAAATTAAAAAAAAAAATCCAAAATTAAAATATACGTCACGAACTGAAAACCAGTGCTGAGATGTTCTAACATCACTTTTTTCGATGTTCGATAGTATTCATGACTCTCTTTTCAAGAATAAAATTGTATACTATTTCAACTTTTGAATTTAGCTTTTTCTATTGCGATCTCAGCATGCTCGCATAAAACATCATTCTATTTCTACATTCATTCATCACTCTTTATCACAAAAAATTTTGTTTGCGATATTTTATCGATGTGAAGAAAAGGAAAAGTATACAGAAAGCTGAGATCGCATTAGAAAAATTGTAATGAAAGAAGAAAATAGCGTACAATTTTGTTCTTGTTACAAAAGACAAAATACTATCGAAAACGAATCGAAAGTGATGTTAGAACATCTCAGCACAAATTTTATTATCTCACGATTTATTATTACATAAGCGTATGCAATCGTCACCTCAAGAGCAGTCGCATATTGTTCGACGTTATTTAAAACAAAGCGCGGTCGCCTACTTTTTTAGTTTCATAATATGAAAATTTTCGATATGATCGCAAAAAAAGCGCGTCGAATAATTTCATAATATCTCATTTTCGACGTTGTCGAAAAAAAAGGGCGCGTCGAAAATTTAATAATAGCCCCCCAGGTCCTTACTAATAGTAAAATAATGACGTGTTTTTAGAAAAGTTTTTTTTATAATAAAATCAATTTTATTAAAAATGTTGAACTTAAAAATAATTATACATTTATTTGCAACTAAAATAAAATTATTTTTTAAACATGGTTGTTTTATTTTAACCAACCAACTTCCTTAGAATTCATTGAATAAAATTCTAAATACAGAATAGTCTATGCTTGACGTTTGCTTATTTCATGTCTATTGTATTTTAATGGCTTTATAATTAATATAACAAAATAAGATGGCGCTCTTTCTCTAGTTAATACAATTTTTCTGGTACTAAAGTTCATTACTTATAGCTTGTGTCTGTGATACAATTTTATTCAAATAAGAAAATAAAAATTATTTTTATTAAAAATTAAAACAAAAATAATTTTCTTCATAAACTATAAAAAGGAAATTGGCAAATAATGGTTTTTTTCGCCAGAAGTAACATTTATCTCCAGGGCAATAAATGATTCTGGAAACTTTATAATATACCAATTGAAATTTTAACTCAAACTGATAAATGGGACATGGCACTCTTTGTCAGAGATTTGAATCCACTTTCCGATAGCACACGTTGAACCTGTCAGTCCACTCTGCCTATCGAGCCAAAATACTACCTCCTATCCAGGGAAATAAATGATTCTAGAAACTTTATATACCAATTGAAATTTTAACTCAAACTGATAAATGGGTCATGGCACTCTTTGCCAGAGATTTGAATCCACTTTCCGATAGCACACGTAGAATCTGGCAGTCCACTCTGCCTATCGAGCCGAAATACTACCTCCTATCCAGGGGAATAAATGATTCTGGAAACTTTATTTACCAATTGAAATTTTAACTCAAACTGATAAATGGGCCATGGCACTCTTTGCCAGAGATTTGAATCCACTTTCCGATAGCACACGTAGAACCTGGCAGTCCACTCTGCCTATCGAGCCGAAATACTACCTCCTATCCAGGGGAATAAATGATTCTGGAAACTTTATTTACCAATTGAAATTTTAACTGAAACTGATAAATGGGCCATGGCACCCTTTGCCAGAGATTTGAATTCACTTTCCGATAGCACACGTAGTAGCTGACAGTCCACTCTGTCTATAGAGCCCAAAACCTATCCCCTATCCAGGGGAATAAATGATTCTGGAAATTTTATATAACAATTGAAATTTTAACTCAAACTGATAAATGGGCCATGGCACTTTTTGCCAGAGATTTGAATTGACTTTCCAATAGTGCACGTAATAGCTGACATACTACTCCGCCTATCGAGCCCAAAAACTACCCCCTATCCAGGGGAATAAATGATTCTGGAAACTTTAGGTACCAATGGAAATTTTGCTTGTCAGGATCCGTTAGTACATGGAGTAGCTACCTAAAATTAATATTTTCCATATAGTCCATATTATTATTTTGACTAAATTCCACTAATATTTCCCTTGACTGTTCCTATTTTTCCTGGGAATAACATTTATTCTTAAGATTTTGTAAAGAAATTACATTTTTAGTACTAAATATTTCAATATGAATAGTAATTTTTCCAATTGGAATTTATTTTAGCAGTGTAAAACTAATACATATATAGAATCTGTGGATTTGTGGAAAACTTCACACCCATCCTATTGCTGTAAAAAAATTAATTTCAACGTTTCCATTTCACCACATAAAAAATACTCACTTTTCTACGGACTGTTCTTCGGTGGAGGGCCGCATTCCATTTTCTGAATTTTCTCAATTTTATAGAAAACTCAAATTTTCAGTGCTTGTTTTCAAAAATTGCTTAACCGATTTGAATGATGGCTCATATGAAAGGGAACCTCTTTCACTCTTCATTGATATAATGGTATCCTTTTTTCTTTTTATGGAATTTTAGTTTTTTGTCGTGTTTTTTTTTTTTTTTTTTGAAAATGCCATGTTTGGTGACCTTTGACACAAGGGGTCACCACTTTTTATATTTTTTTCAAACAACACAATAAAAAGTAATGGGTTATATTCTGTTTAAAAAATATGATTTTTTTTAATATACAGTGGTAGTCAAAATTATTTGTATATTTTAAAAGTTGTATAATGTATTCTACAAAAGATAAAATTTAGGCTAAACGATTATTTAAACAAATAATTGTTTTGTATATTTATTGTGAATTATGTATTGATATTTCAGTTAGTAAAAAAAAATTAAAAATCTTTATTTGTACCCCTAAAAAATCCCTAGTAACGGGAACATCACTTTTTTATGTTAAAAATGTTCCAGTATTCATTTTGTCATAATATCCGGCTCCACAACACAATATTGTTTTGGAAAATGGGAAAAATTAAGGAATTTATCAATAGAACGAGGCTGGTGTCTTACTTAAAAAATAATTTCGAACCCAAAAGTGCCTAATTAGGGAATGCCATCCCGGTATTATATATAAGGCAATACCGGTATCCCGGATTCGGTATTGATAAAAAACAGGGATTTGGGGATTTTTGGATTGACAAAAAGACTGGGCTCCCGGGATTTCGGGATTGAGAAAAAAACCGGACTCCCTATGCCTAATAAATGTTAAGGGAAAAGGACGACACAAAAAGACAATGCCTAAGGAAGACAAAAGAATGACTACGCTTGCGCAAAGAAACCCTTTGAATACAGTAAAATCTGTTCAGTGTGACATAAACAATGTGTAAGAGAAAATGAAATTAGCGTAAAACCTTTCGCGGCTTCTTGAAACAAATGTAAAAGTTTATATTAAACAAAAAAAGCCATTTATAAGCCTTAAAAATAGAAAAAATCGGCTAAACTTTTCTCGAACCTATTGAGCCAAACCCTTAGATGGAAGCTACGGTAAGAGATATTTTCATTCAACACCTCAACAAAGTTTCGTAATATAACAATGTCAACTCGGCACAGCAAAGGAGGCAAAGTAATGGTTTGAAGGCATTTTAGCTACTTCAAGCACATATTTGGTGGTCCTTAATGAATATGCAATGGTTTCCGGGAGTAAATTGATAGGAACAGATTTCATATTGCTGTAAGACCGTTCACAAAATTAAATGTATAACTAAATTTCTTCAACATTTGAGCCAATAGCTTGACTGGCCACCATAAAGCCCAGATCTTAACCCCATAGAAAATTTATGGCCTTACATTAAACAAAAAATAAAAATATCTATTGGATCCCTAAACAAATTCAACAAAACCTGGTCCCACCAGGAATTATAAAGATTTTTATTTTAATAATTAACAATAAATATACAAAACAAAAATTTAATTGTTTATTTAAGTGTTTATCCCAAATTTTAACTTTTGCAGAATATGGGCATTAGACAATTTTTGCAAGGTACAAATAATTTTGAGTTCCACTGTATATTCAAAGAATCATATTTTATAAACGGAATATAACAAATTATTTTTTATTGTGTTGTTGGATTTTAAGGGATATAAGCTTTCAGAAAAAAAAAAATATAAAAAATGGTGACCCCTTAAGTCAAAGGTCACCAAACATGGCATTTTCAGAAAAAATCTGTGAGCCTCATCCACAATAAGCTCGCGAGAGAAGTGAGACTTCTTTAGTCATAGATGTTATTTTTTTGCTGCCCATACTATCGCATGCGTTGAGCGGCGTGTTTTTGCGGATACTAATCCACGTGGTCGACCCTATATCGGTATTTTTCTTAATGTGTTACACATCCTCGAACTTCACTATAATGATGTGATAAATGAGTATGAATTACCTACCAATACAATAACGACGCAAGTAAATAATATATGTAGTTAATAATATTTACAATAAACAGTTCACACTGTTATAAAATATTATAAAATTCACAGTTCAAAATATTATTAAACTATTTTTAACAGAATCAACAATTTTTAACAAACTCTTAAATAAAAAAGAAAATTTTATAAAACTTGCATAAGGTTGTGACTGTGATTATGTATCATTTCTCTTTGAGAAAATATTAAATATTCGGAATGGAAGTTACATAAGTGTGTAAAGTGCAAAAAGTCAGTCAACGTATAATGGATTCGGCTAATATAAAAGGCATTAGCTTACCTAAAGTTCAGACAATTTGTATTTGTTGTTATTTGGAGTTTTAAATGTTAAATCAAGTGGTGGTAAGGACGGCTCCTCTGATGTATAAAATATTAATTTGGTTCGAGTATGTTCATCTGTTATTCAACAAATTCATCAGAAATACCAATCGTTTCAACATTTCTTCATTCAACGACACTTTAAAATCAATTAACAGTTCTCCAATCGTGCATAATAAAATTAGATATAACAGTTACAATATAAAGAAAAAAACTCCAGAAGTTGCAAAAAAATGTCCAAGTATCAACTACCGTTTAGTTCTAAAAGAATAATATTTTACATTATTACTAAAAAGTTGGTCTGGCCGGAGAATTCAAGTCAACTTCGGTGTATCTTATTATTTGGTAAATATTGCAAAAAAGATTCAGATCCAGAAATATTCAGATCCAGATACTTATATTCAAAAATTCATATTATATAAACGGAATATGGCCCATTTTTTTTTTGTTGTTTGGTTTTAAAATACATGTTTTAGAAAAATATTTAAAAATTGGTGACCCCTTGTATCAAAGGTCACCAAACATGTCATTTTTTCAGAATGACAATGTTCCGATTCCGATCAATTTGACGAAAAGAATGTCCCTTTATTGTGTTTAGTCAAAGGAATTAATTTTGAAATAGTTCGCTGAGACATTTTGAAAGATACATAAGTTGGCAAAAATGTACATGCATTAAAAATACGCGTTATGACAGGAATAGATTCCCTGAAGGTTACATATTTCTGACGTATTTTTGGAAACCATTTTCAAAATTTGAAATCGTCTTGTTGTTTCCGATGATCAATTCTTAAGTCTGTAAGCAACTATTGTATTGAAAACTTTGTTTTCCGAAAATATGATATCCAATATCTATGATTTCGTTTTGTCTCATATTGTTTGTTCATATAGAATTCCTATTCGGAGCCATTTTGGTGTGGACCGATTAATGTTGATTGGAACATTTTGGGAGTGGTGACAAATTTAATTTAATTGAAGAAATTAAAATGCTCGCAAATGCTCGCAAGCATTTGTTGAACATGATTTTTTAGTGGATGACCGGCTTAAGGGTAGAAAATCCAAGAAATAGTAGAGATATTGAGCATGTGCTGAAACTAATTATATTTCATTAATCATTAAGTTATTCGTATTTAAACATAACGTCTTTAATGGATAAAAAGGATTTTAAAATGTAGAACACGTCAATGGCTAAATATTGACGATAAAGGGGAAAGATGATACAAACAGTATAGAAACTTGATAATTGTTTCACTTCCGAATACGATAACTTAGGGGTTTAACGAAGTCCTGGATATTATTTTAGCTTGTACCAAGCTGATCTTGTTTTCACAAACTAAACGTTATAAAATTATCTTAGAAAAATGTTGCATTTTCGATATTCAGAAGTGAAATTGTTCCACTAACAAACAGTACACACGTGGACATAGAAGGACAAAAAAAGAAGTTCTATAAACATTCTATAAACCATAAGAGTCTGAAATTCTTGGATAAATTAAAAATGTACCCATAGACCATATGATTTGTGAAAATCTGTGGTTTACCATATAATCAAATAATAAATAGGAAACACAATTTTGATAACCTTGACATTTTTTTTGGTGTAATTCAAAAATGTTTGCACAATCAAAATCCATATGAAAACACTTTTAGTCGTAATCTTAAAACTCGATAATAAATTAAATCAGATAAGCGTATAGTGTATTGCAAAAATTGATGGTGCTAAAAACCTTGTAATTTACCAAAGCAACAATTTAGGGCATACAAAATAAATTATAACACCTTATTTGATTTCCAAAAATTTGATGACCGGTTATATTCAATGTC
The DNA here is from genome assembly GCA_963556165.1 of Tipula helvola. Taxonomy (NCBI): domain Eukaryota; kingdom Metazoa; phylum Arthropoda; class Insecta; order Diptera; family Tipulidae; genus Tipula; species Tipula helvola. Next base: position 52,732,217 of record OY744481.1, read on the forward strand.
CAAAAATAGCCACAATTTTATATATAAAGATGACTATATTTAGATATAAAATAAATATTTACAGTTCAAAGTTTTTTTAATCGGCAATTTCTTTTCGAAAGTCATAAATTTTCCAATAAATTTCTTGTAGCGCGTCGCTCATTTATTATTTTAAACGAAAAGATTTCTTATCGATAATTACGAAGATTATATGCTAAACGTATGGATATGTATGTATATAACAAATTCAAACAGGAAATATGGTCTTAACAACTAGAAAATTTATAATTTTCACCAAATTAATGTTTTATTTTTTTGACATAAACCAAGACGAACAACAAATTTGTACTTTAAACGCAAAATGTATAAAAGAAATGTTTCCAAAGCTGTGTGTATATAGCTTATACAACCGAAGCCGAAAGGAAATATGCTTTACCACGTTATAAATAAAATAATTTGGTTTAATTTATTTTAATTTTTTTGATTTTATTTCTCAACCCACAAATCAATCATTCGGAATAGAATTAACCACCAAAAAAAAAAAAAACTAAAACTAAATTGTAAGTTTCTAATTTAATTGTTAATTTATTTTAATTTTTGTAAATCATGAATATTATATGTTTAACAATTTGTATTTGGCTGCGTACTGAATAACCTAAATAAAAACCTTCTAATTTTTAGCTGAAAAACTTTTAATTTGCAACAAAATTTAAACAAATTGATTGATTTTATTGTGTTGTGTCCGTGTTTTTGGGGAAATCAACCATCAATAGATTTGTTGGTCTAAGGTTTTTTGAACCGCAGATAATAATTTTAAAACGTATTTTAATTAAACGCGCCTATTTCTTATTAATTACACCATTAAAAGAATAGCATGTCTTAAATTTATTACTATATACATAAACTATTATTATCATTCCGCGTTTCTTATTTAAGTCAACGTCATCTTGTTTAATTTAAGCAAAATGTTTCTTTATTTTTGTTTTTTGGGTTAATAATTTCTTGAGAATTTTTTTTTTTTTTTTTAATTGTACAAAGACATATTGCGGGTGATGGGCTGAACATGTAATTAAAATAAATATAAAGAATTAACCGTTAATTCAATGAACATTAACCAAAAAATAAAGATTTTATTTTTAACATGAAAAATGTAAAAATTTCGTGGTCGAAATTTAAAAAGTTAATTAATACCACAAAAAATATTGATTGATAATTTTGTATAAATTTAACAAAAAAATTTTATTCAAAACATAGATAAATAAATATCCGGTCACTTGAAAAGAATATCAATATTTATTTGTAAACAAAGAATTTTATAAACATACACACGAAAGTTCATTTTCTTTATGACAAAAAACACCAACAAGAAAAAACTTTAAAAGAATTCCATACTGCCTCAGCTAATTTAAATAAGTTATTTATTCCATTATAGTTCCAATTACATATTCAATTATATTCATCATATGTATTATTTACTCATGCATACATACACAATAAATAATATAAATAAAATGACAACAACAACACAAAATGTATATTAGTTGTTGTTGTCATCATTTTTTATTTTATTTGAACAAAATACCATAAGGCACGCTTAACACCGGAAGACGACACATGATAGACATACAAAGTGTTAATATTTTAGTAGTATCATCATCAAAATAGTTGAATAGTTTATATTAATATTTATAATACAGTAGTTCGGTGTTTTTTATTTTATTATTATTATTATTATTGTTACTATTATTATCACTATTTTAGAATATTTATATTGTGCGACATTTGTTAGTTTAACATAGTGGTGGTGACTTAAATTTATTAACGGAGTGTCATACCATTGATAACTTACGGTTATGGTTTATAATCGTTTATTTATTCAAGTTAATTTTGATTGGATGCTAATTCAAATAAGTGGTAAATTGGTTTAATGTTGATGAAGATTTTCATCACCAATAGTCTATAGCTTCGTTATACTACTTTTAATTAAGTTATCAAGAAAATGGTGTGGCTATAGAAATTAAAAATTAGCAAGAAATAAAACCAAATTTTTAAATAAATATTTCTGGTTTTTTTTAAAAGTACCGTTAAATTTAGGCAATTAAAAAAACAAATGACAGCTTCTTGTAGGCTAGTATTTAACCTTATAAAAAATTAATATTCTTCCACAAAAAATCTATAGTTCGTGCATAAAAGCCGCACTAAACACTAATTGTCCGTTGAGAAAAAACAAACGTTGGTCATATGTAATGGGGCCAGGTGCGCTTTTTACGACGAGGGAAATTTTAAGCTTAAAACAAGTTACATATGCATACAATTTTTGCTTTACTATGAAACTATGTGGGAAAACGATTATTTTCATTTAAGTTTCAGTTTATTAGAAATGTGAGCTTTTGTTTTGTTTTTATACGAAAATGTTCATAAAACATGTAATTTTATTTGATTGAATAATCGAGTCAAGAAAATGTTTATTTCTTAGTGAAAATCGTCATGAAAAATAGGATATTTTTGAAATTTACAATATTGTCGTTTTTGTAATATACGTATACGTCATAAACATAACTCAAAATTTATAAATAATGCAATAATCATCTCTTTCATTGCCTCCATTCGAATCGAATACATTATCTTTCTATTGTTATTTTGAATTTGCGAAGCATTCTAGATTGTTTTGATTTTTTGTTATCTTCGCACTCATTGTATTGATTTAATTTTTTCTATTTGGCCCTTTTTGATTTATTTTAATTTTGATTGTTAACGTGCTGTCTTTTTCTTACCATTGGTTGTAGATGTATATAAATAATGACGTTATAAAATTGAATTTTCTCTTTTTAATACATATTGTTATTGTTGTAGAATGTTTTTTCATTTATTTTCCTTTATTTTCTTTTTATTATTGCTGAAAAATAGGAAAATTTGAGAATCTGTGTTTTAAATGAGTGAAGCAACAAACTCTATGAAAATAAATGAATTTTTGCAGTGTTTAAATTCAAATTTCGTTCCTTTCTTTACTCTCTTTTTGCGAAAGGAAAGAAAAAATATTTTGTTTTGTTTCTTTCCTCTACAACGAAATCCAACAAATTAAAATATCTCTCCTCTCATATCCCTTGTGTTTTATATGAGAAGAGATATTTTACTTTTTTCGATTTCGTTCCCGCGGAAAGAAACAAACAAAAATATTTTTTCTTTCCTTTCACAAAGAGAGAAATAAAAGATTAAAGAAGGGAAAGAAAAAATGAATGTGATTCAATAAATCCCAGGTTAGCTCGATTTTTCAAACCACGTGTTCGTGACGTCATGCAATTCCGATAAATATGTAAGTTATCCTTTTTTTACTTTTCGTTTTTTTATTTGTTGTTGTAATTTATACGTAAAAGAATTGGATGACGTCAAAAAAAAAAAGATGGCCATTTGCTTACATATTTCGAGCTAACCTGGGTTTTTGTTGAATCATGGTGTTTCTATTATTTTTAAGTTCATTTTTCATATGCCGGTAGCCGGTCTATTTACTACAAGACGGTTCTGCTTATATTTATTTATTTATTTTTATTCAATCTGTGAATCCAAAGATCCAGTGGCGATTAAAAAAATTGTTACATGTATATTTACATGAATAATAGCATAACAAATTTACAATATTAACATCAATACTAACAAAAAAGTTTTTAAGTTACTTACTACACTTGGAAATGCAACAAATCATTCACAGCTGAGGCTTCAAATAAAAATGATTTTAAACCTGATTTAAATGTATTTAATTTACGTGAGTTTTCTAATTGATACGGTATATGGGCTACTGAATATTTTAGGAGCCAATATTAGAAACGAATTTTGAAAATTTGACTTTGTAAATTTTTCATTAAACTGACTGAATTTAATAGGCAGAAATGCTTTTAAAACTTTATAGACAAACAGATGTCTAATAGGAAAAATCTCCGACAACTCAAACAAAGGCCACGAAGCAGATAGCCTATGTGCGTTTAGCATGATCCGAATAATATGTTTTTGAGCTATAACAAGGGGATGATTTCTTGAATAATAACTTCCTCCCCAGCAGGCTAATCCATATGATAGCCTAGATTCGACAAGCACAAAATAAATAATTCTTAAGACTGCGGAAGGACAGACTGAACGCAAAATATAAAGTTTTCGAATATAAGAACACACATATAATTACGTAGGAAATCGATATGATCAAGCCAACGCATACAAGTATATCTACAATCAAACCAATATAATTCAAATTAGATGCGAATTCAACTTTAAAACTTTAAAACAGTCACTGACAGAAGTTATGTGATCACACTAAAAATCATGGTAAATAACACCAGGATCAATAGCAACATCACTATTAAGTTTATAAATCATACCTTTAGTTTTTGTGCTTAGAAACATATTATGTGCAAGGCACATTGAATATTAGAGATAAACAACTGGTTATTATAAAGAAATACTAGATCATCCGCAAAAGCTATCAATTTTGAAGAAAACTTCAAAAAGAAAATGGAGATCAAAAACAGGATGGGGCCTAAAAGAGATCTTTGTAAAACGCCATCATTTATAATTTTACCTTCACTAATAACTTCACCAATTTTAACTATTTGCGACCTATCAGATAAATAAGATTGAAACCACCGTAATGTAACACCTCTAAAACCAGCATGTAAACGTTTTTTGAAATAATACATTGTGGTTAACCATATCAAATGCTTTTGTTAGACGCTATAGATATTTTCTTATCAAGAGCTGCATATAGGAAATTTAATAGCTTTCCTAAACTCGAACTGCATATTATGCAAAAAATTTGTTTTATTTAAAAAAACTAGTTACTCTTTGTTGAGCTACCTTTTCAATTAGTTTAGAAAACACTGATAGTATTACTTAATGGCTCTGTAATTTGTAACATTAGCTTTGTCTTCTTTTTTAAAAATAGGAATAACGACGAGCCCTTCTTTTAGTTTAGCTGGGAAAGTGCCAGAACCAAAACTAATATTTGTAATGTATGAAAACACAGACATTTTTGTAACAAGGATTGCTGCAGTTATCAATCCCAGCGAAATAAGAAGATTTTAAAGATGTTTTAACTTTAAGCAATTCATCTGGGCAAGTTTCAAAGAAAACACATGAATGAACTGAAGAATTGCAATAAATTAGGTCCGAGAAATCTTCACTAACGTTACTTAAGTTACGTTTTAAATTATGAACTGCATTAACAAAGTAATTGAAGAATATAGCTGCTATTTCACTTGTGTCAGTTACAGAATAATTTTCATCAGTGTCAATTTTCTTAATTTGAGCGTGTCTGCGGTCTTTGCTAAGAACCTCATCAATTAGTTTCCAGCATTCTGAAATATTTCGATTAACACTATCAAATTTATTTTTATTAAAGTCCACCCTAGCAAGAATAACATCATGTTTAACCATTTTATTTAATTCATCGAAACGACTTTCGAGATCTTATTAAGATTCCCAAGTGTTAACTATTAAATAGTTTGTTTTTGCTTAGAACACAAGAAGATACAACTGTGAGTAATTTGTTGGAAGGTCCTAGTCACACTGAAGTAACCATTACAGATTTCGGGGTACAATGTGTACCAAAAGTTACACACAAATGCACCCAATCCAATTTAATATTTATTAACATAGCTGTACTTTGGGATACTGAGGTAAAGTTAAAGGCAAATCGAGTTGCAGCATTTCCCTTAAAACTGCTATTGTACAAAGCAGTCAACGTTTTATCCCAATTTGGCATTTTGTTTTTGTAGTATGTAAATAAGTTATAAGAAATACTGCTTCAAAAATCAAATCATGCTTGCTGGCACCCGGAACGGTCACTTAATAATAATGAGATCAGACTGAGTAGAAGAGGTGCCAGTAAAATGAGACGGCTCAACATTAACAATTGAGTATAGACACCCCATAAGAGATTTCAATTAGCAGAAACTCTGTATGTGAAATATGAAGCCCATCTGGCACATATTAAACACATACTCCTCCATGAGTTTTTATTGTACGATTATTGCGAGTTTATGTACACCTAATAGTTTCTGCTTGAAATCTAAATGAAATGGTTGTATAGTCATGATTCCGAAACACAGATAGCATCAAAGACGACACAATTGATAATATACAATTTCATCCAATTTATGTTTTTTTTTTTAATACTATGAGCATTAGTGTAACCTATATTCAGATTCTTTGGCTGTGATTTAATAGCAGATTTGAGGACTATATTAGCGTTCTCTACGCTCACGCAAAGAGATATCACTCAACATTAACTATCATTGACGATGTCTGTGATTTAAATTGGCAGTGAAAACTAACTAAACATAAATAGAGGGATTAATGATTCGGCGAGTGCCAATAAACCTAATATTCCAAAAATAAAACATATTTAATTTGTAAAATTCAGAAAAACTCGAAGGAAGGATGATATTAATGTACAGATGGATATGATAAATATAGTCACCATCACTCGTGCGCAACCCCAACACAACTTCCGAAACAAATGTTTGAATGAATGAATTTAAAAATTAAAAAAAACAAAAATAATCTCTCTATGTGACCATAAGTTATATGCAGACTTGCCTTCACTATTGGTTTCAGTAGATTCTTTAACATGCGTATCGTTTTTCCTGCAAGCTGATGGTGATGGCGTTTGTTCAGTATTAGGATAGTGATTTCGAATTAGGGGATTAAAATGAGGAGATGGATGAGCGATTGCTTGAGCCATTTGCGTTAAACTAGTTCTCTGTTCAGATGATGAAGAACAATGTTGATGTTGGTTTCTAATTCATTCAACTTCTCGATCGATTTCATGACGATTTATGATCAAAACACTAATTCAGCAATGTTACAAAAACACTCCCCTTTTTTATTGTTACTTTGGTTATTTTATTTTGTTTTTGAAGTTTTATTATGTGAAGAATTGTGGAATTATGTTTCATCAAACCATCATTACAGTAAATTCTAGCAGCAGAGTTTAGACCTATATTTATGGAAGAAGAACAGTTTGAACAACGTTCGAATTAGTCGAAATACACTGTTTATTGATACTTTTACATCAACCTCACCAAGCCACCTTCACTTTTGGCATAGGCTCTAGTTTCCTGTATTGACACATAGATGGCGCTGTAATGAGTTATCATTATTAAATTAGAATCTTTTATTACGCGCCATTTACATTTTCAAGTCGATCTGTCAGTTAGTTTGCATTTCACAACAAACAAAGTTGACGTATTCTGCATTTTGTGAAGAATTGATAAATTTCAAATTTGTGGGGCTAAATACACAATTAACAAACCTCTAGGGGCCCTGGGAAATTGCACCATATCATTATTTATGTAGAACATTACCGCCAATAAACACAAATATTTTCTACAACTTCACTAGGGGCTATTTCGACAAAAAACTCAAGAACTTCGACCTCTAATAAAACAGAACTTATTTAATTACATTCCCGTCAATGTGTTTATATGGTTTGGTGTTTCCAAAATTTTAAATTAGGTGGCATAGAAATCAGGCATTCCACCAAATGCTGTAAATAATTGTCAATCAATTAATTCCATTCTGAATAATATTTGCCCAAAATATGTATATCCGTCTGTTTCTACCTCATTTCGCAAACTCAAAATTATCCCCTTAACCATTTGTTTTTGAAACACTACACCGACTACTAATAAATAATCATCGTTTTCAATTACGTTGAGAAGTCGTTCTATGATTTTTTTTTTAAATCTAATGCCGATTCTCCTTAAATTTTAAAACTACGCATTTAGTAAAAATCTATTTTCGAACTTCTAACCTTACTTTGCTAACACAAAATTCATAAGTTTTATAGAACATCAAAATGATTCATGTAATACTATGAACGAATTCGAGTTCTCAGGTTCAGATAAGACGAAAATTTGTTGGATACATCTAAAGGAGAAAAAAGGATGAGATTATTATTGAGTTCAGAAAGTGAAAATGAAGTTGAAGATCGATCTATCGAAGTAGCGGCTGATGGGACAATTTGGCAAGTAATAGAAGAAGGTTCAACGCCTGGACGAATTCCAATTCATAATATGTTTAGGGAAGTTTCAGGCCCGACAGGATATGCCAAAAGAAATATTATGAAAGGGAAAGTGAGAACTGCATTTTCTTTACTTATTGATAAACAAGTAATGGAACATATCAGACTATGCACAGAAGCAGAGGGATTTCGAGTGTTAGAGACTAATTGGGAACTGACTGCTGAAAAATTGGATGCTTTTATTGGTCTTCTATATGCAAGAGCCGCAGATGAGATGAACAACTTGAACGTTTCATAGAAATAGTTTTAGTGAAATTATTCGGTTTATTAGATTCGATAAAAAATCACAACGAAGCCTGCGTTTACAAACCGATAAATTTGCACTAATTTCTGATATATGGTACAAATTTATCGAAAATAGCCAAAATTGTCTTAAGCCTATGGTGCACATGTGACTATCGATGAACAGCTTTTTCCAACAAAAGTTAGATGTCGATTTACCCAATATATGCCAAACAAACCGGATAAGCTTGGGATAAAATTCTGGCTGGCATCTAATGTTACTAAACCAAATACGTTATAAACGGGTTTCCATATTTCGGAAAGGACGAAAACAGAGGATCTTCAGCTCCACTCGGAGAATACGTAGTTCTCAAACTCATGGAACCATTTTTAGGATGTGGAAGAAGCGTCACCACAGATAATTATTTTACGAGCGCATCACTAGTTGCAAAATTACTGCAAAAGAAAACCACTATTGTTGGAACTATCCGCGCAAATAAAAGAGAATTGCCAAAATTAGCCAAGCAGGTGAAAGATAATATGCCACGATTTTCATCAAAGTTATATAAATCGGACCATTGTACGCTTACTGTTTGCAAAAGTAAGCCCAGAAAAAAGGTGCTGTTACTAAGCTCAAAGCATAAAACCATAAACATTGAAAAAAATGATAAGTGCATACCTGAAACTATCAGATTCTACAATAGAACGAAATTCGGTGTAGATATGACGGATCAGATGGTGAACTCGAAAACGCGACGATGGCCTTTGTAGGTGTTTTTCAATATACTTGATCTGGCTGGAATAAATTCATGGAAATTGTACAGAGAAACAACAGGAGAACATCTTACAAGTTACAAGGCAACAATTTTTGTTCAAATTGACTGAAGAACTTGCCGAAGAATATCAACATTTTCAACAAAATGATATCCAGGAAACTGCTACTTCAAGCCTGAATTCAGGTGTGCGAAAAAAATGTCAAATAAGGTATTGCAAAGAAAACAAAACTACGAAGACCTGTTTTAAGTGCAAAAAATATGTATGTGGAAAATATGTATTGCAAAATCCCATAATTTGCAAAAAATGCGATGAACTTGAATAAGCTATATTATTTACATATTTCCAAATTTAAAATTATTGTTTCTTTGAATTTAATAAATAAAGAAGATGAATTGTTATTTAGAAAAATGTTTTAATCATACACTAAATTAAACTTAAAGGTATTTTTTTTTGTTATATACATCTTAAAATAGATAACTTTTTAAACACGGGTCAAGTGACCCCTCGTGGTAGAAATAGGTATACAGTACCTGGCAATTGAATTAGAGCCACCTTCTGATTTTGGCATTTTTTCTAATTTATCAGAAGCGATCCTAAACAATCTTAATAACATACATAATGGTTTTATTTAATGGAATAGTATAGGTATTTACATTCCAATCAAAAAATGTTTTAAATTTTATTTCTAGGAAAAATTACAGTTAATTTAGTTTTTCACCAAATTATTTGGGCACCCAAAGTTTTTAAAATAAAATTTAAAAATAAAATTATTTTTGGGTAATTAAATTATGATTTAGTCACTTATGTTTTGTGTGCACTTGATCTGTTTTTGTTGCGCTTTGGTAACATCTTATATGTCGTTTAAAAATTTGTTGATAAAATCACTTAAAAATTTATCCCACTCGGTTTTCTTGGCACTCTGCTACACATTTTTGGTCTTGTTAGATCGTGAGTATCTTCCACTTTAATTTAAACCTCCGCCAGAATAAATCGAAACCTGTCCTGGCCGAAACCACTAATTATATTCGAGATTTTTGATTAATTTTGTGGCAATGACTCTTCTTATGTATGGGAGCATCATTGTGCTGAACAGTTAATTGAGAGCCGGGTATTTATCGTCAACTAGGAGTATTACCTCATTCAATAAACTAAAATTAAATATTGTCCTTGAATAATTATAGGTTGCACAGCCGTATAACCGTTTATTAATTACGCAAGAGAAACTAATCGAAGCAGTATCCACAATAATTGATACTCGATGTTTATGTTATAATAAAAATATTTCCACTATTTTCAAATTAAGACAAAAACGCGCTAATTTGGGCATAAAACAGTCCTTCAAATTTCAACGGGCAAGATAATGACGCTGTTAAAGTTTTGTTTCCTGACGATAGATCATATTCCGTTTGTGTGGATGCCCTATAAACTAGAACTGTTCGAAGAGCCTTACTTCAATTCCGGTTTATTGAATGAGGTAACATTCCCGGTTGATGATAAGCTAGTTGGTCCTCAATTAGCTCTTCAGCACAATAATTCTCTCGTAGATAAGAAGAGCCATTTCCATGAAATTAATGAAACATCTTGAACATAATTTGTGGTCTCGGCCAGGGCACCAAAAATATATATGTAGCAGAGTGCTAAGAAAACCGAGTGGGATAAGTTTCTAGGCGATTTTATCAACAAATGTTTGAACAACTTGCGAGATGTTACCAAGGCGCAACAAAAATAGATCAAGCACACACAAAACATAAGTGACTAAATCACAGTTTAATTATCCAAAAATAATTTTAAATTTAATTGATTTACCGTTTTGCATATTGCACAAAAAAAATGTCCGTGCATAAATAATTTGGTGAAAAACAAATTAACTGTAATTTTTCCTAGAATTAAAATTTAAAACATTTTTTAATTGGAATGTAAATACCTACTATTCCATTAAATAAAACCATTATTGTTTAGGATTGCTTCTGATAAATTTGAAAAAATACCAAAATCAGAAGGTGGCTCGAATTCAATTGCCAGGTACTGTATGTATATGAAATGTCGGCACGTTTAGTGTTAAACTCTCAAACTAAATATTGTTGGTAAGAAAGATCGAATGATTGATCGTTTATTTAGGTTTATATATAATCACTAAATAAACTTACCCTTGTTGTGCTATTTCAAGGTCATAAAACATAATTTAATTAGGATTTTCCCTCAAACTCAAATTTTTCCAAGAACATTAAGGTGGAATATTTTTGAAATATTTAGATGGGTTAAGTTAAATTGTTCATCCTGTATTTACATACTTAGTTTACGATAATGATTATTTTTAATTAAACATACTTAAAATAATTGCAATTTAAGAAGGAGCACTATGGGGTGATGTTGCCTCACCTTTCAGTTATTTTCTCCCATTAAAAGTCATCTTGAATTTCCGAAACAATTCTTACATACTAATAAAAAAAATGAGTTCAATAAATGTACAACCGGTGATTTTGACCGATCGATACTTCGAGTGTTAAGAAATACGGCAAAACTGTCAGCTTTACATGTCTAAATCAATCTCAACTCTTCTGATCTTGTTTACAGCCCTATTCACAGACACATTATCTCTACACTGTAGTGTCGAAACTTAAATACAAAAATATTGAATGTTATCAGTTTGATAATCAGATTAAAAAAACAATCCATCTACACAAATTGGAACATAGATTTTTCGATACATTCACTTTTCGATTTCATAACCTCCCTTTATTTTAACAAAGCTTATTTAAACCATTACACACTATTTCTACACTAACAATATAGTCCAATGTACATTCGGTCGAGAAATATAAAAATTTGTCATAAACTTAGTTTTAAATTGTGTGTAAGAATCTTTAATGCATTATGCATTATGTTAACGGTTAAATATTTTCTAAACCATACAAGATTTAATTGATATTCCACAATTCTACTTATGTACAACTAAAATTACAAACACAAAAAAAATAATAATAATAATAATTACATACACTTAATCTGGTTTAATTTATTAATTACAGAAAGTAGAATGTTCGCGCAGTTTTCATAAAAATTAAAATATGTAAATCTGCGTCACTCCCGGTGAAAGGAAATTAAATTTAAATTTAAAAAATTAGTGGATGAGTTTAGGTTTTATTTTCATCCCTAGTCTATCTCTCTCTCTCTCTCTCTTTATATGTCTAAAAGTACGACTGTACATACTTATGTGTAATTACTATACTATGTGTCATATGTATAGATATCCAGTTTATGTAAATTATTAGATTAATTTTTAATTTATTACAATAATTTCACCGTAAAGTATTTTTAAGTAGAAAAAAAACTGTACGAGTAATAATAATAAAAAACTAAATAAATAAATAAAAATTTATTGTAATTTTATTTTTAATTCATCTAAAAGTAAAAAATCTAGATTGTGGGAGTTTTTTGATGGGAAAAGTTGTGATTTTTTTTTGTTGTATGAGTAGAAAAACAATTGGGATTTTTTTTTTTAAGAAAACGTAAAGTGAATTATATTATTAATGAAGGTGAAGTTGTAAAGTTTTTTTTTATTTTTATTTTTAGTTTTTAAATACGAAAAACTGTAAATGCTATAAATATAGGAGAATATTTATATAATATACAATTTTTATAGTTAATTATAGGTGATATTTAAAAATGTAATATGCTTATATATTTTGTTTAGAGATATACGGATGGATAAAGTTTTTGAAAGGGATTTACCAGTGTGGCTATAATTAATTAGAAAAGTAATGGGTGGTTTTGAGTACTGGAATGTTCTGTATTTCAAGACACTTCTAACCTCAATTTTTGTATAAGGTTACATAAATCAAAACCACAATCTGCGTTGCACAAAACAAAATATTTGTCTATATTAGCTGCATTTCTTGACGTTCGATCTGACCCGGATCAGATCATGTCTCATGAAACGACACCAAAATGCGTAAAACAAACAAACATCAAATTTCAATTTTCTGTCTCGTTTTGTTTTGAATCTTCCTCTTCATACTCGTACTGTATTCATATTATTCTTTGTCGCTTTACTAAATACTGCTCAACTACATTTTAATAGCTGAACTAATTTTTAGATCACCATTTGTGATCCAAAATGAATGTTGGATCTTGTGTTGTTGTTGCTTCACATATAAATTGTGATCTGATCTGGATCACTATGCGTCAAGAAATGCAGCTATTATTGTAAAAAAAATTCGCCTTATTTGTGTAATGATAAATAAATATTTCTCCAGTAAAACGCTCCATCATAAACAGTGTTTTGTCATTATGGTAAGTTTACACCTAATTCAATTTGTACATGCTGGTTCACGGCAAATTCCATATTCACTGGATCCATTTAAATTAAGTTATGAATCCTAATCGTCTTACTAATGCTTCAGTTATAAAATGTACTTGGGATCCTGATTCTAATAATGACTTGCTATATTTTTATGGTATCGCAATGATCCAAGACTTCAATTAAAACAGTGTCTAGGAAAACAGTTTTGATTGCTGAAGTTGCGTTTGTAGCATAACGTATAATGATATTCGGTTTATTAAATCGTTCATTTAATAAACGTCTGCTTCTATTAAAATTAGATACCACAATATCAAAGTTTTAGCTGCTATATTCTTCACAATATTTCTAAGTAATGAAATTTGATGAGATGGCTTAGTTTCCTGTTATTATGAATAAAAAGTCAACTACGAACACGGCGACATTGCTCATTTCACTTTATTATTAAATAGAAGTACATCTAAATACATTTAGTACTAAGCTTTGAGTTTTTGATTGCAGTTTCATTAAATTTTATTAAAAAGATTATGTAGAGAAGAATTTAGTAGTTGTGAGGACACTGGAAATACTATACTCACAAATTTGAATTATGGCTTATAAATTACCGCAGTGTAAAATGTTTAAATAAATTGCAGAGCTGAAGAATATTGCAGACCGTGTGGGATTCAGGAATTCCACTTCTGACAACAGTGATTGAGGAAGAATGATGTTTTCTTCCCTTTCAAACTTTAATTTGTTGAATAGAATTTTTTTATCTGACACTACTGGCTTCACCACTCAAATGACAATGAATTTTTGTTTCGTACAATTATTAACTAGCTCCAGACCTTTGTTACGTACTAGTCGAACACATATTTGGATCGTGATAAGTTGTTTTTTCGAGGGAGTCTTCTTTTCTTTTTTGATTCCAAGAAAACTGCCGTTGAAGCTCACCGATTGCTTTCTGATACTTATGGTAATCAAGCTCCATCGAGAGCAAGCTGTTTCAATTGGTTTCATCGATTCCAAAGTGGTGATTTTGACTTGACAGACAAAGAACGGCCAGGTCAGCCAAAAAAGTTTGAAGATGCCGAATTACAAACATTATTGGATGAAAATGTATGTCAAACGCAAAAAGAACTTGCAATGCAGTTAAACATTGACCGATCAACCATTTCTCATCGTTTGCACGCAATGGGAAAGATTCGAAAGCTAGGAAGATGGGTCCCACATCAACTGTCCGAAAATCAAATTGAGAGCACGAATTGAAGCATGCGAAAAAAATCTTGCTGAGTACAAAAAACATAGTTTTTGATGTGAAAACATCTTTAGCGGCAGGAGTAAGTAAAAAATTGTATAGAACTCGGGTTACGGAAACAAAAAAGCCGAACAAAAAATATTCCATGTATGTATGTGTATATATCGACAAGAACAATAAATAACTAAAACGTAAAATCAACGCAAAATCTACGCATACCTATGCAATATACAACATCATCCGGCATTTTAAAAACATCGTGAGCCGAATACAAAAAAAAATTAAAAAAAATCCGCCTACTTTAATTTATTTGGTTGTAAAAATATTTTTTATATATGGCCGCAGCAGCAAGTGTTTTTGAAAATGAAAATTACAAGCAAAAGGACCACAAATTATGCTTGTGTAGTGTAATGCCGGCATTTCAAACCGTCAAATCAAATAATTCGTTATTCGTAAAAAAATTTATTAAAATTGATTTAATTTCATTCAAAAACTCCAATTTTACGGATTTTTGCTTGACGGCCGGCAAAACATAAAATTGGGGATTTTGAATAAAATTAAATTAATTTTAATAAAATTTTCTTAGAATAAGGTGGAACTTATAGATTAGAACTCTTTGTTAATAATTTTCATATTGCAAAGTGCACTTAGCCAAAAATTGAGTTTGACGGTTTTAAATGCCGGTTTTCCGTTTTGCATGCAGGGCAATGTCTTAAGTGACTCAAAAAAATTAAATGGAAATAGCGAGCTGTGAAAACTGCATATATTTATACCTACATTGTGCTAAAATAATAATTGTAAAATTATTTAATCGGGGCGCTTTGTTATTAGTGTTTTGCCCTACCGCCTTTATAATTGCTATGAATTTACGGTTAACATTTCGCCCTAATAGAACCGCTTTAGTTAATTTATTTTAAATTGATCAATGACAAAGCGAAGCATATTTGCTTTGTTCAGCGGGTTTACCGTGACCATTTACTATTATGGACTCTTGAACAAGATTGCCGTGTATGATTAATGATATATTTTAAAGCATAGATGGCAGGTTTAGGTGATTAACTTAACAGAATTGTACTTTGCTCATGCTCAATTAATGTCAGTAAGGTTCGTCTTCCAAAATCAAAATCGAATAACTTATTGACTTTTTGAACCAAACAATTACCAAAAATTACTTAGCTTATACACTGAGCGAACATCAGCCGTCTTGGTGCAGGTGTTTCTCGGTCTCATCGAAATGGCTTGAAATGATTCAATAGATTTTGATACATAAAAGTTTTCACATAAATCTTTTGCAAGTTGAGAGTGAACTCGCTCGTTGTTTTTTGCATTGAATTGTTACTGGCGATCAAAATTGGGTCTATTACAACAACCCCAAACGTAAAGCAGCTTACGTCAATCCAGGCCAAGCAGGACCATCGCAGCCAAAGCGAGATATTCATTGCGATAAGGTTATGCTGAGAATTTGGTGGGACCAGAAAGGTGTGGTGTATTATGAGTTGTTAAATCCGAATGAAACGTTACAGGTGATCGCTACCGACGCCAACTGGACAATTTGGTACGTGCATTAGACGAAAACGGCCGTCAATAGCGAACAAAAGCTATAAAGTTTTGTTTCATGATAACAATGCCAGACCACATCGTGCAAAAACCGCTAAAAACAAGGTAGATCAACTCGGTTGGGATCGGCTTGAACAACCTGTGTATTCTCCAGACTTTGCACCTTCCGACTACCATTTGTTTCGATCAATGCAAATAGGCCTGGCTGACGTACGCTTCCAAAACGCCGGAGAAGTGCGAAATTGAATCGATGGCTGGATAGCTGGGAAAGTTGAAGGCTTCTTCAAACGAGGAATCCACAAACTTCCCAGGAGATGGCAGGAAGTCATAGCTAACGATGGCGAATATATTGGATAAAATATACTGTATCGTTGTATTTAATAAACATTTCTTTTTTATAAAAAAAGTCTAAAAATTAATTCACACACCCAATATGAAAAATTTTATTTTGTGGTACATGTTTGTAGCGAAATGCTAATGCAGCTTCTCCATAATTTTTTAATGCTGATTATACGAATACGAGTATTTGTCGTATTTGAATTGAAATGCATTGCTTTTGTTCACAAGATCGGGTGAGATATTTATAATGACAGTCGTGCTCCATCTATAATTTTTTCATTTTTAAGTCGTCTGCAAAAGGAAGATCCATGTGTTAAAACCAATTGCAGATTTAAAATCAGACCACTGGGTCTGAAAATTCAAGGGTCAATATTCACCCGTTTTTTTAAAGAGCCCTTCGTTGAATCTCACTTGGACTTGAAAGTAAGATAGCTATATCGCTAGTTGATGTATTAGGCATGTGCAGATAAATTAACATCTCGCCCGTTCCTGATTGACGATTTTGAATATGATCTTAACGAACGAAACGGTTGGGAAGGCGCCAAACCAAATTAACTAAAAGCCAGTAAATTGAACTCGCTATAGGGTAAAATATTCAGCTCAATTCTTACTAACGGATCTTGCATACACTTTTCAAGATATATTCAAGCCGCTCTTAAATATTGGGCTAAAAGAGCTTAGCCCTAGAGTGTTTAAATTTAAGGGCGCCAATATATTTTTAAATGTTAGCAATTTAAAGCAAAATGTGGTAGCATTTTGTAATCGTTAACAATTTCAAAATGCATTATAATTAAGAAACTGGCAAATGATTGATTTGTCATTAGTACGTCTATCAATTAATGTGTAGTTATTTTCCCAATAATCATTCATTATTCAATCATTTAGCTGTATTGTTTTCGCAGATTTACAAAAATTTATAAAACAAATTTATAAAAGATTTAGTTAAATCCAAAAAAAAAAATAGATTAACGGAAATCGAATTCGATGTTTAGATTAAATATGTAGAATAAATTCATTTGCTTTGGGAACAATTAATAGAAAACTAAACCCTAATCCATTTTTATGAAAGCAATACAGCTACTCAATATTCAGCCATTATTCACTCATTCATTTTTTTTTTTATATATTCACTGATGACTCGCTCATATTGACTCATATAATTCACTAATTATTCACTGATGAACGAAATATTCACTCATTAGTCACTTATTATTTGCAGAGTTCCCTCAATATTCACTTTTAATTCATTGATAATTCACTGAAAGATGAATAATGACTAATAATAAGTGATGAACGAATATTCATCAGTGAATAATGTGTGACTAATAAGTGAATAACATGAGAATAATGAGTAAAAAATGTGTGAATAATATGATCATGACCGAATAAATATTCTCTCTTCATTCTTCTTTTACCATCGCCAATAGAGAACTAGTTTTAAATCTGAAGGGAAAAGTCGAATCTACTTTCTTCTATTGCCTATAACCTCTCTTACGTTCTGTAAGGCTGATTTGCAGGTCATTTGATTCGCAAAGTACTCTTCATCTCTGTTTTAAGCGTTTTGGGTAAGTATTTTGAAATTTTGGTTAAAAAATTTCATTTATACAAAGGGAGAGTCTCCGGTTGTGGGCACAGTTTTGTTTTTGACCCATAATTTTCCTTTGAGTCCATATTATGCGGAGATATGAATATCAATGGAAAGCTAGAGGCATTAGCTCACTGTTTGCTAAGGTAACTACATTGATTCCGTCAACTAGAACAATTTTACGACCAATTTTGTTAAGTCATCCTTTTTGGCAAAAAAAATCGTAACCGGTTGTGGGTACCCTTCGAAAATTCGCTGTAAATGGAAATATTTTAAGGAAAACGCACCTAATTTGAAAGAATTTCTCGGTTTATTAATTTTAAAGGCATTCAGTGGCAAACATAACAAAAAAATGCTTTTTAAAAAATTATTCAACTTTAGTCAACTTCGATGGCAGAAGCTTCAAACAAATGATGCAAAGTCGATATCATGGGGGGAGGGGAGACGGACGCTTTAAATGAAAAAATAGGGTGCCTACAACCGGTTACATTTAAGTGCCCACAACCGGAAATCACGGTCTCGGAACTCGTCCATTCACTTCGATATTAGCTAGAAAACTGCGTACTGTCAAAATACAAGTACGAGAACAGTCAGATCAGCCATATTTGCATTCTATCAAAAGTTATGCAGGGTTGCCCACAACCGGAGACCGTCCCTTATATTTCATAACATTTTCGAGCACATTTTTCATAACATTTTCGCAGACTTCTGGTGTTATTTCAGCAATTTCGTTTCGAATGTTGTCCTTAAGCATCGAGGTTGTGGTTTATTTACTGGTGTACACTGTACACCTTTTCCTTCAAGTACCCCATAGGAAGAAGGGTTCAAACTAGGGGATCGTAGAAGCCAGTCGATATCACCACGTTCTGACATTATTCGACAGAAATTATTCGGGTGAAAAATTTGGCGCAAAATTTGCATTGTAGGACGAGCTGTGTGTGATGTGGTACCGTCTTGTTGGAACTACATATTCTGTAGGCCTAATTGGTCCAATTTGGACACAAGAAAATGATCCAACATGGTACGATAGCATTCACCAGTAACTATTACAGTATTGTCAAGAAATATGTCAAAATGATGCCGCCGACCCAAATGGCGCACCATATAGTTACTCTACGAGGATGTAGTGATCTTTGATATATCAATTGGGGTGGTTTTCAGTGCCCCAATATCGGTATTCTGTTTATTAACAAAGCCAGCCAAGTCGAAATGTATTCTTAAGTGAACAATTATTTAACCCTTGTGTCAACACGAGAATAAAACGACTTCTCACCAACACGTTCAACCACTTGAGTATATGAATTTAATCAAGAGTTTTGCATCAAAGACGAATAAGCATTAAATATAAAAACGATATCATAATGAAAATATCATTTAGCTTTATTACTAAAAAAAACTTCATTCAGTTAAAAAAAATCAAAAACACACCCGGGTGTGTCGTGTTGACACAAGGGTTAAATAAAATGTTTTAATAATTTCAATACGTTGTTGTGGCGTTAGATGATCCATAATAAATTATTGTTATCGATCAGCGACCACTCTCCATGGACTGACAAACCAAAATGGCGGCCAAACAAAATCGACTTGGAAATAGAACGCACCCTGTATCTTAGACTGTTTTAGACACTCCTTTGCGTTGGCTACCAGATATCGATTATATATAATCAGATATCGATTCTGTAAATTGCCATAATTACATGTGTGCTGTGATACGAAAATTTTCTATTTTGCGTTCAGCGCGTGTAGCAGTCTTCGAAATTATTTATTTTGCGCTGCTTGAACCGAGATTATCGTATGGATTAGTATGCTGGGGAGGGACTTTTAATTCTAGAATTCATGCACTTGCTTGCTCAGACAAATAATATTCTAATTATGCCCAACTCACAGAGGCTATCGGTTTTGTGGCCTTTGTTTGAGTTCTTAGAGATTTTCCCTATTAGGCATCTATTTGTGTACAAGGTATAATGAAAGCATTTTTTTCTATTAAGGTTACTAAGTCTAATGTTATTGTCAGTCCCAACTTGGGAAATATGGAAAAATTACAACAACAAAATGCCAAAATTCATTTCTAATATTGGCACCTAAAATGTTCAATAACCTACCGGAAGATTTAAAATACTTGTAAAATCAATATATTAAAGACAGATCTTAAATCGTTTTTATTCTAAGCTTCTACTGTGATTGATTTGTTGTATTTTCCAGTGTGCTACGTAAATATCTACATATTTTTTAATTATTTTACTGTTTTAAATTTTAATATTATGTACTAAGTTTTGTAACTGTTAATTTGTATATATCTTTGTAAACAGTGTAAATAATGTTGATTATCAGTTGACACTGGATTTTGTGATACACAGATTGTATTATAATAAATAAATAAATAAAATTTCTAATCTGTAATTCTGCTGGAATTGTTGGTATCACGAGTTTCGAGTGCTGGATTCTTTGAAAGCACTCGCATGGAATTGATTCGGTGGATGAGCTAAGGTGCTATCTTATGTTTTTTTTATTAAAATGAAAGGCCAGAACCAAATTCTCGGGATTTAATAATTATAAACGATCGAATTTAGTTGAGGAATTGATTCGTAAAGCCGCTGGATTAGTCTGAAAACCAAAAACAACTCGTTAAGTTATAGTTACCTATTATAGTATGTATATAGAATATTCCCAAATTTAAAAACTTTGACTCTCTTTGTTCTATCATAAAATTCAATCACTGGAAATATACAGTATTGTTAGAGCACGAAAATGTAATAGAACATCTAAAGGGAATGGCAGCATATTTGGTGCTGCTTACAGAAGCTGGATCTTTAGGTTCTTTACCCATTTTATGTTTCGGCAAACATTGGTGAGGATCTTTTTCGAAATAATGGGACAAGCTTTTGTGTTGTTCTGAAATAAATAAAAGTATTAATAAGTTGTATTTAACATTTTTTATATTAATCAATTTGGCATATTTCTTCAAATGTATCCTCATATTTTCTGTAATGAGCTTAAATTCTAAGTAAAACCAAACCTAATTAATGCGTGCTGCGAGGAGACGAGACGAAAATTCTTCTTCTCAAATGTGAAGATTTAATCCTGTAATATTACTTCCTGAGTTCTGGCTCTCTAAACTTACACCTGACAAAACGTACGGAAGCTTCTGTGATTTCAGCGATGCAGAAGTTCTACTAAATAATGAAATTCTAAACCATCTTACGATCTAAGTAGGTACATATACTAACAAGAATTTCTCTAATTTGTAACATTTACGATTAGTTGCTTTTTGAAATTAGATCACACACAGAATGTTATTCTTGCGGGGATTTATCCAATGCAATTGTTGTTGTAAATTTGTCAAGGGAATACGCTTATTAATGAAATCGAATAACTGTAAGATTAATCACAACTCAAAATCGAAGAAACATGATCGGCGCCCATAATTAATTATGGCTTATTACTTTACATTTACCACACACTGAAATATCTTAATTTTCCTCTTAATAAACAAAACGATATATGTAGTCATTATTTTTTATCAATATATAAGTAGTAAAACATTATTTAAAATTACACAGCAAATAATAATGTACCATCATACAAAATAAAACAAACGAATGTCCTTTACGTCATTTTGAAATATTCAAGAGTGCGATTCTCGTATTTTTTATTTTAAATTTGAGGTGGTGAATTTCGTAGTGAATTTAATAATTTTGATGCATGAATTTCTTACATTTGGAAATATGTATGTAGTTTGTTGTATTTCAATCGGTTAAAAAGTTAAATATTTTACCTGTGATAAAATTTGTTTAACTTGCCTCAATTTTCCGTTAAATTATTTAATTAAATTTTTATTTCATTTAAGTGAACATCACATAATATAGTTTCACATAGGTAATGTTTTTGCGCCCAAAATATTTTCAAATTGGAGTAAATGTTTGAGGTTAGAAGTTTCAATAATTCAATAGCAAATGTAATGGACCGTTGACGACCAATTAACATTTTGTTTGATGAATAAATGCCAGAATCTTTTTTTTAAGATTTGTATTTCGTTTGAATCACAGCCACATGCAAAATATGCCGACAGGCATTTTCAATTTATGTCCTTATTGTTTCACCCCCAGTATCAAAATTATTAAAAACTAGTTCCACTGTACAAAAGCTATCATATTCTTCGAAAATGTTGTTAAAATTGTTATAATTTCATTCAAAAACCTATAATTTTATGATTTGAGGGGCGGGTTTCAGTTTTACGAACGGCAAAATAGAAAATTGGATTTTATTGAATGAGATTATTACAATTTTAATAAAATTTTTGAAGGATAATTGTTTTGTTGTGTCGAATTGTTTTATGAACGAAGAAAGAGAAATAAAAAATGAGCAATGTGAAAGAGGGGCAACTGAAAATGTATCTTTTGTGATGATGTATTTATTTTTAACTCTGTCAAGGTTGAGCTTTCAAAACAAATTTCAGGTGAGAAGCTTGATACCTTATTTCGCCGTTGAAAACTTACACTCTAAACTGCTCTGGAAAATCTATATTAAATAGAAATAAAATTGAAGGGCTTTCAGCACCTAACTTTTATCATGTCTAATTCACATTTCTTACTTTATTGAAGATTTATTAAATTCTGAAATGTTTGGAAAACTTTTAAACAACTTCAAGAGTCAATATTCAAACGGTACTTTTACCAAATCAGCACAAACGCACGCACGCACATATAATTTTACCAGTGACTTGAGTATCTGATCTCAAATGTATGTTGAAATCCTAATCCATGGAAAAAAAAATGCAAAACATTTTAAAATACGCTTTTACATCCCCAAGTTGGATGTTGTTTACTTTATATTTCTTTTATGCACCTACAACAACATAACATACATGTATGTAACATATAATCTAATGAAAACTTATTAATTATTTATTATATTAGTGAATTAATTAATTTTCACACGAACCTATTTCTCTTTGAATACCATAGCAAGTTAATTAATAAACTGTGCGTGCCAGCATATATTAAGAAAACTACTAGTAAGTTAAAAAAAAAAATTCCCAAGCTTATCATTGCATTAATAAAGTTAATAATTTCTTAAACTTGTGTATGCTCGCATTAAGTATATAATAAATACATAACTGTAATTATATATAGTTAAATTATATACATATAATTTTTGCTAAGTTTGTTAGTGATGAAAATTTTTATTTATTTTTAAAAAAGAAATTCCTTTACACACCAAAAATTTTGACTAATTAACTCTTTCATTTACTATCTTACACACGGTTTAACATCACCTACAACTAAAATATTATATAGTTTGTCCATAAAACAAAAAAAAAATTAAATTTTTTTTTACTTTTAGTTTGTTCTTTTTATATTTAATTTAATAATAAAAATGTAAATTATAGAATATAAAAATTAGTTGATCTTCATTTTTCCCACGAAACGCACCTGTTTTTCAGGAAATTTGACTTTGGTGTTACGGTTGAAATCATTTCGTATGTATGGTCGAGTATATAAGAATGTGTGTTTGTATAATATTAAGTGCATATCAGTATGTTGATACATTTTGTGTGAAAAATATTTATACACATAGGGGTATGCTGATAAAAAAAATTTAAAAAAAAAACATAAACGAAATTTTAATTTGCGTAGGTACATATACAAAGTCATGATTTATGAAAACAACAGTAATTATGCTGATTGGTAATTATAATTTATTGGCAGGTTATAAAATTGTTTTTTTCTTTTTTTTTTTTTATCTTTCTGGACTTCGCTATCCGATGATGATTCCATTTGTCCACGCGGCAATATGAATGGCTTGAGCGCTGAAATCTATTATACATAAGATATGATTCGGTTACCGAAATGACTAGGAATGCTGACTCTACATTGGGTCTCTATTACTCAGGATAAGGAAATGTTAAAGGTTCTGACTTAGTTGAGATCTACTGGAAAGAATCATCGTTTCTACATTACTTTTCGGGATTCTCGCTTCCAAGTGAGCCACCACCAATTGATTTTCCATAGTATAATAGTATATAGAATCACCACTTATGGTATTTGGTTGTGATGTTCTATTTTATTGTTATTCACTCGCGTATTGCGATTAACTCGAACCAAATCAAATACTAAAATTACAATGGTGGACACACAATAAGTGTGTGCCCCAAATTTATTCAATTCAAATATTTACACAGTTAATTGTTCTATTAACTTCCACCACCACTGGTATTACACGAATTTATTATTAATTTAATAATGATATTATAATTGTCGCGCGAGCGCGATTCCCAAAAGGATTTAATTTATTAATATTTAATTTAGACTGAACGGCACTAAAAGCGTGTGTAGGTATCGAGTTGAAAATACGTAATGTTGTCAAAATTTTATTTTGAGATTTTTCTATTACCAAAAAAATGTAGAGTTGGCTTTTGTGTTTTTCACAAAACTAAATTTATTAGTTTTGGATGACGTCGACAGATGGTAGTAATTTCGGTGTTGTATTAAATTTATCCAAGATATTTATTTAATACAAAATAGTGAACTGTGCTCATACAGGGAAATTATATTTGTTGAGTTGAGCACAGACCCAAACCGCTATAATAGTTGCAAAGCAAGTTGCTATCCTATTATAGGCGTCACTATTGACCGAAAAGAGCTGTTCATCCACAATTATATTTTAAAGTTGAAATGCTTTACATTTCAAACAATTGTGGCGATAAATGAATTAAATTGGCGAATTTAAATAAGTGAATCGCTACATGACTCCCCCTCAAGTCAAATCCCTCCATAAGGGGATTATTTGGCTGAAATACGGACAGATTTAGTTATATGATGAACTGATTTTTGATCGGTTGAACAAAAAATGCCGTAAGCCGGTTTGAGCCGGTCGATTGAAATGGTTTGGTTTTTGCCATTAATCAACACGGTAAACTGTTTGCGAAGGCGTCGAATGACTTTAAATGGACCTTCGTATGGAGGAGATAATCCGGTGCGAACCTTGTCTGTTCTTACGAACACAAAATCACAATTGTCGAGTGATTTTGGAATGAAAACGTCGTCTTGTTTGGACTGACGAGTGTCTTTTGGTACAAGGTTTTGCATAGTTTCACGTAATTGGTCGATGACTGTATCGGTAGTTGGGATTGGTGAAAGAGGATTTTCAACAAAGAATTCACCAGGCAGTTTAATGGTTTGCCCATAAACTAACTCTGCCGGTGAGCACTTTAGATCTTCTTTCACTGTTGCTCGGATGCCAAGTAAAATGATTGGGATTTCCGAGCTCCAATGAGTTGTATTGCTTCTGGCCATTAGCGCGGCTTTGAGTTGCCGATGAAAACGTTCGACCATGCCATTGGCTTGCGGATGGTAAGCCGTTGTACGTATTCGGTTTGAGCCAAGGAGTTTTGTTAACTCAGTGAAAAGCTTGGACTCAAATTGCGTTCCCTGATCAGTGGTGATATTAAGGGGCACGCCAAAACGAGATACGTAATTATTGACGAATGTGATGGCAATGGTTGCTGCAGACATATTGGTCATGCAGTACGCTTCGGGCCAACGAGTGAAGCGATCGACACAGGTAAGTAAATATGTGTATCCATTAGATGGAGGAAGGGGACCTACTATATCTAAATGGATATTTTCAAATCGACCAGATGGAATTTCGAATTTGCCATGGGGTGATTTTGTATGACGTTGTACTTTTGCACGTTGGCAAGATAAACAAGACTGTGCCCAATTACCTACGTCTTTGTTTATGCTGGGCCAAAAGTAACGAGCAGCGATTAATTTGCGAGTAGCTCGGACACCAGGATGCGAAATATTGTGCAGTGTGTCGAAAATGGTTCGACGTAATGATTCTGCAATGTATGGGCGATTGTACCCAGTGGATGTTTCGCATACAATTTCAAGGCCAGGTAGCTTAAAAAGTTCTAGTTTCAGTGATGAACTATTGCGACATTCGGAACCAGAAAATAAATTCTGAAGTTCTAGGTCAACTTTTTGAGTGTTTGCAATTTTGATTAAGTCGAAATGTGTTTCGACTGCGGCCGTTTCGTTGTCGGTAGTGCGGGATAATGTGTCCGCGACAACGTTGTCATGTCCTGAAACATGTTGAATGTCCGAAGTAAATTGTGTTATATAATCCAAATGGCGTGATTGCCTTGGATTACGTTCAGTTTTTGACTGAATCGCTCGTGTCAGAGGTTTGTGGTCAGTGAAGATTGTAAAATCTCGACCTTCAACAAAGTATCTGAAGTGTTTGACAGCCAGATAAATTGCGAGTAATTCCCGGTCGAATGCAGAATATTTCTTTTCGGCATCCGTGAGTTTTTTCGAGAAGAATCCCAGGGGCTCCCAACACTCGTTATGGTACTGTTGCAGTACTGCACCGACGGCAGTGTTCGATGCGTCAGTAGTCAAACTGAGCTTTGAGTCGCTCAGTGGATGCGCCAGAAGTGTTATCTGTTCCAATTCAGTTTTCAACGACATGAATGCTTGTTGGCATTCGTCGGGCCAAGAGAAATTTTTGGCGGTTTTTGGCTTTTTGAGTAAAGAAGCCAAGTGACCGTGAATTGGGGCGAGTGTTTGTGCGAGTTTCGGTATAAAGCGATGGTAGTAATTTACCATACCGACAAATCGTTGAATACTTTTAATTGAAGTAGGAGCTGGGAATTCTCTGATTGCAATTATTCGTTCTTCTGATGGCAAAATACCATCAGGTGTAATCTTGTGGCTGAGGAAATCAAGAGTGGTTGCGCCAAAGACGCATTTTGCGCTCTTGATATGAACATCAAACTGTGCTAACTTATTGAACAATTGTTCTAAGTGTAGTTTGTGTTGTTCCTCAGTGTGTGAAGCAACAAGAATATCGTCTATGTAGACGAAGACGAAATCTAAGTCACGAACGACTTCGTTCATGAAGCGCTGAAATGTTTGTGCGGCGTTTCGTAGACCGAATGGCATTCGAGTGAACTCGAAGAGGCCAAATGGGGTCGTTATTGCCGTTTTGTATACATCTTCAGGCGCTACGGGAATTAAATGGTATGCTCTGACAAGATCAATTTTGGAGAAAATTGTACATCCATGCAAGTGCATGGAGAAATTTTGAATGTGGGGTATCGGGTAGCGATCCGGTGTTGTGACCGAGTTTAATCGCCGATAATCCCCACATGGTCTCCAATCTTGATCTTTCTTTTTGACCATGTGCAAGGGGCACGAAACGGGAGATGCCGATGGCCGACAAATCCCTAGTTCTACCATGTGCTGAAATTCCGTGAATGCAGCTTTGTGGCGGATTGAATCTAATCTACGCGGTCTCGACACTGGCAGATGGCCTGCAGTGACGATATGGTGGACCACGTTGTGTTGGACTGGCAAATTGTAATTAGGCTCTGCTGTTAATGAAGGAAATTGTTTAAGCAGAGTGCCGTAATCATTGTTGACCGAGAAATGGATCGGTGTCGGTGTGTCGACACGAACCATGGCGGCATTGATCGACAGCTTAGTCGCTGAATCAACCAGCCGTTTGTTCTTGAGGTCAACAAGAAGTCCAAATTTGCAAAGAAAATCGGCGCCAATGATCGGACGATTTACAGCAGCTATTATAAAAGCATGTGTAAAGGTTCGTTTCAGTCCGATATCCACCTGTAGCAATTTTGTGCCGTAAGTGTGGATAGGTGTACCATTGGCAGCCGATAAGACTAGATCGGGGTTTCGTTTATGAATTGAAAACATGTATTTGAAATGTTTGACTGGAATAACCGATAGGTCAGCGCCAGTGTCAATTAGGTAGGTTAATTTTGTGTTATTGTCGAATATGTGCAGACGAGCCGAGAGTGAAGTGATCGACGTGGCAGATGAAATTTGGGTATTTGACATACTGGTCAAACCCCGTTGGTTTATTGGTTTTTTGAATTATTTTCACTGCTCGTGCTGGCTGTTTGAGTTGGTTTGCGCCAATTGCACGGGCTGAAACACTTTTTGGCAGCTTTGCCAAATTCTGAATGGTACCAACATAAACCTTTTTTGGAGTAGTTGCTGCTAGATCGTGGGCGTGATGGTGATCGTCGCCCTCGCGATCGATCTCGAAATAAGCCATCTAGCCTTGCTTCGATACGAGCCAATCGATCTGTGATCGTGCCGCTGTTTGAAGGAGATCGGTGATTCCCATTGCGGCTCCGATTCGTCTGCACGGTTGCTCTCGACTGTCTGTTTGAATTTTGATTATTATTATTATGTGTTTTGGTTTCGTGGATCTGGCGATGCTGTTGACCGATGTTTAACACGTCGAACATGCGGTCTGCGGTCTTGGATAGCGCTTCGATTGGAGTGTCTTCCGGTTGTGCTACTAGTGCGATTTTTATTATTTCCGGAAGCTTTTTAATCCAAATCGAACGTATAAATTTCTCGCTAACGAGCTGAGATGTGCCGGCTATCGTACGTATATGACGTAAAGACTCGGATGGTCGGCGATCGCCAAGATCTTGTCCCGATAACAATTCCTCCAACTTCCGCTCGTCCGACGGTTCGAGACGGGCTAAAAGTGTTTGCTTTAATTCAGTATACTGATTCTGTTGTGGAGGCGTTTGCAAGAAATCGGATATTAAATTGAACGTATCGGGGGAAATACTCGATAGTATGTAGCCGAACTTTGATTTTTGTGAGGTGATTCCTCTTAGATCAAACTGAATTTCTGCTAAGGCAAACCAGTTTTGTGGTTGCTGCGGCCAGAATGGTGGTAGGTTCAACTTTTGTGTACCCGCCATTTCCATGACTACGTCTTGCGTATCTCCCGTGAATTTTTCCTCCATCGGGACTGGCGGAGCATGAACTGTTTGTGTGCCCGAAGGTTTCGGTTGTTCGACCGTTTTTCCGTTATCTGGCATTTTGCTATGTAGCACTAATGTATAGTTCCAATTTTAGATTAGAAATTGATTAAATCGGAATAATGCCGTTTAGATTTTTAAAAATGAATTAAATTTAACAATTAAGTTCAAAACAGAATTTCAAAATCGGTTTTTTCTTTTTACAATGAAAAATACTAGAAAATGTTGAAATAATGAAAGAAAATAATCAACCCAAAAAGTGAAAAATTGCGAAAGTAAAATGAGAGCTAAAAATATTTTGCGAAACAAATACCAGAAATTTAAATTACGAGAAGAAAATTTTTGAAATGTAACGTTACTAAAAAATATGCGAAAAGTGGTGGTGAAGGTTTTACAAAATTTAAATTTAAATAAAAATATAATAATGAATTTACGTTATACAGCCAAGTCGATTTGAAATAAATTGAAATAAAATATGATAAAAATTGAACAAAAATTTTAAATGGAATTAATATTGCGACTTGGGCTGTGCCAAAAATTTTTTTTAAAATAAATTATGTTTGAAAACAATAAAAACTTGCAATTTAATTTTTCCGTTGCACCACGTGTGTCGGTGTTTGGTCTTCTCTTATCGTTCTTATTGGTGTAATTTGTTGTTGTTAATTGTTGTTTCGTGTCCGTTGCGGTGTTACGGTATTTGTATATATGTTGTAACGTCTATTACACCGTTGATGATTGAATTTTTAGTTCTCGTTGTATGTTGTGATAACTTTATTTCGTCGCTGATTTTGTTGAAAAATTGTTGAATACGGTTTTTCCGTTTATGTAATCAATCGTTGTAGCGTGGTTATGGATTCCTTTTGTATTCCTTGTTTGAAAGATTAAAATATTTTTGATGTCTTCCGTTTGAAGTTGAAAATAACCGTTCTATATGTGATGTTATTGTTTCCTTTGTTTGTTTGAAAATTTTACTGACTCCATTGTGTTATTCGTGAAACATGATTACGTAGTTGTCGGAAAATAAAATGAGATAATTTTAGGTTTTAATTTCCGTAAGGAACGATTTTATATAATAATTATAAATTTGAGAATTTTAATCTTACCAATAGGCCGGTGCAGATATTTTGCACCCGGCCGAATTTGATAACAAAACCTTAAAAATTTTGTTGCTGCAACTCCGTATATGATTCTTGAAAATTAAAGATGGCTTCGTCTTTCTTGTAGAAATTCACGTGTTTTTTTATTTAATGATAATAACCGTAAAAACGGTTTATCGGCGGTCACCACTTATAGAATCACCACTTATGGTATTTGGTTGTGATGTTCTATTTTATTGTTATTCACTCGCGTATTGCGATTAACTCGAACCAAATCAAATACTAAAATTACAATGGTGGACACACAATAAGTGTGTGCCCCAAATTTATTCAATTCAAATATTTACACAGTTAATTGTTCTATTAACTTCCACCACCACTGGTATTACACGAATTTATTATTAATTTAATAATGATATTATAATTGTCGCGCGAGCGCGATTCCCAAAAGGATTTAATTTATTAATATTTAATTTAGACTGAACGGCACTAAAAGCGTGTGTAGGTATCGAGTTGAAAATACGTAATGTTGTCAAAATTTTATTTTGAGATTTTTCTATTACCAAAAAAATGTAGAGTTGGCTTTTGTGTTTTTCA
Organism: Tipula helvola; assembly: GCA_963556165.1. NCBI lineage: Eukaryota > Metazoa > Arthropoda > Insecta > Diptera > Tipulidae > Tipula > Tipula helvola. Next base: position 52,762,788 of record OY744481.1, read on the forward strand.
CAAAACTAAATTTATTAGTTTTGGATGACGTCGACAGATGGTAGTAATTTCGGTGTTGTATTAAATTTATCCAAGATATTTATTTAATACAAAATAGTGAACTGTGCTCATACAGGGAAATTATATTTGTTGAGTTGAGCACAGACCCAAACCGCTATAATAGTTGCAAAGCAAGTTGCTATCCTATTATAGGCGTCACTATTGACCGAAAAGAGCTGTTCATCCACAATTATATTTTAAAGTTGAAATGCTTTACATTTCAAACAATTGTGGCGATAAATGAATTAAATTGGCGAATTTAAATAAGTGAATCGCTACAAGTATTTAGATTTTTTAGTTTATGGTGTTAAGTAGTTAATTAGGATTATTGTTCCTTCGCTGCTGTTACTGAAAAAAATCCATTTGTCATGTATTTATCCTTCAATTTAATCCTCTTACGTGACTTTACCACTTACTTCCTTACCTGTAATTGTTTTGACAGTTTATTCCTCCCTATATTCTTTATCTCCTTCACAGGATCATACGACACTTGACGTACCTGCTGAAGACTAACCTTCAATTGCATATGTATATTGTCTGCGCCATTTGCTTTACTGTTTTTTTCTTTGTTAATATTTCCCATTTCTGTTCCGATTTTTTTTTTTTTCGTTTTATTCTATGCAATCTTTTTCTGGGCCTCAAGGCACTCCCAACTCTTTCGCAGTGAACTTTTACCGTCCTACTTTACGCAGTAGTTGCCAAATCGAGGACGTACGGCTATAGACCCGTTTTGTATAAACCACCTGCACATTGCATTGCTTCATGCCAGCCTATAGTGCCGACATGAAAGGTGGGTCGGCCCATGGATTCCGCACTCTCAACAGAGGGTCATAGATGTGTTCATCGTGATCACCGATCGTAATCAGATGATGAAAAATCCCTTTTGCATCCCGCCCCTATAGGGATTCGAACCCGGTAAAACAGTAAAGCTACGGCTGTTGGATCGGGAGGTCCAACAGCCGTAGCTTTACTGTTCCGATTTGTCTTATTTATTAAAATATATACTATTTTCCTTTCTTTATGGATATACCGCAGGACTGAATTTAAAGTGAGGCGTTTATTCCTTCTTACACATTCCCCAGTAGGAAATCCGATTTTCTGTTACTCTTCTTTAAATTGATTTACATGCTAATGCCCTCCTTGCACTTCCGTCTTTCGGAAGAAAACCTTAACATTTCCGATAGAATTCTTCTCTCCTATCGCTTGAACTAGATTCTATTTGCCTTTGTCAGTACTGCAATGATCGCTTAGTACATTTTAATGATTGTGTCTGCTGTGTTTTTTTTTCTTCTTTTAAACAATGAAATCACTTTACTTACTCCTATTGCCTTTCCAGAACCTTTCCGAAAGCCAACATCTGTGATCATAACTCTTCTGAAATCAGATATTGTATTTGGATCGGCACTTTTTTTTTTGATGGAATTTGAACTATTTCCATCCATTATTCCGGATTGCAGTTCATAATACAGGTTGTTTCAAAGGTTTTGACTAAATGTTTCCAACCTTCATTTGGTAGTCTATTAACTGTACCAGAATTGAGTCCAAACTCGCTGTTATCTCTCTTCTAATACCGATACAGGCTCTTTAATTGGTCAATGCTCGTTTTCTCTTATCAATGGTAGATTTAGCGAGCTCCACTTTCCATGTTTCTGTCTCAAGATTCCATTGTTTAATCTGTCGTATTTGAGGATCTTTCTAATGTGTTTGGCTTTGTCTGTATTCGTGATGCATCTAGTCGTTTTCGGGACCTTGAAAAATAAAAAAAATAGAATATACAGAAATAAATAAAAACAAGGTATCATAAATAGTATAAGTTTTAATAAATTGGTATACTTCCGTGCCATCGTACTTCATATACAGTTAGTAGACGCTTTTAAAACAAAAATGTTCCACCGAAAAAAATGAAAAATTTTATTCTTGTTATGATTGGTTGGTCACGTGTTTCTTATTTTGTTTTTTTCATTTTTTTTATATTTATAGTAAAATCTGATTATGACGGAACTTAAGGAATTGAAAAATTAAGAAAATAGTTTGTTAAAAGCTTGAAACCAGTTTCACAAAAAGTGGATTCTGCTCTTTCGTTCTCTTAATCCTTCACCGAAAATAAATTTCTAAAATGGTGCTAGGCTTTATTTGATCGATGTGTAATGATAATTATGTGTGTATACAGAAGCAGATCATAAAAATTACGTGATCGCTTTCATCTCTTTGATCGTGTTGATAGTTATTCTTTGCAGTATTTAATTGACACGTTATATTTTGGCCGCAATAAGTTGGTTGGGAATTAACCAAAGATATATGATAGAATGATCGCCCTAAAATGAAAAATCATCCAAAAATGTTTGACCAAATATTTGGGTTATTTTTCATTTTTGATTCTTGGGCGATTATTCGTGACACCGTTGATGAATTGCCTAATTTAATTTTGAACTTTATTATGCTTTTTTGAGATCTTAGAAAAGTATGAAGATAAGTTGTTTTAGCAGTTTGTAAAATGGTTGATGGAATGCTTTGCTTGATTTATAAAGTTCATTCAGACGGTTACAGAGTGCCAGTTTTAGCCTCTGCAATGTTGCCAGCAAGATCAAAGGCCTCTCTCAATATTTTCGGAAATTTGTCTTTCTCCAAAAAAGAATTCCGCGTCTATACGCTTAACAAATAATTGACAAATTTACATTATAATGAACTACTATAAGAACCTCTGTTGAACTGGTCTAAAACGACTCATTAAAGGGACATATTAATAATATTGTCCAATTAAAAAATAGCCCAAATTAAATTAATACCTAAATTGATAGAGATGTATACTACCCTTAAATGAAAAGGAGATTTAATTTTAAAATTAGAATGGAAATCTCCCTATTTCAGAATAATTTCAACTAAATTTAAATATTCCTTCTCCAAAATTACTTAAAAAAGAAGATTTAATTTTAAAATATCCCGGTAAATGGAATTTCCTTAAACGACTTCAATACGAGAGAAACTTTGCAAATTTTATTTTCAATAGACAAAAGAAGATAAAATCCTGATTGTGTTTATAACTCTTTTAAAATTGGGCATTATCCTCAAAAATGGAAATTTCGGATAATCTCAAGGCTATAGCCAATTTTAAAAGAGTTATAAAGCTAATCAGGATTTTATCTCTTTTGTCTATTGAATATTGAAAAATAAAGCACCACCAAATTCGAACATCGATCAATATTGAGGTATGAGAATTTTTTCAAAATTTCGATAAAAGGCAATCTCCAAACTTATAGCTCGAAATGGCTGCAATAGCACCTAACAGGTGTGCGAATTTCAATAACTATTCAAATTGCTGTGAAATTGAAATGCACAAGGCTCAAATTCTTTCGTGAAATTAATTTTTTCACAAAATTTAATTAATCATATTCAGAATAAATTTATCTCGGATCATATAGGATCGATTAATCGAAAAGAATCTTATAGGTTAACTTTAACCAGTTTTTATTTTACTACTAGTACAAGCAGCTATTTGATAATTTTCAAATATGTATTTTATTTGTATACGGTTTTGTATTAGCCCTTTGAGACCTAACTTCTTTCTAGAAACGTTAAAAATTAGTAGAGTTGTTTTTCTAAAAGATAATGAGCTCTAAAAAGAAAACAATAGCAACCATTACACGATCAATATTAATGTCATTACCAGTAATGTCAATACCTGCATCAATACTACTTCAATATTTTTTAACCTTACACAATCATTATTAATGACAGTAATTCCATCATTACCAAGCATTTATTACTGCTAGTAGAAACATTTTTTTTTTTAAATTTTACATGGATCCTAAAGAAAAAGCGTGTATTGTATCTGTATCCTCTAATTCTCTAATACATAAATTAAAAAAAAATATATTTACGTAGATAACCTCAAATTTATAATGCAATATTCAATAGTAATGACACGCAGTAATGACGCGAACCCTACACTATCATTAATAATGACAGTATCCCCACCGCACATCAATAATGATGTCTCGAAATCAAAAAATCCGGTTTTTCATCATTACCGAGCATCATTCGTCATTACTTCATGTTACACGATCAATATTAATGTCATTATCAGAAAGTAATGACATTATTATTGACCGTGTAATGGTTGCTAATGAGAGAAAATCTAAATTTGTCATATTTTCCTAGGCCTACCAGACTTGTCCATCCATATGGACAATCTGACTCAAGTGTTGCAAAAAAAAGTAAAAATGTTTCGTGTAGTTTATTCAAAATGTATTTCAAAATGGAAAAATAAAATAAGTACTTCAGTCTTACAAAATAAATAATAATAGTTAATACAAAAATAAAAATCACATAAACTAAAAGTAAATAAATTTAAGAACTATTCCCATTCAGGAAATCACAATTCAATTAAATATTTCCTTTTTATAACTTGTTTGTCATTATTGGGTGTCAAATTTGAGAAAACAGTTTCTTTCATTTATGCAGCATAAATGTACTTTGCATTTACCGCACATAGCATGTGTTTTTTTGTACATTTTTCTAACTTACAACGAGACGCTTCTTTCTTGCTGTCAAATATTGGCCAATGATTTTCACAATCATACAAGTCGACGTATGGTCTTACTTCGACTTAACTCCTCTTCAGGGACGGATATGACGGTGTTTCCGATAGTTCTCCGACTCTTGGACGGCCTTATTTTCTCAAATTCCTTGTCTGATTACCCATCATCATCAAGGATTTAGCTAAGCTTAATTGAAATTCTACTAACGATCTGATTTTATTACTGGGAAGCCCTTTTTTAATGGCACTAGTTTTATACTCGATTCAACTAGCCGAACATGCAAAATTAAGAAAATGTGTTGAAATTCTTAACGGCCATTTCTTTGACTTAAACACTCGATAGTAGCCAATTAGTTGGTCAAGAAGATCGACCCCTCCCATCGACTCGTTGTACAACTTGATTACTTCAGGTTGAGGCACTTCCACATATTTTTTTTTTTTTTTGTCCATCATGTGCAAGTAAACGGTGATCCAACCACTTTACAATTGCGACATGTTTATTTCTTGAAAATTATTCCATAATTCAAGATTCTAATCTTGCTGCAAGGTGGAACACAACGGAGGGCCTGACACCAAACTTTTTTAAATTATATTCCCATAAACCAGTATTTGAACCCTGGTACAAAATGAAGTCAAATGGTTGTCACGACTTTCCGCACAATACAAAAATGTTTATACCCCAAGGCTTTGGCTTATTTTTAACATACTGTTTGGATGATAGTCGTCCTTTAAATCGAATTTTTTGCCCATCCACACAGAGATTTTCTTCTAGAATAAGTTGATTGCAACAATATTTTACGGCGTCTATCAAAGGCCGAAGTTAATAATAGAGATCGCTATTATTCGCTGGTGTATCTAACACGTTTACATAATGCAGGTTGGTCCTTAGTTGGAAAAAGCGATCTCGTGCATTGCATTTGACACTAAATCCATCCCCATCTCTCGATTCCAATATATTCTAAGTTGTGGCATCTTTGCTGTACCAATAAATAAATGGATTCCCGTAAGTCTCATGATTTCAATTTCATCTGTTGTTTTGAAAGCAATATTATTTTGAATGGATATAAATTAGTTTTGGATCACATAATGCTAAAAAGCTCATTCGTAAAGTATTTTTGAAAATAAGATATAGGTGAGTGTTCTGTTCACCAATAATCTCGGCACTGTCATCTTCAATTTGTGGTTTTGGTTCATAAGGGATTTGAACACACTCCGTTTTTTCTGTCACTGTATATCCTTCTTATTAGTAAGGCTCATATTTGTATCAGCTTTCGTGAAATCTATTATTTGTATATTTACGTCACCGTGCAACACGATACTATCAAGTGTCGCCGAGGTAGCAACAGTTATACTGCGATCATCAAAATTAGCCGTAGGAATATCAAAATATACTAAATCCGAAGAATCAGTGATATCCCGGGAACATTCTGCATTTTCTTAAGAGTCTAAATCATCCTCCATTTGTTTTTTTATAAAAACACTATGTAGATAGGTAGCATCAAAAGTGGTGACAAATTGGGGGCACGCTGAAAGTATGTCAATTGCTGGTTAAAGTGGTGACAGACGTTTTTATCTATTAACATTTTCTTATTTAGCGGGGCGTTCCTTTTGTTTTTTTGCTAACGAACATAAACTGAAAATTGTTGTTCGTATGTTGTTTGACATTAATGAAGGCATTAGGCAGATGAGTCAAACCGGTAATCTGGAACGATAATGGAAGTGTTACACTCAAAATTAGGATTTAAAAATAAAATATAAGAAGAATTTGTTTGTCCAAAGGACCTTAAGTCAATTTGTAAATAAGTTAACATTAGCTGCATTTCATTGAGGAAAATAAAATACGGATTATTTTTGATTTATTTTTCCCATCGGAGTAGCATAAGATTTTGTTATTTTTGAATATGTAAATAATGAAATTAACCATAAAAAATGTTTAAATATTTCCACCTTGGTAAAATTAAGTTAACAGACGACATTTACTGCCCCTACTTCAAAACTGTCCACAGTAACTTTTTTGATAATTTTATAACAGCAGAACTTGACGGTGAAAAATAGTTTAGTAATTTTTGAAAAAAGATGAGGAAAATTAATTCCGTCAAGTTCTTCTGTTGCAAAATTAGCAAAAAACTTACTGTCGACAGTTTTATGCGCCATTAAGGCTCGTATTTTTAAACAAGACTAAATCGACGGTACTTTTGGTAATTTTACCGTGAATATTTTGTGTCAAAATTTTGAACGAAGTTAAAACCGACGATTTTCGAAATCGAAAATCAATTTTTCGAATTAATATAACTGCTTGTGCTGGGACATTTATCAGTTTTTTTTTGTTTGTTTGTTTTCCTCAAAATATTTTTTATTTTATATAGTTGACAGACAAAAACATTATCGCAATAATCTCAAATTTTCTGCCTTAATTTTTCTGTCTTTTTTTGTATTTCATATTCATCGAGTTGAAACTCTAGATTACGATAATCATGTTATGAAATACAGTAATCGTAAAAGCATTTAAATCGTGTTGTGACATAGACTGAAAAAATAATTACGTAATCTCGAATTCGCAACTAGCTGGTTTTGGGTTTGTCTTGGGTATTAGTCTTTAGTCAATATCGTGATTTGTGGCATTCTTGTATTGTACAAGAAGTAAATAAAATGTAAAGCGAGTGCTGCACGTAATATGCGATATTATAAGCGATAATATGCGTCTAAAGGTTCCAGATCTTCGGAGGGTGTTGATCAAATAATGCACCCCTTCTTTAGAAAACTGGAATCGGCACTGAAACCCTTCCTTATTATAAAACTCTAACGTCTATTCTATCGTGAAATACTTAGGACGTAAAGATCGTATCGACAATGTTGTCTCATAATCTGATTAACCAGACTTTGATGATGAAGACAATGATTCATTAAATATAGTTTCCCTTTTTAATTTAAATTTTCAAAAATTAAATTAGATTTAAATTTGAAATTCATAATGTACATACATATATTTACTTTTGTATATGTAATTTGACAAATCATAAATGACGGTTTATATTTCCAAATTTTCGAAAATAGTCGTATTCCCTGTTTTAGCCATCGACATCGAAGTATAAATCCGAGGATACAATTTGAATCCAGGTTTGATTCAGTGGATTTATCTTCGTTTAAAAATACGCAAAAAAGGGGATAAATTCACCGATTTATCTCTAACCTCGTTGCCTATAATTGTTGATTTTCTAAACAAAATTTCCATCAGCTTTTCAAAATAAAATAGAAAAAAAAGACATCTAGTGCGAAATGCGTTAACTAAGTTTATGAATAGATTTAAATAAATTTAAAACTTTCTTAGAATTATTTAATTCATCGGCGGAATTCGCGGCATGCGTGTAAATTTTAGTCGTCAGCAGCCCCCCGGATATTTTTCTTTTTTAAATTTGGAGGCGATTTGGTTTTAGGCGATTATTCGTCTTGGTATTTTGTTATCTGGATTCCACCACTGCAAAAATAACAGATTTTTTTCGTGGTACAATTTTGAAACAAAATACTGTTAGACATTGATTGTTGTTTGTCTTATAAAAGATTTCATATCTAACGTAAAATAGTTCCGGTTCGTCAAACAACGCAAAAATATCCAACACAAACAAACAAACACACACCCAGGTTAATTTCCCGTTACTTACCCACGCGGTAGGGTTTTCTTCCTATAACCAAAAAGTATTTTTATATTATTATACAAGAAATATTTTGCTTTGCGATTTTATGAATGGATTAAATTAATTTAAATAAATTAAAAATTAATTAAAAAATTTCTGAGAATTATATTTTTCACACTTTGCAGTTGATTAATTTCGCTCTGATTTAAAATCCTTGAGCGATCTTCCAGCAGGATTACTTATGTATACATTACTGATCTGTATTTACAAAAAAAAAAAAAAAAAGTCAATGTAGATAACAAACAGAAGAAATGCCGCGGCGATATCTATTCCAGCCAAGCACGACAGCATGAACGTAAGAAAATCGTAAATACAAAGACTTAATTTACATATAAATAACATTTTTTCTTATTTTATGTAACAGAATTTACGTACACATAATATCATTGCGTCGTCTATGAAGCGATATTACACATACATATGATATGTTGTTCCAATTTGTACACGACATTCAATTTAGAATAATTGTAAATTTTTATTGAATATATAAATTTTTTGTACAGCGTGTGTATAGTACATTAAAAGTTTTCTTCAATTTTCATGTTGACGGAAATTATAAAACATTTAAATGTATTTACTTTATACGCGAGTATTTGGGTATCATCAGGCGACGACACCTGTGCACAAAGAAATTAACAGACCCTTACTATATAAGCATATATATGTATATACTATAAAATCATACAACTATGTCATTATGACACCGTTTTTCACAGTCATATAAATTATACTGTACTAAAGGGGTTACGAGTTATTGTTTTATAAGGAATGAAGGGAAAGTTTATTAAATTGCACTTTATATACGGGTTGTTAGCCCTTTATACTTATACGAGATATTCATTTCATAATTACATAATCTTAATATAATTATATATGCATATGTACATACTTAGAAACCGATTACATAACTTGACCCTTTTAAAATTGAAAACAATAAATCAACGTATGTTTATATGCAAAAATTGCATGCTAAAATTTTAGCGTTTTTATGATAAAAACTATGATTTGTCGTGTGAAAAAAATTGTATACGTGTATGTTGCACATTGTTTTGATTATGAGCATTTTATGCTGAAATAAAACTAGATTGCAGTTTTGATATCTATCTAAATCTCTAATTATATGAATTTATATTTATACATATATGTATGTACAAATATATTCTCAGACTATGTCAAATTGTACCATAAATATATAATTATAACCAACAGTTGCAAAATTTGTTTATTGCGCGGCTTCACAGAATTATACTTGTAAAAGTTTAAGTTCACAGCTGATAAAACCAAACCTAAAATTCTAGTCTAGTCAAAACACAAAGTTGTTTTTTTTTTGTTATCTAAGACAATTTATCTTAAAACTTTACAAACAACACTCATTTCATATATAAGCGCGCGGTATTCATTCAATATAGCCAAATTAGTATTCTGTTGGGACCACTAAAATTTCTTAGAATTACTTTCCACATACATGCATGATTTAGAGTTAAGAATCTAACATTGGGCGCGAGTGACAAATTTCAATTTCATAAATTCATTTTTGTTTTTTTTTATATTATGAGATTATCATATTTAGGCTTATATAGAATATTAAATGAACAAAACACTTTTAAGAAATCATTTGTGTCCGAACCGATTGTGTTGATTCAAAGAATTAGGCCGACATCTATATAGTTATTGATATTTAGTATATTATTAATTATATATACAAATTAGTCAATATATTATGACACACGTTCATTTATTACAAAGAAATGTTAAAAATTAAAAATCCCAAATAAATTGACGACAAAGTGTTTTCATTTCAAAATCAGTCATGATAAATTGTTAAATTGTTTTGTATGACGATAATATAACAAAAGTATACTATAGTATAGCAATGATAGTTCGACTTGTGCTCTCTCGGTGCTCTCAATCATTATAAATAAATATTTTGTAGTTTGTAATTTTAATTAAAATTTATGTGGAGATTAATTATTTTAATTTAAAATAAATTAACCACCACTGTTTCATTACGCAAAAATCGACACCAGAATTGCTTCGATCTAAAGACAACTTCATTCAAAAACTGGAAACATCAATACTTAGCTTTAATATACACTGGTTCTTTCATTGTAGCCGCTTATTAAATTTATTCAAATAGCCAGTTAAATCCGTTAAGAATACCAGATCACATACCCATTTTTAATCTACAAATTGATCTTTGTCTCTTCTGAACCAAAAATAATTATTTCATCGAATAACGACAAAAATCGTTGCAGAACTTTACCCCTACTAAGCCACCGTATTTCGGTATACAATACAATATCACTAAATTCACTATCAATTTCAATAAGGAATTAGCTCAATAGAATAAGACATAACCAGGTATCAGTAGTCACTATAGGGCATAAAAAAGCAACAAATCAGTTTGTGCAGAACTTTCGAGGTAACAACAGGAGTGTTCGTACCTCACATGCTAATTCAACCCGTGAACTTCAGAGCAAAAATTCTAATAGCAAACACTCTAAATCACGACACACAGATACATGACATCCACCCTTAGAACCATACCATCTACCATAGTGGAAAAAAAAATTCAAAATGTTTACAATCTTTGAAAATTTACGGGTATATGGTTCAATTCACGGGTTACCCACGGGTGATGGATTATATCTTTCAAATCTGGGTTGTCATCCGACAAAGCATCAGTTTTTAAATTTTGGTAAAAGGAATGAACTTCTTTACTTATGCTGTGTTTCTTATTTAAATCCGCAGATCGAGCAGATTTTGAAATCTGAAATCAGATCGATCTGATCGATCTGAAATAAGAAACAGATTTCAGATTTGGCAGATCAAAAAAATTATCAACCGTCAGAGGAGAAAAGCAGGCAGATACATACTTAATAATTGTGCAGATTAACATTAAATGATTATTTAAATCGTTGAGTAATTGGGGAAATTGATGCATGATACTTTAAAATATTGACACCAAAGCAATACCATTCATTCTGTTGTGTTGCAAGGTATTTTTAATGACCGCAAACAGTTTATAAACTGCTACGTAGGCGAAGTAGGGTTAGCACATGATACATCTGTGTGGAACTGGCCACCTATTTACAGACTAAAATTATTATGTGACTAAACAAATTGGACCAGGGCTCCACCTTATTGGTGACAGCGCATATCCATTGATGGAATTTTTACTAACACCTTTTAAAAATACTGAGTATTTAACCAATAAACAAAAAATTAATAATCGATGTTTAATGAAACCTAGAATATGCATTGAGAACGCATTCGGAATTATGAAGTCTCGGTTTATGTGTTTAAAGTTGATCGAGAATTGAAGAATGGACTTTATAGTCATAATTGTTGCTTTCTGCATAATGTGAGCATACGATTTAATGACGGTATTGAGATAGAAAGTGTTGATTTGGAAGAAGAAAACTCAACACCTCGAAATGAGCTAGCCGAATCGACGGGTTCAAATAAAACTCTTTATAAATAAACGAAAATATAAAACTATTGAAATTCCTTATAAATAATTCACTAATATTCATTAATAAAAAAAACATCACAACGCCGATCTTACACTGTCAATAATTGTATTGCTTTTACCAAAAATAAATAAAAATTACAACAACAGTCGTACTAGGACTGTGTTCGAAACCTGTGATAAATATTTTTTAGTACCAATTTTTGACATTTATGTGAAAAACCGCAAACACTCAAATTATCACAGTCAAATCCTATAATAATTTGTGACAGCTGCAGAATAAAATCATTGTGTGATTTACTAGCTGTAATTGATTTAACGTGCGGATTTTACTTAATTGGTATAATTATGCCTTAATAAATGTAACATCCAGGACGTTTTCTGTTAAAAAATCTATCCATTTTAGGAAATTACTGTAATTAAAATGAAGCAACAAATATGTGAGGCGGGGAAATATTCCGGACAGCATAATAAAAAATTGTGAATGTAGGGGAATATTTTTGAAATACATGTCAAAAATTTGTACTAAAAAATATTTATCATAAGTTTCGGAGACAGTCTAGGTAGACCAAAAAATAGTTTAGCTAACCCAAAAAAAAAAATTAGTGGTTAAACAAATCTTAACCAAATTTTTAGTTTTAATACCTGTCACAAGAGTCGAATTGACAAAAAAATACAGGAAAAAATATTAGACCAAAATTGGTTAATTTTTGCTTTTGCTTTGACCAGCCGTTAACCAAAAAAATACCTACCTAACTCATTTTGGTTGAAAGCAATACACTTAATGTCGGCAATTTGAGTTACGTGAAGTTAGCTATACTAAAATCAATCTGAGAAATCGGAATATTTTTGCAAATCGAAAAAATCGATCTAACTAATCTGAAAAAAATAAGAAACAGCAACAAAAATTGATCAGATCGATCTGACCGAAAATAAGAAAGATTTTTAGTACTCAAATCGATCAGAACGATTAGATCGAAAATAAAAAACACAGCAAGGCCTGTATTACATTATCAGTTTTATTCGTCATATAAAAACTTCAACATATTTATATGATAGTGTAATGGGGATATATATGTAATAGTATTTCTCTAATGATATTTAGCTTCATGAAGCTAAATACAATAATATTTGTTTTGACAGCGGCTCAAAATAGCGAAAAAATTCGACTGGAGTATTACGAACGAAAAATTGAAAAGTGAATTTTTATTACTTATCATTGATAGTTAATTATTGCGTTGCAAAATTAAAATTCTCGTACATTATGTAGGTACGTAATTCTACAAAATTAAACGTATTATTTTTTAAATTATGCTTTTGTTATTAAATTTTCAATCCATTTTTGGTTTAATATGACGAAAAATTTTACTTGTAGTGTAATACAACAAAATGATTTGTAGTATTTTTCTTATCGTAGTTTTATGTGAGAAAAATATTATTACTTTTCTATGACATGCAAAAGTGATAATGTAATACAGGCCTTAGACTATGGCCCATATTACACTATTACATTTCTACGTTGTTGAAATACTTCTTTACTTTTATATGATATAAAGACTGTTTTAGAAATACTGTTATATAATTTGCTATCATATATTACACTATGTCGTATTTTTCAATCACATTTTCATCATAATAGTCGAAAAATGGAGAAAAAAATATTATGAGCTCACGCAGCTACAATATCTGCAATTTGTGTTATGTTATTTTAATAAACATTTCATTATTTTCATATTCCATAATTCATTTTTTGGTAATCAGCATACTCAGTCATACTTTTCCGCCATTTTGAGCAGCTGTCAAAATAGATATTATAGTATTTAGCTTCATGAAGCTAAATATCATTAGAAAAATACAACGTCTGAAAAATATTATTATATTTCCATATTACACTATTATATAAAAGTATTGAAGTATTTCAACGACGTAGAAATGTAATAGTGTAATATGGGCCTATATGTCCGAAACCTACGATAAATAGTTTTTAGTACTAATTTTTGACATTTATTTGAAAAACTCGTACACGCCCAAATTACCTTAGCCAAATACAATGATAATTTTTGACATACAAAATAAACTTTTTGTGTGATTGATGTAGTCGCCTTAGCGTTTTATTTCAAAAAGATTGATTTTCCTTTTTCGCTGATGAATTTTTTCAACTGGAACGTGATTTTAATTCTCTTGTAGTAATTTTTTGTCTAACTAGTAAATGGCATAATTGTCTGTTATTGTAAGTGTAAGAGTGTTTTGAACATTCATTATTCAGAAATCGGAAATTGTTCAATGATGTTAATTATATTGTTCGTGAAGGTGCCAATTTCCTATTTCTCGTTCCGTGTAGAAGTTGGCGGCAGAATAAAAAAAGTATTTTTAAGTAAATCTAAATTTGGAGTAATTTGGCATTGGGGCTATTTGTGAATTCGATTCGAACGTATTCGAGTCTTCGATTATTGGATTCTTATTTGAATTGAATCAAATTCGTTAATTTCTTATTTAAATCAAATATGAATCTTATAAATAGAGGAGTCGAATACGAAATACGTTCGAATCGAATTCACAAATAGCCCCCCGTTATTTCAACTAAGGCCGTGAGTGAATTAGTTAAAATCCAGGGGGGCTATTTGTGAATTCGATTCAAACGTGATCGACTCTTCGATTAATGGATTCTTATTTGAATTGAATCAGATTCCTTCGTTTCTTATTTAAATCAAATAGGAATCTTATAAATCGAAGAGTCGATCACGTTCGAATCGAATTCACAAATAGCACCCCAGTTAAAAATTAAAATTTTGACATAAAAGTTAAAATTATAAAATTTACTCACCACAAAAAATAAATAAAAAATGCATCATGGTAGGCACCGTATATAAAATTTGACAAGCGAGTTAAAAAAACATAACCTCGTTTTTTTAATATTGGTTCAGTTGATACATCAGCACGACTTGTTTCTTTCTGTTTCTTCTTAAAACAGCGTCATTTGATAAATTATGCTTTTTATAAAGTAATAAAATAGATAATAAACTAGAAAAATGATTGTTATAAATGCGCTTCATGTTGTTGTTCAGTTGTCACAATTTTAATTTTTAACTAATTCACACAGCAATATTAAATTTGGTAGATAAAAATATTTTACCACGATAATTTGATTTTCACCAAATTTTTAACCAAATATTTTTAACATATTCACTCACGGCCTTAACTTGCATGTATCCAAACTCGTGTTGTCACAATCAGTACTCACTTTATATTAATTAAAATTATTTAAACTAATAATAATTTATACTAACAGTAGGCAATAGGTATTGTATATTGATTTTATCACAGATTGACAGCACGCATGCAATTTATTATTTTAGGTTTTTCTACAACAATTTTTTATTGTCATTTTGTGAAAACGAAATTCCCGAGAACCGAGACACTAAAAATCGCCTTAATCTCGACAATTATTCTCTAGACAGGAATTCACGAACCCAATCTCTAATGCGAAGTGTATTTTGCTTTATAAAGGTTAATAAAGTAAAGAGATTTTTCGATATTATACAGGGTTGCCAACTCTGCGACACGCTTCGCCCGGTGTGTTGGAATAAAAAGCAAAAATAAAAATTAACGTTTATTTATAAAATAACGGCGCAGTGGTTAAAGCTGCGGCGTTTGGATCGGGAGGTACCGGGTTCGAATCCCTATAGGGGCGGGATGCAAAAGGGATTTTCATCATCTGATTACGATCGGTGATGAAGATCAACACAACTATGACCCTCTGTTGAGAGTGCAGAATCCATGCACCGACCCACCTTTCGTATCAGTACTATAGGCTGTCATGAAGCAATTCAATGTGCAGGTGGTCCATGCAAAACGGGGGCCTATAGCCGTACGTCCTAGATTTGGCTACTGCATAAGGTGGGACGTAAAAAGCAAACTGCGAACGAGTTTGGAGTGCCTTGAGCCCCACAAATGATTGCAGAGATAGAAACAAACAAACAATATTTATAAAATAAAAAAATTCAAATCACATTCATTTCTTACACAAAAAAAAATCCTAATTCAGTCATATATCACAAACGATACAATTTAATTTAGCTCTTTTCAAAATTATATTTGCCTTGACTTTGAGCTTATTGAACAAGTTCTAAGTGTTCTGGCGCTTTTAAAAAATGTAAAAATTGTTCACAGGTCTTTTCATAGTTTATGCGAATACAGAGTTCCGCTTTTATTAGCTGTACTCGCATTCTATTGCGGTCGTCTCTCCACACAGATCCCATAATATAGAAAATCCTCTCTACGAATGCATTACTAATAGGAATGCTTAATGCTTTAGCAGGGGCGTCCAAGTCAAATGAGTATTTTTGACAAATTTTCAAAATAACTAGAGCATTAAAACTGCGATTAGAATAAAAAGCCAACTGGACAACGCGGTAATTATTTATGTATCCAGGGCCAAAGAATTTATCACTCCGAAATAGATGTGAAGATCACCGCAATAGTTGTTATATATTGCAGCATGCGGCCCGCGGGCCGCATGCCTCAAAATGGAATAAAAATTGCGGTGGTCTTCACACTCACCTCAGAGTAAAAAAATTTGTGGCTATTGATACATAAATAGTTATCGCGTTGTCCAGCTGGCTTTTTTTTCTAATCGCAGTTTTATTGCTCTAGTTATTTTGAAAATTTGCCAAAAATACTCATTTGGCTTGGACGCCCTTGTGCTTTCATATCCATTAAATTATCATCGATTAAATTATCCAATTTTTGGAATGGTAACCCATAATGCTTCAGAAGAAATGTTTCCACTTTTTATTTAATAATTTATTGATATCATTAATCACATCGTACAGCCGATCTTCATTAATTGGTATATTTAAAATGTTACTGACTTTACATAATATCGCCAAAATTTAGTTTCCTTTAATATTAAGCGGTGATAATTGAACGAATGGGTTAAAGTCTTATTCTAATCGTTTGTTGGTTGATGAGATTTTCATTTTGCCCGGAGTTTTGAGAACTTGGCCCGGAGACCAGAGATTCGGTCTGAAGCCCGGAGTCTCCGGGCGAAAATGACCTAGTTGGCAACCCTAATATTATATAGAAAGATTATATTTCCGTTTACTAACGTTTTACATGATATGCGATCTTTTACAGATTGCACGAGGTTTTTCACATTTTTCGAGATTATTGACGATTATTTGAGATTATTGCAGATTATTAGGAAATAATCAATATTCTAGTGCTTTAAGAATTTGAAAAATATTCAAGATCATGTGAGATTATCGAGATAAGCTTAACGTTGAGTTGTATTGCGTTGAGCGTGTTCAGGATTTTTGAGGTTACTTGAGATTCTTGAGAATATTTAAGATTTTTAGAGATTTGTGAAACATTGAGTTAGTAGCATTGAGTATTGAAATTGAATTGTAAATGATTTTGGAAATTTCAAAATTATTTCAAATTTATGAAATTTTTTGAGATATTCTAGTTATTAAAGTAAGGTAAATTTGATATTTAGAATTCGATTTAATTTATAGAATTTTGAAACATTTTAAAAAGTATTTTAAATTCTAATGAATTTTTCAAACTTTGAGGAAGGCTGCAAATAGTGACCATAATGCTTACTAAACCTTTTTAAATGGAAATCTATAGGATAGGTAGGGAAAACATGCCGAATAGATGGTTTAATTTAGATAATCCATCTATTTAGACTTTAATTTTCTTGCATGGAAAACTATTTTTATTTCATTCATATCAAACATTATAAAATATAACACATAAATTCAATAAATATATATGTAATATATATGTACCACATATTAAATAAAATAAAATAAAATAAAAAATCCTTTACATTGTACAGAAATTATAAAATTAATGTCTACATAACTTTACATAGAAGTTATTATTTTTTTGAAGATTTTAATTCGATGAACTTGACGATACTAAATCGATTACTATTTCTGTAACCTGATTTGGTTCTCGTACTGATCACGGTGTGCGGGAAGCGAAAAAAAGTTGGTCTAAAATGCCGAAAAAAACTAGCGTCATATCGTCGGTTTGCGAGAACAGTGACACATCTCAAAATATCATATTTTTGAGGAAATCGATTTGAATTTTTTTTTTTTTGGTGTAAAATAGTTGAATTCATCAAATTCAACGTCACATCTACTGAAAACTATGGGTAGTTTAGAAGTGGCACTATGCCGGATAAAAGGTTGTTACATTGAACGGATTTTTTTCCTATTATCTCAAAATTGGCCATTTTTGAGATGTGTCACTGTTCTCGCAAACCGACGATATATAAATACAGCATACTCTATAGTGTCATAATCCATTAAACAGAAAATCGTACCTGATCATTTAACGAAGAAATCACGAAAAAACGCGATTTTTTAAATTTTAATTGAAAATATTATTTTGGCGGCCAATTTAAAGAGGAAGAAATTAAAGATGAGACAACTTTTACTCTTTTTTCTTAATCTGTACTCTTTTATCTACAAAATGAACCCTATATCAAAATTTTGCGATAACTAGTTTTTGGTTTACAACCAAAAATACACTAACATACAATGCCGAAAATCCAAATACTCCGCCTACTTCGCTTGCTTGAAACAATACTAACTCAAGGTCACTGTGTACGGAAAGGTGAAAAGAATTTGCCAAATAGGTATACTGGATTCAATAAAAATGTAACTATTTTACACAGAACCAAAAAAGGACCGAAATTAGACAGGTTAGAAGAGCTGGAAATATACAAAAACAAAAACAACAATTTAATTAACGACAAAATCAACACCAAAACCAATAAAAATTACGATTTAATTTTATCCATAACTTAAAAACAAAGGAGGTGCCACACAACAGCACACAGCAACAGTATCTAAACAGCTTCCAAATAAATTATGTAATAGTAGTAAAAAAGAAACCGATATAAAATGACAAAAGAACACAAAAAATAAAGTGAAAATCGGCTTGTGAAATCTGGTGAAATGCGGATAGCCGTTTTAAGATCAATTGCTTTTGTTACGTGTTTGGAAATTTTCGGTATCAACAGAAAAAAAAATTGGTTCTTTGACATACACTGCAACGACATATGCTCAATTACCGCTGCCGCATTCAGATGAAATTCCTGTTCCGGAAAGATGAAACCCAACTGAAGAATATTTACCACCAACAATTGAATCTGATAAGAAACACCTGTATCAATGTATCAACCATCAAATGTCTCTGCGCCATCCAAATCTTGCAAAATCGTTTGGATATCATGGCACGACGCCTGAAACTATCGCAGCGGCAATCCATTCCTTTGCCAAAGGATTTAAAACTAGTGAACATTTTGGCTCCAAATGTTCGGATATATGGTGCAATAAATCGTCATCGTCATTTTCCGATTTTTTTCAAATCAATTGAGAAAAATCCACTGTTTGCACTCATATACGTGGTTTGGTTTCCACAATGCACCATGCGCATATACATAATTCCAAAGATTGGCGATTGTCTACCGATTCCTCCAAAAACCGTTTGACGGCAGTTTTCCTCCACGTTACCAACTCAAACATTTTTAGGCAAATTTGTTTCACCTTTCCGTACACAGTGACCTTGAGTTAGTATTGTTTCAAGCAAAGTAGGCGGAGTATTTGGATTTTCGGCATTGTATGTTAGTGTATTTTTGGTTGTAAAACAAAAACTAGTTATCGCAAAATATTGATATAGGGTTCATTTGGTAGATAAAGGAATACAGATTAAGAAAAATCTATAAAAGTTGTCTCACCTTTAATTTCTTCCTCTTTAAGTTGGCCGCCGAAATGATATTTTCAATTAAAATTTAAAAAAATCGCGTTTTCTCGTGATTTCTTCGTTAAATGATCAGGTACGATTTTCTGTTTAATGGATTATGACACTGTAGAGTATGCTGTATTTATATATGAAGCTAGTTTTTTTCGGCATTTTAGTCCAACTTTTTTTCGCTTCCCGCACACCGTGTGATCTAGTTAAAAAGTTGTCCAAAGTTGTAATAATTGATAGCATTATCTACAGATCTTTGCACTTTTGAACTTCTATCTTCGTCAGAGTCAACTTCTACAAAAATATCCATTGCCTGCGAGAAATAAGTTGCATCGCTTTGGAAATACAACCGGCCGTTAACTGTTTCTCTTCTGGAACCACATCAAATGTATCAATATCGTCCTCCAAAGAACGTTCAACATTCATATGAATCAAATCTTCGTTATTAAGCTCTTCATCGTGTAATATCACAAATTTGATATTTTCTGAAATATCGCCTAGATAAATTGGGTGTGCTGGAGCATTGTCTACTAACATGAACATTTTAAAATCTATATTTTGAGTATGATAATAAATTTTCAACTCGGGAACAGCGCAATTTTCGGTCCAATCTTTAAAAAGAGCTGCAGTCATCCACGCTTTTTTATTTGAACGCCATTAAAGCGGTAGAGCATTTTTATCCACATGTTTAAAAGCTTTTGGATTTTCAGAGTGGTGAATCAGAAAGGGCTTAAATTTAAAGTCACCTTCTGCATTTCCTCCTAGAAGAAGTGTAAGACGATATTTACTTACTTTATATCCAGGGCAAGACTTTTCAGATTTGGACAAGCCAGTTTCGTCGACATTCAGGATTTGCTTCGAAGAATAACCACCTTCTTCAATAATTGCTTTCAATTCAATTTTAATTGCAGCTGCAATATCTGCACTGGCAGATTCTCCTTTCAAGGCGACATTATGTAGTTTGGCTCTACTTTTGAAACGTTCGAACCAACCTTGACTGGCTTCGAATTTTTCTAAATTTTGTCCGCTAGATGATGGCGAATCCTTTTAAATATCATTAAAAATACTTAACACTTTATTTTGAATCACCATTTTGCTAAGTGGCATCCGAAGATGATTTTGATCCTCTATCCAAATGCTAAGAAGTGATTCCATTTTCACCATAATTGAACTTCTTATTTTGGTACTGGTTTGTTTTGATGGCAATGGTGTAGCGATTTTACCAAACTGCCTTATTTGATCAGCATCTCGATTACAAATTGTTCTCACTGCTGTAGGCGCTAAACTAAGATTTCTGGCAATGTCAACAGCATTTTCACCAGATTTAAAACGCTTTAACACGTCTAATTTTAGTTCCAAATAAATTTGTTTCCGCTTTTGACTCATTCTAGTTTTTTTTTGTATGGCCTCAAATTTATTTAAACAACACTTTTAATTTTATCCTGAAAATGCTGAATTTATGCCAAATGCTACTATATTGCACAGACTGTAACAACTGACTGTATAATATGTATTGTGTATAAATGAGAAATCCATATTCATTTTACATAAAAATACATCGAACAAAGACAGATACAGAATTAAATGGGGAATCCCCTTTATATAAAATTTTAACGCCGCAGGTCGAAACGACGAATTAACTTTGTTCAAAATTTCTAGTGTATTAAATCTGCCAATAATATAATACCCTTTTATTACTTGTAATTACAGCCAAATTTTCTAAGTCAGTCGAATTTCATTCTTGTAATCACTAAGTGTGAACATAAGTGATATTCGAAACTGGTTAATAATTACAAGAATGAAATCCGGACCGACCACAAAAAATTTGGCTATGATTTGTACCTATTGGTTCTAACAGTAAACGAGATGTGATAATGATCTGTGATATTTACACAAGTATAACATATTCTACATTTATATGGCAATCGTACCGCTTTAGTAGATAGTTATTCGAAGACCATTTTTGTCCTTGCGGTATACTTCATGTTCATGTAAAAATTCATCGGTGTTATATTGATCCAATTTCGGGTCGTAGCGACGGCGGTACTTTCGCTTCTCGTCATCCACTAAAGATGTTAAATCTTGGAAATGCTTGGGGAAGTCGAAGCGGCACATCATGCATCCATTTTTGTTGATCATACAGGGCGCATCTGAGGAATTTCAGCTGATATTAGATCGTCTAGTTCTTCTGCATTAAGGTGGATTTATATTATCCGTTCCTTTCCGTTCCTACACGAACCGACAAAGACAAATATTGTTCAAAAAATGGATGTCTGACGGATAGTACAAATTGATTATGTCACATACGATACGTGTAGGAACTGAAAGGAACGGATAATATAAATCCACCTTTATGGATCTTGTCTTCAGGGTTCATAATCAGCAGCAGGTGCATGTGGGGAAGACCTCACTTCTGAAATTCTACTGTACATAAACAACGACCTTCCCGAAGATTTGAAATTTATCTAATTGTTCGATGATTTCGTCAAATATCAGTTTGACAATTCTAACGACGAGGTCAGGTCGATCTTGGGTAAGCTGTTGTAATGTAGTTACATCGTCTAGAGCAATACATGACGTGACGCTGCTTTAATTTCAGGCCAATTGGGATTGCAGGCTAATAGTAATGAAGAAATCTGGTGATTCAAGATAGACCAAAATAGCCATAGCGTCTTCAAAGTGTTCTGTGTAATATCGAGTTGAATCAGGGAATAATTATGGTAGTATTACTTTCTCACTACCAACATTCTTTCTTTTCCTTAGCGAGTGTATCGATAAAGCGGTTAACTCCAGCGTAATTGTCGCTGAGAACCTTTTTTTGATTGGGCTTGATCCACTGAATGCGGTTACGTTCCACTCTAATATACATATCGACGCATTAAAATCTTTAGAAATAACATAGTGAAACAGAAAAATGTTTAACCACATTCAATTTTTAAAGCGGAGCTCGGTGGCCAGGGACTTACATTAATATGCGGATTAAGAGATACTTAGTCAGGCAGGAAATTACTTAAAGCAATAAGAAAATATTAGGGTATCATTATAGCTATACTATACACAAAAACTTCGGTTTCATTTACATAACCCAAATCAAGAGAATTAATATTCAGACCAAACAAATTAATTTTAATTATATTGAAGTATTGACAATTTTGAGTTAATTTTCATTTAGGCGTTTAGCGAAAGCACTATGTCAGTGAACCGGTTCTCAAATCATTTTTTTTTACTAAACTCCTAAACTCTCTTCACTGAATTAACATTTAAATTGGAAACTATAAATTTAGTTTAATTCGATTAATTAAAACTTTTGATTTTTTTTGTTATTGCCAAATTTTAATATTAAAATTCGATGTTTGTATATTATAAATTACAGAATACAGAAAATTGTTCGGAAGTGAAACGAAACATTTATTTTTGGTTGCTAAATTTACAATTCCGAATTAAAAGTGACCTGTAACAGTTTCAATTAAATGTATACGATGAACGGATGGTACGAAGTCAGTGAATATTTAGCAGATCGAAACGAAATGTACGTATCGATCGATCAATCATTTATTCTTGATCAACCTAATAATATTCTACCTTCTTAATATTCATCTTATATTTATTATGTACCTATTATTATTTTTTTCTTACCTTACATACGTTTTTTTTTTTTTTTATTTCATATATGTAATAATTTTATGACATTTACCAATATTATTAATATGGATGTCTTCGTTAAATTATTTAAATAAATCTTAGTTGTTTTCTTGAATAATATATAATAAATAAATAAATAAAAAACTCGAAGACGTGTAATGTTGTATAAGAAACAATAACAAAATACAGAAATGAATAAATAAAAAATTAAATACGAGTATAACCCCAGCCAACAACCAAACCACACCTTGTTATCATTAAGAACAATTTTAACAAAAAAAGGGTCAAACACTTTAAACGCATAAATGTTTTCTTTTTTTTATTAATTTATAATATTTAAGACACTTTACAAGAACAGAAACTTATTTTATTTCGATTATTCGGTTTATTTTGTAGTTGTGTACGTATTTTATGTATTTAAAAAGTGTATACAATTTAAATTTGCCGTACCTTTGCATTTGACCCATTGCATTAAGTTTTTCTGCTTGAGATCATATGCATCCGCTATTTTAAAAACTAATTTTTTTTTATATATAGGTATACACTTTAGTTACGTAACTAGTTCAGATACACAAAGTTAACCGTCTTTAAAATATATTAAAATAATCTATAAATCTGTCCTGTGTTTTGAATAAAATAAAATAGTCATAGATCAATAAAATTGAATATTTGATTTATAAAAAAAAAAAATTAAAGAAATATTGCAAATAATAATAATTTTTATTATATATAATTTGATTATAACGGTGTAATTGGGAATGTCTTGAATTTCAATTAAACACATAAATATTCTAAAAATAAATTTTTTGACTACAAAATACATTTGTGATCATTGTGCCGTTTTTAATGGATTTTCGGTTATGCGTCTACAGAATTTTTAAATATATTTGAATTGCAAATTTAGAATTTTTAAATATTTAATATTTATTGAAGAACGCAGCATTGATTTAACTTTTTGTATTCATTATTTACCAATATGTATGTATTGGAAGTAAAATCATAAATTTTGAGAGTTAAGAAAGTTGACCAGTCCATATAATTTTATAAGCAGTATTAATGATAAAACCGCCCACCTTGTTACAATCTTAACAATTTTTTTTGTTTCTTCTTATTTCTTAAATTATAGTTCTCATTATGTATCTTAGTTACTACTGATTATTATTTCTGAAATCTCCACCTCTTTTGAAATATAAGTACATATATGTAAAAAAAAAAAAAAAACTTCAACTATCGTCTAAGTATTTGATTAAAAGAGATGATTAGGCATAAAGTGGAAAGTATATACACAAAATACTCTTAAAGTAGGTAAATCTTAAAAATAAAAAATTGGATTTGGTACTTACGTTATCATTAGTTACAGCGTTCAATACTTCAACAATTTACAAAATAAGTTGAAATTTGGACAAAATGGACGATACAAGTTTACAAGAAACGCACGCACACAGAATAAAACATTAAATCGCATATACGCTTGTTTCTTTATATACCATAAGTTAGTGGTGGAGAACTATCGATAGTTGGTGGAAAACTATCGATAGTTTTCGATAGTATCGCTCGCAATTATTTTTATTAAAATTGAATAAAATATTTTTCTTTTGGTTTTTTTATAGTAATTGATATTGCCAATAACAATATTGACAGATTCAGTTTAAGCCTGATGGTAATACTGACTAACGCAACAATTACAAAATACTGAAACTATCGATAGCGAAAACGATCCACCACTACCATAAGTATATATTTAATTGGAAATAGGTGTTCGTACCAAAACGTGGTGAATTTCAAATTCTAGGTGACTAAGCTACAATATTTGAGACGGGATCCGCTCGAAACCCAAAATTTTAAAAAATTGTAAAACGCAATATTTCAAAACACGATATGACGAAACGCGATATGGTACAAAACGCGATATTTCAAAATGCGATATTTCAAAACGCGATATGGTACAAAAAGCGATATGGCAATACAAAACGCGATATTTCAAAACGCGATATGGTACAAAACGCGATATGGTACAAAACGCGATACTTTAAAATTAAAATTTTAAAACAATAATAATATTATGTTAAAATAATAATAATTATTAATCTTCCTTCATTTAATAAAATTTTCCTTCACCTAAATGATGAAATTGAACATGTAGGATCAAAACTAGGAAATCGCGTTTTGAAATATCGCGTTGTGTGCCATATCGCGTTTTGTACTATATCGCGTTTTGAATATCGCGTTTCAAATGGGACCCATTTGAGACATTTATTATTATAATCGAGATCCTGCTAATTTTCTCGTATCTACATATATGTCTCGTATCTACATATATGATAGATGATTAAAATTATTTGGTATAAAATTAATTCAAATTTTCAAAGTAAACTTCAAATTTAAATAAAAACCATCAATTTTTCAGATTTTTTAACACTAAAAATTAGGTTCTGATTTTCCAAAATGTTACGTGGTGACACTTCCTATGCTCATGTCAGGCGCTATCATACAGAAGGCATAAGTATTTGGGTGTGTACGGTATGGACAGCCTTTCGGAACTCGCGGACTGTGGAGTGCGAGATTTGTTACGCTATATAAGTAGCTCTTGCTGGTTTCAACGGGAGTAATGGGGATATGGGATGCTGTGGTATCACAAAGGGCCACTGCTGGCCTACGTGTGCGATAGCAGCCACTGTAACCTAACCTAACCTAACCTACGTGGTGAAGCTTTTCTTCTTTCTTTAAACTTATTGTGGTTAATCTATTAATTAGATAAATGATTTGCTTTTAGCAATTGTTGTGGCACTTGCCGCTCCCAAATCCCCGCCCTGGCGATTTTTTGAAATTCTAATATTCATAGAAAAATTTGTATTTTTTAATAATAATTCACATACTAAAGTAGAGAACTCCCCAAAGCCGCTTGGCATTGGTCCTTTCCGCGCAAGGGTGACATGAAATTATGTAGATTCCTTTTATTTCCATATTTTAGTTATCAAAAATTTATTGCGGTCTTCCCTTTCGATGGGGCAGTTTACTTTGTATTTTTCGGTATTTTTTTATACTATTAAAATTAGCCGACAATTTCCAGCCGACAAAAAAAATCGATAATGCAGATTACACAATTAAAATATCAGCCGCAAAAAAACTTTTAACCATCAGCTGAAATTTATCAGCCTATAATTTCAAGTAGAAAAGACAATATTTAATAATCAATTCAAAGACCTGCCAAATACTTCAGATTTGCTACGTTTAATAATAAATTCAAAGATTCTAGATAAAAATTTCAGATTTTGCCATGTTTGATATTCAATTCAAATATCTGCCGTTCCAGATTTTAGGGGT
Source organism: Tipula helvola (assembly GCA_963556165.1). Taxonomy (NCBI): domain Eukaryota; kingdom Metazoa; phylum Arthropoda; class Insecta; order Diptera; family Tipulidae; genus Tipula; species Tipula helvola. The sequence continues at coordinate 52,789,261 of OY744481.1, forward strand.
TGACTATTGATCTCACTATGCCTATTCGATGGACAATATTACTAGACAATTTGACATTCAATTTGGGGAAGATCTGAAGGTGATAATCGATAGTGAGATCAATGGTCAACCCCCAAAATCTGGAACGGCAGATCTTTGAATTGATTATCAAACATGGCATAATCTGAAATTTTTATCGATTACAGCCCCTTATCCCCTTCAGACCTTCCCCAAATTGAATCTCAAATTGTCTAGTATTATTGTCCATCGAATAGGCATAGTATAGTCAACCCCTAAAGTCTGGAACGCCAGATATTTGAATTATCAAACATGGCAAAATCTGAAATTTTCGTCGATTAACTCCCTTATCCCCTTCAGACCTTCCCCAAATTAAATCTCAAATTTTCTAGTAATATGGTTCATCGAATAGGCATAGTGCGATCAATGGTCAACCCCCACAATCTGGAACGGCATATCAAACATGACAAAATATGAAATTTTTGTCGATTACGTTTACGTCCCTTTATCCCCTTCAGAACTTCCCCAAATTGAATTTCAAATAGTCTAGTATCACTGTCCATCGAGTAGACATAGTGAGATCAATTGTCAATTCTCAAAATCTGGAACGGCATATCTTTGAATTGATTATCCAACATGGCAAAATCTGAAATTTTTGTCTGGAATCTTTGAATTTATTATTAAACGTAGCAAATCTGAAGTATTTGGCAGGTCTTTGAATTGATTATTAAATATTGTCTTTTCTACTTGAAATTATAGGCTGATAAATTTCAGCTAATGGTTTTAAGTTTTTTTGGCTGGTATTTTAATTGTGTAATTTGCATTATCGATTTTTTTTTTCGGCTGAAAAATGTCGGCTAACTTTAATAAAGTATTTTTTTTTGGGATTTTTCCGTTCGGGAATATGATGGAATCCCCGAAATTTACGATCATGGGAAAGATCGTAGAAATCAGAATCATATTTATCGAACTCTGAGATACAATTTGGAATTATTTTAAATAAATTCCAAAAATCTATGCCTAAATAGAGAGCTTGTTTTAGGCTCGGAATTAGATAAATGTTCATTATTTTCTGTTCACTATTTTACTAGGCAGTACTCCTAAAATATCCCAGAACACGTTGCTTTTGACCACCTGCTGTTTTGACTGAATTTTTAGATTAGAAATAAAAGATACTTTTTGCAGCTATGTCCCAAAGCAGTAATAGGGGCACCACTATCCATTAAATCTTTATACGGTACACCATTAATATCCAGATTAGCGGTCTGTGTACCATCTAAATGCGCGATAATGGAAGTTTCCGAAATTAAAAAATTTAGTGCTTTGGGGTAAAGGGTTTATAATTTCACTCACGTGATATTGTGTTCTACAAAACTACCGTTGCCATATATCTTCGAGAGCGACAAATCTCCTTACCAAAGCATTAATGGAGTCAATATCTTCGTCAGCAAGATGATTCTGAAGACCAACGCTCATGTTGTATAGTGAAGCGTTTTGAAGATGTCCCAACTCGGAATCGAAATTCGGAATCGAAGGGTCAGGGAAAGAATTTCATTGTAAAATTCGATGAAAGATTCGCCTATTCTTTGTGTACGAGAATCAATTAGTCTACGAATATTGTCATCTTGAAACCGCTCAATAATTGCAGCTTTAAGTTGACACCAGGTAGAATTCAAACGCTCAATGTAGCACCAATATCAATAAGAGGCAGATAAGAGTAGGCAGAGCTGAGTGTTCTACTTTAAAGAGAAATCTCTCTAGTGGTACGCCATCAGTTGAATCATCAAAATCAATTTTCCAATTCGATAATTGATGTTTCCGATCATACGGCTCACACGAAGAAATTAGTTGAGTAGTAGAGATAGGAATTGGTTGTTGTTGTCCGAAAGGCTAAGTTTGATAATTTCAATTTGGACACAGAAAAGGTAATGTGTTATTATAGCCAGATTGTGGAACCGAAAAATATTGTGGAATCGGATCTTAATGAGCGTTTGGAAAGAACTAGTGGCGAAATTTAAATGTTGCATACTTGCTTTTATCTGCTACATTGTACCCATATTCTGTAATACTTGCTCATTGTTTACAGCCGGTTTCTTTTCTAGAAAGCTTACTGTATTTGTTGAATTTTTTGATAACCAAATGATTCCAAATAACTATAACTTTACAACATATTAGTCGAAAATTTTTGCAAGGAACTCGGATAGTCTAAAACATTCTTAAAAAATGTCACCTATGTAAATCAATATCCTCCAAACTTAAAACTTTAAATAATTCGTTGCTAAGCAACTTCGCGCTATTTAAATCTGAAAATCTGAATAATTCCAAGAATCTCGATAAAAATGAAAATAAGTCGAAAAATGTATCAAATCCTTAATATCTCTTACGTAAAACTCAGTGAGAGAAACTCGATTAGAATCGAATAATCTCGAAAAGCTCGATAATCTTTATATTTTCGAGAAATTTAAAATTTTTACGAATATCTCGAAACCCGAAAATCGAAATGATGCCTTATAAATGGAACATTTTTATAATTTATATTTTTTGTTTCATTAGATTATCTCATTAATTTATTCTACCTGGTCTTCGATTATGTAAGCATTATAAGTATGGCATAACTTTTTCGGAAAATATAAAAATTTGTCTTCGGGGAGAATTCCCCAGATATTCTTTTTTTCTTATTTGAAGATTTCAAAAGTTTTAATATTTTTGGTAGAAATGAAGTAAAATTCAAAATCAGTTTTAGATTTAGTTGATCTAGGTTTTTCGGGACCCTCGATATTGCCTAAGACATTTTAGAAAATTGATAACACTACCCTGCAAAATTTTTAAAATTTGGTGCCACTTGACAATGAATAGTTGTTTCCGAGGTAATTTTTTACGTTGAATCCGAATCTGGGCTTAGAATTGCTCTACCACGTCAGGTTTATGAGATATTCTAACCTAAAGTGCAAAAAACACTGTTTTTTGACATATTTGAGGTTATCTAGCACCACGATTTTTTTTTTCTTCAAAAGTTCATGAATGGAATCTTATAGTACAAGTCTTCTTCTTTCAAATGCCTTTGAGTTTGCTCAAATATGTTTTTTTTTCGCCGATATCGCATTTTCAAAATTGCATGTTCGTGAATTTGTCGGTATACTGTATAATATACCTGCGGTATATATGCACTTTTAGGTTAGAATATCTCATAAACGTGATGTGATAGAGCAATTCTGAGCTCAGATTCGGATTCAGCGTAAAAAATTATTTCGGAAACAACTATTCATTGTCAAGTGGCACCAAAATTTTTAAAATTTTGCAGGGTAGTGTTTTTATACAGAAAAATTCACGAATATGCAAATTTGAAAATGCGATATCTCGGCGAAAAAAAAATGATATTTGAGCAAATTCCAAGGCATTTGAAAGAGGAAAACTTGTACAATAAGATCCCATTCATGGTTTTTATAAAAAGTAAAAACTGCATTGCTACATAACCTCAAATATGTCAAAAAACAGTGTTTTTTGCACTTTTAGGTTAGAATATCTCAAAAACCTGACGTGATAGAGCAATTCTGAGCCCGGATTCAGATCCAGCGTGAAAAATTACTTCGGAAACAACTATTCATTGTCCAGGGGCAAAATTTTGCAGGGTAGTATAATGGTAACTTCACGTTAAAATTCGAACATCGTATTTACCAATCGATATCCGAACAAAGTTGCATCAGAATTAATGGTTCTTGAAAACTTCACGATCCTTGCTCTGAGTTAAAAAGTTAACCGTATCAGAGATAATAATTGTTGTTAGCGTTTTGGTAGAAGCAAAATCTCAAGAAGCCTTCGCTCTTCTCGCTGTCCGAATACTTTTTTTGTTTGACGTTTACTGTGTAAATGTGAATTGAATAGTTTAACTATTTTCGGTTGTTGAATTATGTTCTTTTAATTAATAAAAATGGATGAATACGATCAAAAAATCAAACTTATGTATGTAGTTTTTATATTAATTGTAGTTTGTTGAAAGACACAATCATTCAAGACGGTTCATTTCCAGTTCCACAAATAATTCCAAGATAACTGAAAATGAGTAATTTTTATAACAAACTTAACATCAAATTAGGCCAATCCTTTGACATTAATTGCCGTGAAACTATAAATTCCCTAAAGCCTCTGAAATTTATATTTCTTCTTTTCGAGAAATATTAGGCCCGATTCTGCCTTCCAAAATTTTATGTTATGTTATGTTATTTTTGTTTTTTCAATACAAATTCAAATATGTAGGAAGCGGGGAAATAAAATAACATAACATGGATTTTATGATGCCGGAATACGGGGCAATATTAATAAATTTAAATTAAATTTTATGAAGTCTAAATTATGTAATTTTATGTTTAAATCCAAACGAACGTTAATTCCTTTCGATCTGTCAAATTCTAGTATTCTACCATGGTGTAAGACTGTGGTAATTCAGATGAGTGTGTTTTATATCGTGTTTTACGTCAAATACTACAACGAGAAAATTACTACCACACTATTTGAGCAGGCCCTTAGAAGCACCTTAAAATTCTGCGTTTGTATAAAAAAGTCGTGTTTTATCTGACGTTTATTATTTTACCTCTGGGCTCTGGCCGGTCGTACCATTTTAGAAAGTTGGTAACCCTACTAATGCAATAAAATCTGATAAGAATTTAGTTGTTTTTCAAATATGAAACATGATCTATTCGGAGAGGTTTTGCTAGTAGAGCCAACTATCAAATATGAATAAAACAGAAATTTTTGAATCATATTTATGTATTAATATACATAATATATTAAATTAGTATTTTTAAAAACAAAAATCGAATCATTTACAATTTATTGTAATAAATAAATAAAACAAAACAATTGCTTACATTTTGTTTAAATTCATGTCACATCACGAATTATTATTATATTACCCCCAAATAATCCGATAATCCGACAACACAGTGTAAAACTAAAACGTACAAAGTTACAAATTAATTTGCCTAATACCAATTGTTTAGAAACATTGTAAATCACTTAATTTGTCTAATTTGCATATTTATCTAAATAATTATTCACCAAATTAATTTATTTAATTAAATAAAACACAAAATTATACTTTTAACCAAAAATTGTTTGTCAAATTTAAATAATAGACGAGTGTGAAGTTTGTTGCAGTTGCAGTTTCAAATATATTGATTGGTACAGTTGATCCAAAAATGTTATGTGTGAACATTAAATTTTTATTGTGTAGCTCTTTAAGGAATAATTTCTTAAATATTATGTAGGAATAGATGGCGTTTGCTATTTTAAAATATAATTACATACTTGAATACCGTTTTCAAAAAATGTATAGTAAATTAGTAAGTTGATATGTAATGAGAAATACCAAAGTTTAGAATCAACTTGACTTAAAAAGTTTACCGCCGCAAAAAAAAAAACCAGTAGATTTATAAGTAATGTGCAGGAGACATGAGCGGCAAGTAATGTTATGTAGTTTATAACTTATAACCAAATATAAATAAATATTTTTTTTTCTAACCAAAGAAGGAAAAATACATCAATTTAATCGTTAAACCGTGCGGTGTATTTCAATATTATTATTAATGAATCTATGAAAAATAGTCAATAAGAATATTAGTTACTGAGTTCCGTTAGAATCAAATATTACTTATATATTTCATAAACATTATAAAAATGTATATGACTTATTTATATTTTTGTTCAAACTTAATAAATATAAAAATAAAATAAAAACTATAATAATTTGACGATTTTTTTTTATTTTTTTTTTATTTTTGTGTTCATTCAACAATAATCGTGAAATATATTGTATATGTATAGTAAGCATAATGTCTTATATTATTTATTTGTAATATTATTTATTTGTAGTGATTTTTTTTAAGTTGTTTGAAAACAAAAATATGTTTGTTAGATATTATAAATATTGTAAGAAGAACACAAGTAACGTAACGTATGTATGTATGTACACACAAAAAATAAAACTTTTCACTTACATTCTTCTGTTATAATACCTACGTGCTTTAACTCAATAAATTTGAGCACGCGACAAAATAGGTGCGTTAAAAAACGACACAAAATTTTGCGATGAGTCATATATTTTGTAAAAAAAATTATTTTTGATTCTTAAAATTATATACACACGTACATCACCACAGATTTAATTTAAGTTTTTTTTTTTTAAGTTTCTTCTCTCCATATATACATAATTACCATATTCATAAATTGCGTTAAATTAATTTTAATGAATAATGTATTAAATAAAAAAAAAATATATAAATATTTTTCGGCTTTTGAATTTTTATTATTTATAATTTTTTATAGTTATTATTATTATTATTATTATTATTATATATTTTTGTTTATTTAATTCAAATTCAAAATCCTTTTGTACAAGCTTACACAAAATCTGTGTATTGTACACTTTTTTGTTTGTGTGTATAGCACAACAAATCATAGGTTCTTATTGAACAATACAAAATAATATTTCAGTGGCGTAATGTGTCACATGCTACTTTTAATTGTTTCGCGTGGCGCAAAAAAAAATGTATTGTGTTTTATGTATATTATGTTGTAAATTGACAGTGTGCTTAAACTTTTTAGGTCAAATACGATATTTTGTTTATGTTAAATTATAATTGATATTGAATTATTATGTTAATAGTAATTGGTACTATTTGATTTAATTTGTAAGTAATGTTGTTCTTTAAAACATGTTGCTTTAGTGGCATGCAATAGGGCACAACAGTAGCATTTTATATTTACTATTGTTGAGTAGCATGGTATTTGGTAGCGTGTTTAATACAGAGTTCCTGTGAAATAGATGATTATCACTTACCAATTTTACAAAATTGACATTCTGGATGGTGATTACCACCACAATTATCACCTTTTAGTGATCACTTTTTGGTGATTGTGTTTTAGCTATTACTTTCATTGTCACCAACAAGAGAACACCTAAAAAAAATATTTTATGATTTATTTAAAGAAAATGGAGTATTTATGGGTATTTCATAATTTTGTAATATTTATTTCTTAATCAGTTATTGAGTGGCAAAGGGTATTTTAAATTTTGTTTATGTAATTTTAATATTTAATGAAAAATTTTAAAATTAAAGGACTGAATAAATATTTCTACCAAATTATTATTTAATTTAAAAAAATATTGTACGTTTAAAATCGTTATTACTGTCTCTCAGCTGTTCCACCTCACGCTGATATGTCGAATGAGGAACATTAAACTTTTCATCATTTTCATTTTGACTTAAACAAAATTAACCAACTACCAAATGTGTTAAAAGTCTTATAAATTTCGATCACACATAAAATGTTGACATTTTTTGACGTTTTAAATTTTTTTGTTGCTATATCGAGCAACATTTTTAATACTTTTAGTACAATTTTTAGTAATCACTTTATAAAATACCAATTTAGGTAGTGATCCTCGTGTCGTGATCACTTTTTACTATCACCAAAACAAAAATCACCGATCACCTTCTAGAATCTGGGTGCTGTTTTAAGTGGAAATTATGAAAGTCTTTTTGAAAGAAAGATCTATCCGCCATCGAGCAAGTAAGACTCGTCAAGCCGTGATCAGAGGAATATAATTTTCTATTTTAAAACCAAAGGCTAGAAATTAGGCATTAACTTTATTAACCATCTTATAAAATTGGAAAAACTAATAACAGCTAGCTTTTTAGATGGCGAAGCGCTGCACTTTATGCCGAACATTAGAAATTTTTGTTAGTGATTTAAACTAAAACACATGCTATAAGGTGATTTTTTGTCGCGACGATTCGTAACGTTGGTCTAATACTTTACCTGGGTTAGAGTAAACAATGAAACTTGCTTCTTGAAACTTTTGGGAAATTGCGAATCGTGATTTCCATGGTTCCTTCGAAATGGAGAGTTTTTAGTGAAATCATTTCAAATTAACAAAATTTCAAAAATAATTTAAAATAGGAATACATATTTTTCAAGTGATCTCATCCCTGATAAGCACAGATTGCCTTTGGTACTTTTGGTACTTCTACGGTTAAATAAGTTTTTTTTGCGAAATGCAGAATAATTTTTAAAATTTTAAAATTACACATCTTTGCGTGAGATTATTTAAAAAAGATTTTTGGTGAGAGGTATTTTGTGCGATGGTCACTGGTGACCACTTTAAGCGTCAATGCAATGATAGTCACTAATCTATTTTACCGTCCAAAACAGCAAATCAAGTTATTCCTAACAGTGGACAGAAAAGGTTTTTATTAGTTTTAAAAATATTTCAATTTGAAAACTGATTTCTAAAAACACGTTTTAGTGTAGTAACGATAATTTTGAGCTAATTAGTACAATTTTGATGTCAGCTAATTTGGTATCACTTCAGAAATTTAAATGTATTTAGAATTATGTTAAAAACACAAAAAAAACGCCTAATTCTAAGATGAGAGGCGGCTGTTCAATACAAAATAAACACGCGAAACAAAATTGTTTTCGGTTTATTTTACCACCAACTCTTTGAGCGAATCATAATTTATCAGCATTCAGCCCGCATCTCTGTCTCTTCGTCTAATTGTCAATTATAAAAATCCTCAACAACTTTCAGGCATCATTCAGTTTTCGTTCGCATTTTCATTCATCTTACACATGCAAAGCATAGCTTTTTAAATGGAGAAAAAAGCAATTTAAATTGTGCATGCAAGTGAGAATATTATATGAGAGAAAATGATGTTATTTGCATTTCTTCTACCAAAACTTCGATTTAGCAATATTTAGAGTGTAAAAGCTCCCTCTCTCTCTCTCTCTCTTTCTCTCTCTCTCCCTCTCTTAAAATGATCAATTGATCAAAAACAAATATTTTCTTTAATGCGTTTATAATTATTGTTTCAACAATACCTTTACTTTTTATTTGAGTTTACTGTTTGGAAATCTAGGGACGATCGAAGATGAAACTGATGAACAAATAAAAGTGCAAAAAAAATGATTGTAATCAAAATGTAAATAAATTAGTGTGCATTTTCCAAAAGGAGCTGAAAAATATCTACATGGCCTTACCAATTTTATTAAGCAACATAATTTAGAGTATAGCATCAAAAATGCAAATATACTAAATATTGGCGAAATGTTAAATCTATCAGCCCTTTGCAAATTTTGTGTAAAATTGAAAACACAATTATTTACAACATATTTCGAATGTTCCTGAAGAACTTCGAATACATTTAGAATCCTAAATAATTTTAAAAAATTCAAAATTCATTCAGAATCTCGAAAAACTTCATGTCAGAACTTCGATTTCGGTCATTTTGAATCTAATCTCTGTTAAAGTGAGTTATACTTAATTCAACTCCAAAGCTAAACTCGAGTAATATCGTAAATCTACAATAATCACATAAAATAATCAAATCAATACCAAGCAAATCTGGAACCAGTTTAAAAATCTCGAAAATTCCTTAAAATAACGAAAATCTCGATGTTCACTATAATTCTGTATAACATACCCACAGCATTACAAATTTTAGAGTATAATATCGGGAAACTCGAATAAACTCGAGAAGCTCGAATAATCTCGAATCATCTTAGAATTCTAGAATAATCTCGATATTCTCAACAAAATTTTCGAAGTTGTTATTTGTTTATTTAATGTTAAACGATTCAAAAGCAAAAAACATATTTCTCCTAAAAATAAATGAAAGTTGATAATTTTCAATAAAATCTACATTAATCCAAAAATCTCGGATTTCTAGAAGTTCATCTACACATGGCTTTGCTTTTTCAATTCAAAACTCGAATAATATCGAAAATATTGAATAATATTGCAATATCTAAAATATCTTGGTAATTTCCATTCGTGTAATATGTATAATGTTTCCTGAAAACAAGTCTCTCTTTTAAAACACTTCCAATGTATAAAATTAAACTTTATCTTTAAAAAATATACAAAAACACCAAATCCTAAAACCGGGACACCACGTGGACAAGTTTGTAAGCATTACATGAGTTTCTAATTATTTTTAAATGCCACAAAACGTCTTTTTGCGCAACTTTGTTAATTACGTATATGCTCGTCTTCTGCAGCAATACATAAGCGATACTCATAGAGGTAACCCCTATGAAAGAATAACTGTATAATTTGCCGTAAAATTGAAGTGCGGTATAGGGCTGAGAATTTACTTGTTGAAGAATTTGGTTTTCCAAACCAATTTGTGTATAAAATTGTTAAACAATTAATTTCATTTATAGCATACGTGAAAATTTAAATCAGCAGCCGTCACTATTTAATATACAATAAATTTTTACAACTGATCACTCAACTAGATGTTGTATTTAATTTTTAGATTACGTTAATACGTTCCAAAAACGAAAATTTTCAATTGTGCCTATTTGGTGAATAGGAATTTGTTAAGAATGTCACCTCTGGTTCAATATTGGTGGTCGCAAAGCCGTTGAGCAGTGAATACACTGACGAATTTGGTACATTTAAAACATTTGCCACCAGTTAGGAATATTCAAAAAAATATAATCACCGAATGCTCTTAATTATATTAAATTTTGACGATTTTTAATAATTTTTACTGACTTCTCTGATTTCTTCGACCTCTAAATACTTGGTTTCGACCGCAAATCTCGTTGTAATCTTAACAACGGGGAATATTTTTTTGTGGGTATTTCGTTTGGATATAAATTTCTACTTTTTGACGTTTGATAGGTACAATTTTGAAACAAGTTTAAGGTTGAGTAAAATTGCTGCTTGAAAATTCTTGAGATTCGCACGAAGAAAGAGAGTTGTGTCAAGGACGTGAATTCCGACTATATTCTGAATTTATTAATTCAAAATTGATTAGAATACTTTAAAAATATACATCTATAATTAATATTTTATTTATAACTTTGAGCCACCATTTTGGCATATATATATTTGGCATCATTAGCCGCCATGTTGGCATTTTGTAAAATTTTCAATGTAGGCAAAATTTGGCGCGCAGCTCACCAAAATTCGATTTAATTATCATGAGTCACATTTTATCTGTTACAGATGGTCATGCTCAATCCTAAAATTCCTTAAACCTGTTCAAAATAGACAAATAATATTCTACATGTCGTATTAATCAAAACATTCAATAAATGTCAAAATAAAACTGTATTGACAATATAGGGTGGTTCAATAATTTCTTAGGGGAAATTTTATATTTTAGTACTAATCTAAACATAACAATCAAAAAACATCTAGGCATTAGTACTTGTTGGTTGTTATTTTGAATGTTTTTTTATTTGTGTAGGTTACAAATTTTGTGTCGATACACATTTTTTTGTATATATACACTATCCGTGTGAAGAGCGTTGCAAAAATAACAACGAGCTTTGCTGTCGAAACGTTTTTAAACATTTTAGTTTACAATATCCCGGAATTGTATATCAAAGAAAATTTTAATAAAACTTGATTGGACTTTGTTCATCTAAACAACTTACCGACTTATTTTGGCCAAGTAAAATCCACAGAAATTCATTACATTATGTTTTAGTTTGTTGATCAACTTTAGTTTATTCAATAAAAGTTTGACTCAGTTCAACCAACTTAATCGTTCAAGTCGTGAGTGTGATTAACTTTAGAGCAACTACTGTTGAGGCTATAAAAATATTGTAGACCGGGAATTGGAATTTGAATAAACATATACAGAAAGTTTTAGTTTTATTAAGTTGGTAAAATAAAAATACCCAGGAGGAAGAAATTTAAGAGGAAATTTATTGATTTAAAGAATTTATTTAGAATTTTCAGTGCTTTTTGAGCCCTTTTTGGACCCATGTCGGGATCACTAGCGTATTCATAAAATGCGAAATTCATTACTCATCGAATATTTTCGATAAACCAATTTTATCAAATAAATCGTTCATAACATTATACATATGATTAATGCATCATATTTGATGTGATTTAACATTTTAACCACCCACACAAACACGTTTTCTATACATATTAAACAGTTAATTGAGCCGTATTATATACCAAGTGAACTCTGTATTTCATTTAAATGTGAATTTTGTATTAAAAAGAAACTAATAACAATATTTTAGCTATCAAATTCGTCAATCAGAAAGACGAGACATTTACAAAATGTATGCGTATAAAGAAAAATTGAAAATTGAATTTTTAATTTATTTTTTATTTTTAATAGTTGATTGAACTGAAACGTTAGTACGCAACAACAGCAACAACAAAATTCAATATTCATGAAAGATTCTAATATCAATAATTTAATTTAACACATATACGTGGTGCGTGTGTAAAATGTGATGATGTAATTCCCACTTCCGTTGATATTTCCTTTAACAAAAAACAAACAAAAAAATGCCCGTCTTTGATTGTATTTAAAAATTCTAACGCATGTTTTTTCGATTTATTTACAGGTAAAAAATGGCGTTCTCTTACACCTCAAGATCGACGACCGTATGTTGAAGAGGCCGAAAGACTGCGTGTAATCCACATGACTGAGCATCCAAATTATAAGTATCGTCCGAGGCGACGAAAACATACAAAAGCACGACAAACGGCGGGAAGTCTAGCGCAAGCGAATAGTCATGCAAATGCAGTGGCGCTAAATAATACGAGTAGTAATCATAATCCGAATGCAGCGGTGAATAATTCAAATACGACAGATTTAATTGATACCGACTCAAATCGTATTAGTCCATACACCTATAGTCCATATTATTCAAATAATCCGATTAATACGCCGGATGCGAGCCCGTCAAGAAGTCCATCGGGTATGTCATCAAAGTCGAGTGATAATATAAAATTAGAAAAAATTTCGGCATTACCAACGCCGGAAATGAGTCCAATGGATGCGGACAAAGATTATTGTGGTGGAGATAGTAAAAGTAAATCGTTAAAATCAAATAATAGCTATAGCTATGCAAATCATCAAAGCCCTTATGATTCGGGACGAAATAGCAATAATAATAACAATAACAACAATAATGATAAATTATCGTTACAATCAACCCAAAATTATGATAATTTTTATGATCACCATCAAAATGATGATTTAATAAAACGTGAATACAATTTAAATAATTCGCAGCAATATGAGACGACAGATCGTAATAAAATTAATAATTATAGTGGTGGCGGCGGCGGTGGTGGTGGTCTGGCAACAGACAAGAAAATTACTGGTTATGATGCAAATGCAGAAAAACGTAATTTTTTTACAGCTATGTCGAGTCATAGTCATCAGGCATCAATTGCAGCGATTGGTAAAGGCATGTATGTAACATGTAATAATCGTAGTATACTAGATCAAGGGCATATAGTGACACGAACATTTTTTCCACCTGTTGCCACCGTCCAAGATCAACAAAACTTGGGTATTTCATCAATGTCAAATTTAGCACCAATTTCCTCGATCAATACTCACAACCAACATGATCCTCACGATGAATACAATATTAATAATAATAATAATAATAGCAATATAAATAATAATAATAATAATAATGACAACAATAATTTAAATAAAGGTAATGCGGTACATCATAATTCACATATGCGCGAAACCAGCAGTATAAATTATTTTAATCACTCAAGCCCAATAATGCAGGAGTATGCCACATATCCCTATAAAAATTATCCCTTATATCATCAGCAATTTCCAATGCAAACGCTCAATGAACAAAACGAACAAATAGAAAAGTATGCCAAATATGCCGATTCCAATCACAACTACAATGATTTTAATTCTTACAATATGACGCATTCATATCAACACCAAGGATTTCCGGCCGTTTCAATACCATCTCCAATTCCAACTAGTTACGCCGGATTAAATCTAGTCCAACCACAGGAGTATAGTTATATTACGCAGAATACACCAACATTACCACCCATATCGACCGGTATGCCATCCCCGATCGATGCATCCGTAATCAATGGAATAAATTCGATTGCACCACATAATCCTAATACGAACGTACCAATTGTAACCTCAACGTATTCCACCGAGGTTACACCAAATCCAACAGAATATATCTACGCTACCCAGGAACAAATGAAAGACGATGATTTTAGTAATATTTTGGCCGGTGTTCGGAAAACATGTTACAGTAATTGAACCTGGTGACCAGTAAATCTAATCTATTCACAATAATAAATACATAAACACACCATACAACATGTCTTGCCACCTTTGGAGGATCAAAATTTTTTTAGAACAAATCTTTATTCCCACCTTAAATAAATTTTTATGTTTTATTTTTTTTTTTTTTTTTGTTTTGTTTACTACTCAAATCATTATTTTTGTTTGTATATTATACAAAATACTCAAAGTGGATCTTAATATATAGTATTGTTTTTAATTGTTATATGTATAAATATAAATTTTACAAATTAAGTTAATTTTAAATAATAAATACAAAAATAGTGCTTCCAATAAATAAATATCATAAATAATAATAATTATAAGAATAATCAAATATTATAAATACTATATTAAAAAAAAGCCAAAGTTGCATTAGTTTAAATGATATAATAATAAATAATCGATTAGTATAAAGCAAATAAGTATAACAAACAATAAATCAATATTTATTATAAATAAATATTATAGATCTTAAATTTTATTTTTTAATAATTTGGAAATACAATTACCTATTAAATATTTTTTTTTTTATTAGCTCTATAATACAAAAATTTATGATAATTAAATTGTTATAAATAAATAAATGATATTATAAAAAATAAATTTTAGGTTAAAAATTAAAAATACTTTATTAAATATTTATAAAATATTACAAAATTTAGAACAAACAACTTTTTAGCAAAAAAATGTAAATTTTAAATTTAAATTGTTTTTTTAATTAATTTTAATTAACTAAATAATTGAATTAATAGAATAAATACAGTATTTTTTTAAAAGCAACAAGTTACGGTGTTTTATTTCGTGAAAGACTTTGAGCAAAAAAGCACAACCAAATGATTATTATCAAAGCAACCTAGATAACCCTGTCGCTATAATAAGTAACCTAGATAGCAATTAGCCATCTCGAACAAAAACTTTGTCGTTTAGTGATGAGTCAGATTCCTTAGACATCTCCTGATAGAATGGTTTTGGATGAATTTGTCCAAATTAGCACATCATAGCAACACCAAAGTATTCATACAATAGACACTTCTAAACAGTCCACTTCCACATGTTTCTAGGGATGTGGTATCGAAACGAAAGTATCGATACTTTACTCATTACTAGTATCGAAATAAAAGTATCGATACCAATATTTGTATTACTCGTAAGTATCGAGCATAATTTTCTTTAAATAATGAATTTAACTTTCTCAAAAATAGCTAAGTAGCTCTTTTAATTCTAAATAAATTAGATTACTATACCACCTGATGGTTACACGTAGCTTCAGAAAAACGAATAATTCAGCTACCGTATAAAACGTCAGATAAAAACGTTTAGTGGGAAATTTACAAAATTACCCTAATTTATTTTCTATTCTTTGGTAACTATTCCAATTCAGGGGTGAGATGTTGAAACCATCACGTTTTTCGCTTCGATGCATTTTCGATAGAATAACGGTACTCCTTTGTTAAAAATATAAATTTGTTAAACAATTTAGCTCTAAAATACCGTTATTCTATCGGAAATGCATCGAAACGAAAAACGTGATGGTTACAACATCTCACCCCAGATCTCATCCGATAAATAGGTTGGGAAAAAGTATTGAGAGATTTTTGTCACTAGGGTTTGGTCACTTTGGTGCCACATATTGGGCAACACTAATCATATTACGTCATACTGACGCGCGTTTGAAAGGTGGCATTTGAATCTACAATTTTCATGCAGCATTTCGTCATCGTGTCAAAGTTATATTAGTGTTAAAATGAGTGAAATTTTTGGAAACATTCACTATATTTTGCAATTATACTACGAAAAAGGCAAAAACGCTGCTCAAGCCCGGCAGAAAATTTGTGGTATGTACGATCAAGCAAGATGCTTTATCAAATGCAACAGCTTGTAGATAATTTGCTCGCTTCTGTTCCAGAAATTTCGATGTGACCTCGCTCTGATCGATCAATCGATCATCTGATCGAAAAAGTCTATGAAACCTTACGAAAAATCAAAAGGATTGACAGTATTGACACGTTAGCAGCCATGATATTGCTAAGGAAGTAAATATCGATCAGAAAACAATTTTAAACCATTTGCAGGGCAAATACACGAGCAAGGCTGAATACACAAAGAAGCTCGATGTTTGGGTGTCGTATTAATTGCCGATGAAAATTTTAACTGACCGAATTTCCATCAGCGAATCGCTACTGAAACGCAACGAAATCGACCCATTTTTCAGCAAACCATTACTGACGATGAAAAATGGGTAAAATACCAAAATGTCGCTCGAAAAAGATCATGTCGCAGATAGGTGAACTACCATAAACGACTTCAAAGCCAGAATTGATGCTCTATAAGGTTTTGCTGTATGTATGGTGGAATTGGAAGAGAATTGTACATTATCCGCCATATTATATTGTGTTATCTTGTAAAATAAAATTCAAAATAAATTATGCCGGACGAGACACATATAACGAGTGGTGCTGTTAAATTACCACCTTTCTGGCCCAGCGATCCACAAATTTGATTTAATAAGTGGTAATTCGTTTCAGCGGATATAACTGTAGTTCTGTAGACAAAAGAAAAATTCAATAAATTGATGACTGCAGTAGGCAGAACAATTCTGTGGCAAGTGACAATTAATGCCATACTAACCACTGGACAAACGTAAATAAGGGAATTTAAAAAAAAACAAATTGAATGTGTTGACGTGATTTACATGTTCCAACTTCCAATTTCAAACTTCCTTTCATAGAGGTCACCAATTATGGGTTGTTATAATGTTTTTTTTTTCACTAAACGTATTTTGTCAAATCAAATTTATCAATTTAGAGATGCAAAGTAATTGTAACTTGTATTTTAATTACCGAGTTTACTGTAATACGTAAAAGTATTTGAATTACTCAGTGTAATGTAATTTGCCCAGCCTTTTACTTCGGTTTAAAAAGACAAAAGTATTGAAATTCTGTCAAAAATGAGCAGAAATTTGGTTGAAAGTCCCTGAGTCCGAAAAAACAATAAAAAAAATGTTATTCCGTCTTTCTGGATGTCTGTACCCATGATATCTCGAGAACGACTTGTCCGATTTGGATTTTTTTTTTCTAATCTGTTTCTATGGTCAAGGAAGGCGGAGAATTGAAAAGCTTTTGGAACCTGTAAGTCAAGAGGGTCGGGTATCTGCCATACGAATTGATTCAAAACCAGTTTACCAATTTTTGATATATGCTGGTTTGAATATTGAGTTGGATACTGAATTTAGGGTTGACTTGAAGATTAAGTTAGGCCAATGTGCGGCTTAGTTGAAGTTGAGTTGGAGTTGAATTGGGATTGGATTAGGATATAATGAATAGTTGACCAAATTTATATATGCTGGTTTAAGGATTGAGTTGGGCGTTGAGTTTGTGTTCGAATTGAGGGTTGAGTCAGTTTCATTTGCCGATTGAATTGAGGCTGAGTTGGAATTGGTTAAGGATTTAGTGAGCAGTTGGGCAATCTATTTGTATTAATGTGAGCGTTTGTATGCATGTATGTATGTATTATATTTATATGTATATATGTGTTGATGATGGTATATTGGTATGATGGTAAGATGGTATAATGTTGGTGGTATGATGGTGTGAGGGTATGATTGTACGATGGTATGATGATATGACAATATGATGTTTTAATGGTATAGTGGCATAATAAATAATGGTATGATGGAATGATAGTTTAATGGTATGATGGTGCGACGGTTTTTCCAGCCGCGTTGATTTGAGGAATGGGTTGGACGGTTAGATTGGGGTTAAGTTGATGTTGAGTTGAGGGTCGAGTTAGAGGTTCAATTAGGATTGAGTTGAGTTCATAGAGACAATAAGCGGTTTCCAGATCGTATTAGTTTAGGGATTGAGTTTGCGGTTGAGTTGAGGGTTGAATTGGGAGTTCAGTTGGGATAGAGTTCAGCTTAAGTGAGGGTAAAGTTGCGGATTTATTTTGCGAAGTTGTGGCTATGGGTTGAGTTGGAAAGTAACTTGATTTGAGTTCACGTACTCATGTATTTTTTCAAGCCATGTCGATTTGGGGATTGAGTACGTAGGGCGCTTAGTTTTCGGTTGAGTGAGATTTATTGAGCTTTATTTGGGGGTAGGTCAATCAGGGCTCTCATTTATTTTGAAATATTTTCTATATCATGCTTTTTTTATATCATGCTTTCCAGCGGTTCAGATGAAGGTAAACGTTAATGAGTCGGTTATATCAGAATCAGGCTCGGCACATCAGTACGTTTAATAAACGGATTCACACTTCAGTAGTATAAACACCAAGTTGAAAGTACCGTGAAAGTACAAATTACACAGTTGAATAAATGAAATAGAAAGATCAGCAAAATTGTACCATTGCCATTGCGGAGATAAGCTAAGATAAAAGATTCAGCGCGAGACTGGGTCAGGATAAACCCAAACATTCAATTATATAAGCTTATGAAAAATAAGCTACGAAAAACATTCTCTTATCAAAACGACAGAAGTGTTTGCTGAACCAAACGCTTAACCAAAATATATATATATATATGTGGACCAATATGTACGGTAAGTGAGAGAAAGCACCGTCAGCAGAGTCAGCAGCATCAGTGCAACACCATCGGCCGTTACGTTGTTATATAATTGTAAGAATAATGGTCAGATCTAAACACCAAAAACGTAGAAAATATGGGAAAGTTGATCATACCGACTCCAAATGTGATCAAGGTGCAGGAATGTTAGTTGTTGTGTTGCGTGATGAAATAATGATACAGTTGAAACTACTTAGACTTCGAAAATAATGAAGAACAACAAATTTATGGAGTGTTGGACACAGGTTCTCCCACAGCATTATTCGTCAGGATATCGTACCCCCATCAGTTAAAATGCAACGACCAAGGGAAGTATTGCATATTATTGGAACTATTAACATATATTGTAATTTTAATCACTGATTAAAGGACTGATTACCAGGATGCTGATTTATCCTGGCCTATTAGCTTTGGTTTGGTTTGTAACTGTAATACTAATAGCTCTCGAACCAGCGACCCTTATAATATGCGGAGGTTGTGACTTGTGACGATAGCCCTAAAACATTTACGAACGCTTCGACGGATTTTTCTTCGATTTGTGAAAACTGTGAAACTGATTTTGTTTGGGATACAATGCTACGTGATAATCCTCAGTGACCATTCACTCTCAAAATATAGCAATTGTAATAGTCTTATTTTCACAGGGGTAGCTCCATTTTTCCTGTTTAGCATACTGATTATATATTCGAGATGGAGGAGCCAGTTCGCCTTGCTACAGTGCTTCCTCCTCAATTACATCGAAATTAGTATTGTCAAAGGTGTCTTGTTTGTCTAGGCAAGGTTCGTGATACAGTTAACCGAGTTCTGTGGACCTATTAGATTGTCGTGAAGATATTGTAAGTAGACAGTACATTTATGTACCTACCATAGTCCCGTCTCTCTTCTCTTCTCTTAATTTAACTGTACCGCTACTGGAGGGGGTTGTTGTCATCGCTGAGAATACAGGTTGCTGCGAAATGTATGGCCTTTTCACCTCCTCCAGGTAAGCATACATTAAGATCGCAGTGATAGTGATTTTTCCGCTTTCTAGATGGGATGCCAGTTTAATTTGTTAAAGCCCCTACAGACGATGCAATTTGGTTGGTTGATTGGTGCGATTTGGTTGGGTTGGAGGTAAAATTGCATAGTGTGTATGCATGTCGGTGCGATAAAATTAAGTTGCATGAGTTGCAAGGAAAATTCCATCCAACCGACCAACCAACCAACCAAATTGCATCGTGTGTGTTGTTGTCGGTGCGATATTTCGTCATATGTGGTGTTTTCATAGTAGAATTTATTTACTAGAATTTATTCATATAGTGCGTTTCTTAAAATAAATATCTCCGAAAAAATAATTAAAAAAGAAAATGGCGGTAACAGAGACGGAAATAATTATTGATTTATTAGAACTCTGTAGAGAATTTAGTTGTCTCTGGGATACATCGTGAAACGCTCACCGAAAAATTAAAGAACTAGAAAGTGATGCTATGATCGCACAGTAAAAAAAAAATTGCATAATATGAGGGCCGCGTATAAAAGGGAGTCGAGAAAAGTGAATTGTGGCGAAATAGCCGCGCTAAATTTCAAATCAGCATAGTCTCGCCCTGTTGCTAAATATCTTAGAGTAACAACTAATCGCTCTTCAGCACTGATCGCTTCTCCCATGACTGTGTCTTGTTTCGATATTAAAGGGTTAACTAGCTGTAATAATTCCATGAAACAATCGCTATCCATTCGCAGATAATTGCGGAAATCGCCACTATCTAGCTTTTTTAATAATATCATATACATAATATCATACACAAATTTCTAGGCCTGGTTGGTGCTAAGTTACAAGTTATTGAGGCTGCTAGGGCAACTCCAATTTTTTGTTTTTTTGATAAAAAAAGACATGGCGCGTTTGTTATTTTTTAACGAGAACTGAATGTCAAATTCTTGTACCAATCAACAACTAAACGTCAAAATTGGTAACAACCAAATTGCAAATCAAGTTGCATGGTGTGTAGCCAATACCAATTTGGTTGGACCAACCTCAGCAATTTGGTTGGTGCAAACAAATTGCATCGTCTGTAGGGGCTTTAACGAAAACATCAAGGCAACCCATACATAAATGGCACATACACATTTTGAAACATGTGACCAACTAACAATCATTCAATGATGTCGAAAGCACTAAGTAGTAAGGAACCTGAATTAAATAAAACGATTTTTTTATGTTATTATTAAATTGTTTATTATTTACTGTAATAATAATATAATAATTTTTATTTTATTAATATAATATATATTTGTATTTATAAATCTATTTTATTTATTTATATAATATAGAAAAAATTTATTTAATTAATTAAATTAAAAAAAATAGTTTTCATTCTGTTTTACTTTATCCGTTCTTGTTTTTTAGTATAGTTTTAAACTTTAGACCCGCCAAAACTTGAAGTTGAAGGTATAATACGTTTTTCTAGTGTCAAACTTGTTCCCAACTACTCTCATCTGAATTCGATGATCCATTCTCTTCTTTTTCATCACATTTAAAATAATTATTTTTTATATTTAATTTGGTTTTATCATTACTGGTTTTATCTACAACTTCGATTGCCTCCGTCGATTCAATTACTTTTGTTGCCTGTTCTGCTGGTTTTTCCATAATTTTCTGATTCTCGCTTTTCTTTCGTGTACTATCACGCTGTTGAATTTCCTGCTCGTATTCGGCTAACAATTTGGCTTGTTCCTCTTCCGTTAGTTCTATATTCGCCGCTATAAAATCATCCTCAGTCCAATTTTCCTCGCCTTCAATTAAATCTTCGGTGGCATCTTCCGGTATTTTCTTTATTTCAGGTTCTTCATTCGTTGAATTTGTATCTAGCTTAAATTTACGTTCTGCTTTTTCCGTATTGGCTAGGGCATCTTCTAAAAGGGCTTTTTTAAATAGGTAACGTTTCCAAAATTCTATGAATTCTACTTTTTCCGGGACCAGAGTTTTATATTTATCGTTGAGTACATCGCTAGCAGCCAAATATTTTGCTAATCGATTTTCATTAAACTGTTCAGGTTCTGTAATTTCTAGCCACCGTTTATATTTACCCTCTAATTCAGCTGCCGGTTCAGCCGTGAATGTTTCATCGTTCGATTGTAAATCGAATAAATGCTTTTTAAATCCGGTGAGCGTTAATCCAGATCCATCATTTGTGATTAGTATAGCTTCGGTGTCATCGTCATCGTAAGCGGCTGGATTTAGTGCATCGGTGACCGTTTCGAAAAATGAGCTAATTGATTTTTTAACGACACTTGCGGTTGTATTATTCTCATCGATCTGCAAATAAAGATAAATTGAAAGAAAATGTTTGGTTTTAACAGAGTCTCATCATGGTTAATAACAGTTTACTGTGTGTCTACCGCAGTGTACACCTACACCACGGCACCTTGGGGTGATACCGCAGACTGGCTAAAATGCAGCACAAATTTAAACAAAAAATCGATTTAATATCAGATTTGTTGATCAATACGATGGTCTCTTGTTAGGTATCGAGGACCTGGTTTACGACAGGAAACTAACAATGATTACATCAATATTAAGTAAACTCTCATTTATCAGATTTAATGTCAATGTTACTGTTGGCCTGCCTTTTGATTATTTTACAATTTCAAGGAAGACGCAATTCAAAATCGTAATCTTTTAAAGATTGGTAGACATTGTCAAAAGGTCGTTGACTCTGAAATCTAACATCCAATATGTTGCAAAAATAAAGATATTACATAAGATGGCTCAATAAGATTCTCTCGGTCTCTGATAAGCCTTCTATGCTTCCTTATTGTAAAACATCGGAATTTAATCCTTCAACAAGAAAGTTGGAAGCATCGAAGGATTCTAGAATTCTGATTTTCAGGACACGTTATCACTCTTTTTCTCACAAACGAAATAATCAGATCAAGGACGTCTCACTAAATCAAACTCAAATAGATTACATAAGAAAATCATGAATCCAGATGTTCGTTTTCATTCGGTAACCACTTGAGATATTAGAGAAACAGAAAACATTATCAAACTGGTTTTACCAGTACATTGCGTGATCGTAATAAATTTACTTAAATCTCAAGCAAACATTCGTTTTAGAAAGTACAAGACGTCAAATTCTGAGTGCAACTGACTCTTGTAGTACTCACCTTTAAACTTTCTGCAAGTGTAGAAGCCTCCGTTTTGACCGTTGTAGACAGTTCTTCTAAATCTTTTTTGACTGCCTCGAGCATAGATGCAGACTAGAAATGAAAAGAAACGATAACACAATTGCCAATTAATACAAATAATACGCCAAACCACTTAATTTCGTTATCAATATTCGACTTTTCTTTACCTTTGTTTTAGCTGAATTAATCCATGAACCCCACCAATTTGACTGATCATTACTATACGAATAATAAAGTTAAAAATTTATTACTTGTCGACAAACATTTTGTTTAATTTCAAGGTGTTCAAATGGCGAATAAAATTATAAAATCAGTTGCATTAAATATGCATAAATTAGATTAGAAACACTACATACCTTTCTGCCATTTTTCTAAACACAATAAAGTCGTCTCGTCTCTGTTATTTTGTGAGAAAAACTCAAAAACACTATGTGATGTTATTCGAAAACACACAAAAAAAAAAAAAAAAATTTACGTTTATGATGAACAAAATTCTTTTAATTAATAAATACTCGAGACACAATTTAGATATTTTTAACAAACATGTACGGACCAACTCAATATTACATTATATTCAAATTAAAAACGACAACAAAATAAAATCGCGCACACAAAAAGTTTGTCAGAAATTTTTCTCTATTATGTATTTTTTTATTTCTTTTATTTACAAGTTGCCACCATATTAAAGTAATTGTCAAAAGTTGATATTTGTCCACACACAAAAATTACACGATGACATAACGTTTTATGTGCGTTTTCATGTTTTGTTTTGGTATGTGTTTTGGGGATACAATAAAATATGAGTAGATATATACACTGTTAAAATTGAGTTTTTATTTGAATTGGAGTAACCATAATAGCTTTTTATGGTTACGTATAGTTGGTAAGAAAATAATCCAAATAGCTACTTGTAGTCGTAAGGTCGTAACACTTAAATCTTTTAAGGCTGTTTCGTTGATTTTTCAATTTTGCAAAATTCCTTTTCGGACTGTCAAATAAAAGGTAAAAATCAAATTCGGTAAACCGTCAAATTTTGAAAATATTCGTGAAAGACACGTGTAGGGTTTGCAAATATTCGGGTTTTACCCGAGTACTACTTAGGATTTTTCAAACCTGAAAACCCAGGTTTTTGCAAACCCTAATTTTGAAAAGAATTTATTTTGAAATATAAATTCGGGGTTTCGGGTTCATCACATTTGGAACCAAAGTTATTGAGACCGGGTAAACCCGGTCTGCAAAACCTAGACACGTGTCTCGATAAACATTTAAATTTAATATAATTTTTGGGGATCCAAATTACGTTATACGCATTAAAATCATTCATTGTTTTACAGTTTCACTCCAATCCAAAGACACTACACCTGTAGTCGAAATCTATGGCTCAAAGCCGTAATCGACTATTGTACCGACCATTATCCAACGAAACTACGAAACTTTTAGCAAATTGTCCGTTGGTGGTCAGCTGAACAAAAGTTTTTAAACAGACTCATTTTTATGGCTGTCGAAATTAAATATCTGGACAACGGCGTGAAGGAATTTCGGGATCGCGGCATGCTAAGGAAACGCTCTTGACCAAAAGGAGGCCGATAAGAAATTGTTTTCCCACTGCATCTACACTGCAATCCAGACGTTTTTTGGGTTGGAATTGTTTGCTAATATAAATAAAAAAGAACCATAGATCAGCATTAAATTATTTAAATAATTTATAAAATTCAAGTGTCACCACCCCGAATCGCCCCAATCTTATAGCTAGCTCGTCACGCCCATTAGTCCACATTCCCAAGTGCGAAGCCTCAATCACTCCATCATACGGAAGCTGAGTCAGCTGATAGTTTTCAATGTCACGAATGACATACCGATCATTCGGGAGTACTTTATGAACAACATACGGTTCGCGAAATTTTGGTTTTTATTGGCCCTATGGCAGTATCAATATTTTTACTAACCACAAAATCACCCTCTCCAAAACACTTAGCGGGTCTGTTTTTTGACAAATGATATCGTATAAGTTTCCTTGCTGGGAAGCCTCAAATAGCAATTGATACCTTATTGCGTGATAATTCCAAATCGCGATCCAGGTGACTATCGTTTTTATCGGCCAAATTTTCTGAGAGCACATCAACTTATTCACCACGTTGTATAACGCCAAATAATAATTGAGATGGGGTCTGTTTAGTTGTTTGATGAATTGAGTTATTCATACTAAATTCAACACGAGTCAACATTTTAGTCCAGTTCGAATGTGGTTCCGGTTCGCTTAATTTGCTTAACATTGATTTCAAAACACGATTGACACGTTTGGCTTGCGGTGATGCAACAGCAACTTTCACATGATCAATATTTCGATCCAATAGAAAAGTATTGAAGTCTAGGACGACTATAATATTCAAAATATTTACATAAGGCTGCACTCACTTCTTTTGTACTGGTAGAATTTACTGGATACAATTTTATATATTTAGTGAATGCATTCACCACAGCTAAAGTATGCTTTCGCTTCGACATTAATGACGGAAGAGGGCCAAAATGATCAATATGAATAGTATCAAATGGTATAGGTTTTTTAGGAATATTGTGCAAATTTCGCTCATTAATACGAGTCGGAGTGGAATACATAATACACCGAATACAAACCGGGAAACTAATAATGCATTTTAACCTGATCAACGCACTTTGCCACTCCATCTCGTTGGGCACGTATAGCAATAATCTACCAGAAACGTCTCTTCTATAAACCAATCCGTCACTCAATTCAAACAAGTTGGATGATTTATGTTCCAGGCGGTCACGGATATAAACAACATCCGAATCTCGATTCTGCGTTGCTTGCAATTGCATGTCGATATCATCAGCACCAATGGCAGCAACTAAATAACAACGACTAAGCGCATCGGCGTGGCCCACTCGTTCACCACTACGATGTTCGATCGTATAGTTATAATTCTCAAGCTCGAGGGTGCAACGAGCAATACGAGCATTAACATTTTTCTTACTTAACGGCATTTTTTTTTTTTTTTTTTTTTTTTATTATTTTCCGAAAAACATACATTTTTATTTTGGAAAACATCAATAATTGAAATAAAATGTATACAAATATTATTTTTTTTTCCTTAACCAATATTCAACATAATTAATTAATCTAGTTAAACAAACAAAGAAGTAAAAATACAATTAAACATTAAATATATATATAATAGGTATCAACTAATATAACTATAGTACATAAGTACATACAAACAAAAATTAATCATCAAATCAAGTAATGAACAAAGAAATCAGTGGTTTAATTCATATTCAAAAACAAATTCAGTAAATAAGCGACTTTTCATACTCGTTTTAAAGGCTCCAAGTGGCAAACATTTCAATACAGGCTCAAGTTGGTTGAACAGTTTTAATCCGCGATAAAATAAACTATCTTGAGACAGTTTATACAGATAATTTGGTAAGCGAAAATGCGCAGCATCTCGATTAGAACGTTCCGTTATCTCATAATTAGTAGTTAGTACGTTATTACATTTTATCATGCGATACTTTATTTTATATACCAAGAGAATGAATTCATAATCTACCATTTGAGATATTGGCAGTAACCTATTGTTATAAAGTGAAATTGTTGGTGTTCTCATGCTAAGGCAGTTGATGGCTTTAAGGGCTTGATTCTGGTAAATCTGTAGCTCATTCACTTTGGTTTTACCTGCAGATCCCCAAATTTGTATTAGGTATAATAGATTTGAATGAATATACGAAAAATAGCAATTTAGTGAAACTGCATGGGGAACAAATTTCCCAACTCGTCGGAAGACTGCTATATAGGGAGCTATTTTTTGTTTTATAGAGTTTATATGATGCGTCCACTTTAAGTTGAAGCTAAGATGCAACCCGAGATAGCAAATGTTCTCTACCCTATTGATTTTTTCCGAATCTACAATAATTTCCTCAAAGTCAAGAAATATCGGTTGCCTAAGAGAAAATATTATAAATTTAGTTTTGGATTTATTAAGTCGAAGTTTATTGCTGGTAAAGTATTCACTCAAGATTTTCAGATCAGTTTCCATTTGTAATTTTAAAGTATATCTGTCATTAGCACCATAAATAATTGCCGCATCATCTGCGAACAATTGAATTTTACCAGAAAGATTCAGAGAAAAAATATCATTTATATAGATAGTGAATAACAGTGGCCCTAAAATAGAACCTTGTGGTACTCCACACTTTAATAGCAGCTCTTTAGATTTATCGTTTCCTATTTGAACGTAGTGTTTACGATTATTCAAATAATCTTGTAACAGCAAAAGAGCATTTTCATCAATTCCAATACTACTTAATTTATGAATTAAAAGTATATGATCTATGCAATCAAAGGCTTTAGCCAGATCAATGAAAATGCACGAAGTGCACTTTTTAGCTTCTAGATTATTGTATATAATTTCCATTAAATTCAAAATAGCAGAAAGAGTACTGGAATTTTTCTGAAAACCAAACTGGTTAGGATGAATTAATTGGTTTAAATTCAAATAATTCTCCAGTCTTTGATGCACAGTTTTTTCAAAAATTTTAGAAAACGTAGGAAGGACGGAGATCGGTCTATAATTGTTAATATCCAACTTAGACCCAGATTTGAATATTGGAGTTATACGTGCAATTTTTAGTTCATCAGGCAATTTGCTGGATAAAAAAGTTTCGTTTATAAAATTGCACAAAAGAGGAGTTACTGTAGAATTAAGCCTCTTAATGAGTTTTGTTGATATAGAATCCCAGCCCGATGAACAAGATGACTCCAAGCTAGAAATAATTAACGTAATTTCTTCGGGTGTTGTGGGTTCGAAGTTACAAAATTTGGTGGTTACGCTCTGATAAGGTGGAATATTGTAGTTAATATTGAAACCAAATGACATACCAATATTATTGAAATATTCATTGAATCGGTTTGCAACTTCAATTCGACTTGTAACTAATTTATCATTAATAATTAAATTAATGGGGTCTTGTGTAAGAGAGTTGCAAACAGGAACAATTCGAAATGGAATTCCCTCTAAATACACACGGAAACGACGCAACGAATTAATGATAGCCAAGGTTTCTAGTTCGAAACTTTGGTATTGAGATTCAGGGACTGTCGTACGCTTCGATAAATATGCCACTGGATACAATTTCCCCGTCTTCCTGTGTTTGCAACAGTACACTACCGTATCCCAAAGCACTAGCATCGGAGTGCAACTAAGCCTCGCGAACTGGACTGTATAGGGCAAGCACCGGAGCAGAAGACAACTGATCTCGCAACATGGTAAAAGCTTGCATACACTCATCAGTGAATCGAAAGTTGTTATTTTGTTTAACTAAATCAAGAAGTGGTTTGGCAATTTTGGAAAAAATTGGAATGAAGCGTCGGAAGTATGAGAAAATCCCCAAACAAAATTGAACCTGCTTGGCGTTCGTAGGAATTGGATAATGGCGGATTGCCTCAATATGGCTGTTGCTTGGTCGAATTTTGTGATTTATCAAATATCCCAAGTACTCAACCTCAGTAAAACAGAATTTGCATTTTGATAATTTCAATACCATCCGAAATTCACTAATTCTTCGCAAAACTTTTTGTAACAAATCAAAATGTTCCGGAATCGTCCTATTTGCTATCTGAATATCATCCATATAATCAATGATGAGTCCGGATTTAATCAACTCTCCTAAAACACCGGAAATAAACCGTTGAAAACGGACCCTGTGGTGTTAACATGGTGAAAACCACTGCACAAAACAAGTGCTGTGAAGCATTTTTTTCCTTCCAAGTACTCTAAGCAGTCCTCAATAAGTGGAAGTGGGTAATTATTGCGAATGGTTAGTTTATTTAATGCCCGATAGTCGACACACATCCGTGCGTGTCTCACCACTCTTTTTCTTTACGAGCACGATAGGTGATGCGTATGGCGAGTCACTTGGACGTATACCGTTTCTTTTCAATAGATCATTACTGATTTGGTTAACTTCATTTTTCTCGCGAAATGACAGTCGTCTTGGTGAGCAATGAATTGGCACATCAGAGGTCATTCTAGTTTTCATTTTGTAGTCGTGACAGATAGGCGGTATATGTTCAATTTTCATCAATTATCCTAAGTAAACTGTCCTTGTGTAAAGGACTCAATCTAGTATTAATATAAATAGCGGAAAAATCCGATTCAACACTAATATTAAAAATATACGGTAATGCAAGATGGTCAACATCTACCTCAGGCTCAACTGTCAACTCCGTCAAACGTGCGGAAGCGATCGGAAATTCAGTCCAAGAACGTGACGAGCTACTTCCAGTGGAATCAGATTCATTCACAACAGTAGCACCACAGTAATAAGTTCTATTCAAAATAGCGGTTTTATTAAAATTTTGATTTAATTGGCACAAATCATCCGGAACAATAGAGCGATGGATGAAGCTAACCAGACTACCCCTATCAAGTAATGAATAAAACTTACTAAATTCTGTACTTCCTCCGCCACTTTGTGGGAAAGCGACATTTACAAATTGTACTGCAGCTAAAGCAGCATTCATCTCATGTTGTTCTGGATCATTGTTGTCAGCATCAAATTCAGAAATAGCTGCAACTCTATTTATCTTGGTTGAGCAATCCTTAATAATGGGCCGTTTAACCCACACTTGAAACAAGCTCCTGGTTCGCGTTTGGCTTTGTTGCAGTCTTTAGTCTATGGTTATTTGACGAGACTCTTGCTGCGAAAGTAGATGATGCGATAGTATTGTACGATGATGTTGTTACCAATTTGGTTAGCGTTTGTGCTTTAAGGCTTTCATATCGTGGAAGAAGAGTCCCCTGATCACAAAATCAATCAAGTCAGTGTCATTCACTTGCGCCGGACCAGCAATCTCCTGCATGGCAATGACATATCGACGCAATGATTCACCTGTTTTCAATTTTCGGGCGCCTAGCAACTGGTAAATTTCTTGACGAGTCCGAACACGATCGAATTCTTTCAACAACTTCTCTTTCAAGTATTTGTTCACTTGATACAGAATGGACAGAAATGTCCTCATCACTCTCCTGACCACTTTTTCCATCAACGCG
Source organism: Tipula helvola (assembly GCA_963556165.1). Lineage (NCBI taxonomy): Eukaryota > Metazoa > Arthropoda > Insecta > Diptera > Tipulidae > Tipula > Tipula helvola. The sequence continues at coordinate 52,819,167 of OY744481.1, forward strand.
ATGATCACCGTCTGAATATTCTGTTGGCATCATGTGCTCAGCCAACAAATTTCGCAGTTTAGACACAGTAGCCGTTGATGAAAAAGCAATACTACGCTCACCCAGAGCCTCAATCAACTGTTGTCTCATAAATTTTTTAAAATCACTCGCTTTATTGATCAAATAATAAAATAAATATTACACCACAAATATAAATTTAATTGGATTATCCAAAACGGCGTCACAAAAAGAATATTCACTAGTTATACAACAAGAGGCTCGAAAATAATCGAATATTCAGTTTATAGGACGAGTTGTGTTGCCTAGGAAACACAACGACACCGCAGGTGGAGTTGTGTTTCTTAGGTACCACATCGAGTCCGCAACTGTATCAGATGATTTTCGAAGCTCGAGTTGTATATGTTAAGACTATACAACGAATCAACCATGTCAATCACAGTACACATATATAAGGTAATATATTGCGCAGGATGTCAACAAATTCAACAACAACAATGGCGGAGATCGTGACTGAAATGTTGGACAACATTTGATACATGATACATTGATAATTATTTTGAATTAAAGTCAGTAAAATTGTTCACACAATTTTAATTATATTCACTCAACACTCAAAATTATTACGCAAAACTAACAAACTCGATTTGTTTGGTCACGATTAGGGTATCCAATACCGATTATCGAGTACCCGGGTACTCGGATATTTTGGTCTTTTTTGGAGTACTCGATTACTCGGGTAATTTGAGCGACTACCCGGGTAACTTGATTCAAAGAAAATTTTGGAAGGGTGAATTTTATTTTGTTCGATTGAAGGAAAACGTTGTTCTGAGAGCAAAATATTTTAGCTCGAAGGCACTTTTTCGATTTAGATTTTTCATAGATATATCCCCCTTTTACATAAGTATGTTTAAAGGTTTATTAGCAGTTTGGCTAATTGGCTGACGCAGATTAATTAAAATTTCGATAACTTTTGTTTTTGACGGAATGTTTTTGTGCTTTTGGTTGTCTTTTAGATTTTTAGTTTGTTTTATTATTTAATTTAGAAAATCTCGAGTAGATGGTGACAAATATTTTAAATATATTGTACAAGAACATAAATTCTTCACGTATCCATGAAGGATTTTAAAATCATTTTTTAATAATACATGGTAAAATAAAAATTAGTTGGATTCAACTAAATTTAATGAAGTACAATGACTCAATTTGATTGGCTTGTAGTCATGACATGAGTACAACAGAAAATAATTACGAATTTTATTTGGAAGGCATTTCCGAAAATTTTAAGTTACGACAAAAATGTAACAAATATTTGACCTGATTTGATTTTAAAAAAATTGATCTAATCTATATATTGTAATGCATGCCATTAACAAATAATTCATATGAGACCATTTTAAGACGGAAGAGAAATAGGACTCAGAATGTAGTATGTGCCACTTATTAATCCAAAGAGAGGGTGATAATAGCATGATATATGACTTTTTTTAAAGATTTTATGTATATTTATGTTTTTTGTTTATTACCCGGGTACCCGGATAACCCGGGTATTGAAAAAACTAGTACTCGACTACCCGGGCACTTTGAAACTCGAGTAATTTGGATTCCCTAGTCACGATGTCCGCCATATTAAAATATTTTTAACACGGATGCGCAAGAAAGAACGAAAATGAAACATCGGAGTATATTACCTTTATTATGTGTACTGTGATGTCGTTTGTTTATATTAATGGAAGATATGATTTATTTGTTTGCGGCCAAAACACCACTAGTGGTGTTTCGCGAAACACTACTTAGCAACGCAGATAACCGATATTATACAGCGTAAAGGCTTTGCCACAGCTATTTTTCGTGTGATGCGATTCGATTTGTTTTTTTTCCTTTCAAATTCTTCTGCAATTAGAATAGATTTGATACTAAATGTATGAAAAACTATCAAATACCCTTATAATCTTTAAATTCTATACATATGTCTTTTGAAATATAATAATTTTTATTCAAATATAATTCATTTTATATTTTATCGAGCGAAGTTTGAAATTTCGCAATTGGAGAAAAAATATTTTTTGCGTTTGGAAGCTTTCCACATACATACGAATTTTTTTAACGCATGTTTAACCTCACTTTTTGGACATTTAAGAGAAGATATGACACAAAACCGATGAAACCGAATGAAATGTTGGCATAATTAAATATTTTGATGTGTGTGCAATACACAATACACAATTATTAAATAAATGAGTATACAAAAAACTGTACAAAATAATTTCAACAATGACTATGACAGTTGTTACGAAAAATCGCATCGCGCAAAAATAGCTGTGGCAAAGCCTTAACTAAGGAAAATTCTACTATCTGATTGGTTTATTTTCCAATGAGTTGTATAGTCAATAAAATACTGTCCACTAGAATTTATTGGTTATTACCCCACATCTGAAGTTATAATTCACTTTTTAATAATTTATTTTAAACTGTTTTTATAATACATTTAATTTAAAATATTCCTTTTATTATTTACGATCCTACTTTATTCGCTGCTGTTCTGATAATGGTTCTTCACCCATTTTCCTCTTCAGGTTATTCTTACAATACCAACCACCGACAAAGTGGTGGCAGCACAAATCAAGAGTGAAGAAAGAAATGATTAGATTTGAATTTAAAAAGAACGTTAACTATTACAATTCCTTAATAGGTTCTTCCAATAGAGAAACACTCTTTTGGTGAGAGATACAGACGAATGATAAATGAAATAGAAAATCGTAACTGAGACCGCATTAAAAAAAATGATATCAAATGAGTGAAATAGAGCAAAATATATTTTTGGAAAAATAGAAAAACCCACTTCTCTTTTTGTGCAAAATCTCAAATAAATATACAAGGTGTTTCGTGTCTACTTTAGTCTGGTGACGATAAGAGAAGCTGGAGAAGGAGGAAATTTTGATGAATGCAGCAAAAAGATAATAAAAAATAGTAATAGTGTGTTTTTTAAATAATAGTAATTGTATAATATACTATTTTACTGTTTTATTTTTGAACATCAATTAATTGATTAAAATACACTTAGAACATACAATTTAGTAACATATTTTTATAACTATATGTAGATATTTATAATTATCATACTATATAATATTATATTATTTAAAATAAATTTAAATATTTCTCATTTTGTTTTTTTATTTTTAAATGATTTTTATTGCATTTGATTTTCTTTTTTTTTTTTCTTAATGTTTTATCGACAATCACTTGGAAGACATCGTCATGGAAGACATTTTTTTATTATTATTAGTAATGTATGTATATTGTATATATATAATTATGTATAATAAATCTGGAAGACTTTTTTTTTTACTTAAGTATAATTAGTGATAATTTTAGCAAATATGTATAATTATAGGGAAGACTTATGTTGTCCGCGATTTTCACTAAAATTAAAATATGTTTTAAGTTTGTCATTTTGTTTTTTTTTTTACATTAATTTTAATTAATTAAAATATTAATTTTGTATATAATTGCAATAACATTCTTAATTAATTAATAATTGGATATGCGTTTTAAAATAAATTATACATGTTGAATTGGCACGACGCTGATAAATAATTAACTTATTTATTAAGAGTTAATTAACGAATTTGCATTTTTTGTTTTTGAAATAATGTTGTTGCATTTCTTAAAACGATATGTGCTTTCAATTTTCTAAAATAATTGATATTTAATTTCTATAATATGTATATAATTAATTGCGTTTTATTGTCATAAATTGATCTTGAGTTTTTCATTAGAAAATTTCTTCTGTTTGGTTGTAGTTTTGTTCGCACATAGCATATATGCAAATTATACATTTTTTGATTATTATTAGCGGAAGACTTTTGATTTTTATGTTACAATTTTTATTTATCTATCGATGTTAATTAATAATTAATAAATTAAAATTAAATCAACAATATGTTGTGTAATATGTGCATTTGTTTGCACTTTACACATTACACTTACAAATGTACACGATTTAAAATGGAAGCCCAATTTCAAAGGCATTTATTAATGCATTACCTGAATCATAAATACCAATTACACCGAATAGTACTCCTAAAAATATGATAAACCAATCGTAAGCGATTGTTTTTTGGTCCAAAAGGTGACCCTTTAATTTTAAATGGAAATAACATGGCCATATGAATGACAACATTGTGCCAGTAAAACTACCAATGAAACCCATTAAAATTGAAAAATGTGGAATAAAACAGGCCATCAAAATAGTGCCAACAATAACTAGTATACGAAATCCTAGGCCCCAAACTTTAAGTTCCCCATCAAGTGCCCACACCGATGGAAATGGTGTTTTTGGTTTACCACGAAATAACGAACGCTCCAACAATTCACAAGCCGCATAATATGGCAATGGATAACTAAGCACAGCTTTTATAACAAGAAAAAAATTAACCATCCCTTTAAAACCGGGCGAATGTAAATTATTCGTAATCACTTGTTGTGTATCATCCTGAAATGTAAGAAAACAAAAATAACCGAATAATGATTTAAATGCGGCAGCCGCAATATGAGACCAATTCAACATCCAATCGAATTTCGAACGATCGATCATATTACCCTCAAGCGTTGGTAAAAAGATTTGCGATGTATACGAGAATACGATAACACCCAGCGATATTGGAAAATTCTCCATATCAATGGTCCATTTAACTTTGGCCCATCCCCATTCTGATATTTCCAAAAGACAATAGCCTAATATTACAGCATTTATTACTAAATGGGACATTGTACACCAGAATGAAAGGATGGATACGCTTGCGAGTGATTTTAAAAATGCAAGTGGTAGTAGAAATACACCAATCACCATCATCCATGATCTGCAAAATACACGTGTATATACCATTAATATTTAATACAATGCAAAATATTTAATCAAAAAAAATTCTTACCTCGTATCTAGAGATCCCTCTGGAAATGAACCAGCCATGAGATCACCACACACGACCACATATAATATACATGTCATCAGTAGTTCGATTATTTGTGCCAAATTAACCATTCGAGCACCATATTTTGGCCCAAAACATATTTTCGCTAGTGACACATAACTTTCCCGCACTCGGACTGGTTCACCAGTTACTGGATCTGGTTCATATAAACATTGCACTAAAATCTGAAAAATAATTTAGAAAAAAATTTTGTTATATCAGTTTTTGACTCAACCTCTCTCCTTTGCCACAAGGTCGGCCTCTTTCTATGCCGTGTGCTTTCTCTAATTAATATTTTCCTATCTCTCTTATTGGAATCTTGGGGTATACACCACAGGCTCCAGAATAAATCAGTAAATATATAGCTTGGAAAAAATTAAATCAGTTTATGTCATTCCTGAAGAACTCAAATCAATTAAGTTTAAGTTTTATTTAAACTTTAGAACTGGTCCTGAACATTTTCAGAATTTTTAGAAAATTTGAAGGTTTTGAACTAAAATCTAAATGTCAAAGAATTATACATTCATATACAAATTTTCAATTTTTTGGAAAATAAGCTTTCAAAATTGGATAAAATTGTTCAAATTTCAAAAATTAGAAGGCACAAAATCTTTCTTAGACGTCCAAATTTTTAAATATTTTAGAATTTTATAGAGGTCAGAGTCAGACTATATTTTTTGAGAACATATTACAGCTCCCATTGTAGAGAAAACGTTGAGTTATCACTGAGAAGAAAGAGTAAGCCTTTTAAATTTTTAGGAAGAAGAGGAAAGCATATCGTTGGGTTTTATGGTTCTAAAAAATTTGTAAGTAGCCAACCTGTGACCTATCACTTTTAACAATATATTCATTAATTTTGAATATTCACTAACAATTCTAAAGTCACAAGGCTTAAGTATAGTTGGCGCAAAGTTTCCACCGATATTTTAGCAATTTCCGATCGAACGTATTATTTCTGTATATGATATGCAATGAGGCCCAAACAAACCGCAGAATAATTTCAATATCGAATCTTTCTTGCTTCCTCCTTCTTACACCGATTTTTTCTTAAGAGGGTAAAATCTTATGGAACGTTAAAACCGGGTGTACCATGGACCGCTTAACTTGAGCCACCTAAATAACTTGAAAATTAAGCACTGTTGAACGAAACTTTATTTCTGGGGAAAGTAGGTGATGCTGGCACAACTTCAGTTACATATCTAAATTATTTTGCACGGCCTTGAAATGACTTAAAAGTAATTTCAATGTCGCTTTACAAATTTAGAGCTAGGGAAATTCAATTTCGTTATTTAGGCGACTTTCAATTTAAAATAGCCTAATTACGTTAATTAATTCCCGTAACAATTCTAAAGAATAAAATTTGAGAATCAAACCTAATATATAATAAAATAACATATAAGCCACTAACCACCTCCCACTTCTTGACGTCAACAAGCCACTACCCATTTTAAAAAATCAACAAACCACAACCCATACAATGACGTAACTCACAAAACAAAAACCACACCACCAACATCTAGATTTTCACTAATCAACATTTTCGATTTTACAACACTATTCTTAAAAGTAGGCGAACAACTTTTTATTGTGATTTTCAACTATCAAAATCTGGCGGATCCATAAAGCTACATGGGCTGAAAAGTTTTCTGTACTGATGTAATCTCTTTTTAACTCAATGTTCATTCAACGATTTCCCAACATGTTTTTTTCCAAACCTTGCGCTGTGAAGTGATTGTTCCTTTTTTTCATTAAAAAACGGACAATTTCGTAGGATGCTGTAGACTCGCCTAAAGTTAGATCCATATCCTTTTTGATATCGGTTACTGATAAGCCTTTCGGCTACGATTTACAATTCATCACTCACTCGACCAAAGCACCCTTCCAGGTATATAGAGGAGATTTGAATAAGTAGAAAAGAATAAATTCTCCATTTTCCAAAAAATGTTTGTTAATGAATTTTCCTCTTTTTCCAGAATATGTCCCCTCCTCATTTTTCAGAATACTTCCGCCTTTTCCAGAATAGTTTTACAAAAATTATCCAAAAATAAACGTCTTTTTATAAATTATTTGTGCATCGCTTTATCCATTCAAATTTATCCATTTTGCAGACTATAGAATACGACAATTTTGTTGCTTGTGAAATGCAAACTAAATGACAGTTACTTGAAATGTAAATGGCACCTATGAAAAGATTCTATTTTCGAAATTATAACTCATTACAGCGCCATCTATGTGTCAGCAAAGGAAACATTTCAGCCCATGGCCCGTATTCTTGAAATTCAGCGAAAAAGTCGCTAGTGACTTTAGTATTCGCTTTTTAACGCAAAGTGGCTGACATCTGGTGGACGATATTAAAACTAAAGTTAAAGGTTAACAGCAATCAAGAAAATATATTTTTAGACAATTTTATTGTTGATTACGGTTCAAAACAATCTTTTATTGCCCATGAAAGATATATTTCTTTATTCAGCGGCAAAATAATTCAAAAATAACACACTTAAAAATAAACGATGAATTGCTGTTCATCTTTAACTAGTGGCGATCGAGGCACCTCTTGCGGTGCTTTAAAGGCGAATAAAGCAATTTAAGTTTTCGAGTGAAATGACGTATTTTAATAGAAAGTCACCGGTGATTTTTTTTTTTGATCGAATTTCAAGAATACGGGCACATGTTCGCGACTTCGAACAAAGTAGCTGACATCTGGTGATACAAATATGAACAAAATGTACCATAGAACTAGGGTGATCAGAACTGTCAAACAGTTGAATTTGACAATACTCGCCCCTTTTTCTTACATAGAAACCAACGCCGACTACATTTGATGGAAATCGCCAATCGTAATACCCTCTCTCGTTCAAGTTATCGTGAGCGCTTTCTATATGATTCCAATTTCTTTAAGGTCATTTTTCGCTAACTTCACCATATACTAGAAACTTGAAATTTAGCACACAACTTTGTCTCGTGAAACATTTTCTACTTTCAAATTTTGGCGGATTCTGGATTAGCCCCTCTCATTCAATTTGACATAAGCGATTTTGGTGTGTTCGAACTTCTTTAAAGCCATTTTTGACTAAATCCCCATTGAAAGGTGAAATTTATCACACAACTTTATCCCTACATTGTACATATACGAGTGAGACAGGTTAAACATTTTGTTTTAAAATGAAAACAAAACAAATTTTACCTGACAAGAAACTAAACATTATTATTATCATTAAAAATGTCACAAAGAGCCCACGGTGCAAACCAGTAGTTCTATCTTAAATCGCGAATACATGCTGCAGCCTTAATAAACTGAAGTAGTTTAAACCGAGACAAGGAAGAGAGCTGATCTTCAACAATATAACTAGAGATCAAGACACCGAACTGGTTCCTGCCGAGAGATAAAGCAAATCTAGTACTAGCGGCAGCTATAAGTAGCAAGCCTTACTGTTTTAATTCACTTAGAATGCAGTTTTTGATCGCCTTCTTACCATAGTTAAATGGTAAGGAAGCAACTGGTTCGGGACAGCTTTTACTAGAGAATTAGCAATATCATTGCTCTCAATGCCACAATGGGCAGAAACCCAGATGATCGTCCCTCTATTACTTGAACAGAGAAGATGTATAAAGTATTTACAGTCCTTAACAAATTTTGACACAGTCAAGGGATTATCAAACGAATTCAGCACAGATAAGTTGTTTGTACAGAAAACAAAATTTTTATTTGTAACAGCGAGTTGCCAATGCCTCAATTACACAGAGCGTAAGAGCAATTGCTTCCGCTTGAAAAACTGTGCAGTACCTACCCAGGGATCCTGATAAAATCAGATCAAATGTAGAGCAGTGCATTTCATAACTATAGAAATTTTATAGGAGCAAGAGTGATCAGAAAAGAAGACTATCGATTCATACAAGTTCTCAACAAAATCCAGTGATCTCTACTAATCTTTCGAAGGGCGCACCACCAAATATAATTTAGTGAAATTAAATTCAGATAACAGTCTATTATTAACCATATCCATTTCTAATGGTATATATTGCTTCGTTTAAGAATTGTTCTATGGCCCATGACTGATCCAAGAGTCTTCGACATCCCCGTGCTCCTTAGCCGAAATGCAGCAGAACATGATGTGGTAAGAAAGAAAGAGTACAACTGTGGAAGAAATAGAGTTGATTCTATGGCAAGGAGGGGAGCTAGCTTGTGTAATGTCCTTACAAGCAATAATTTGTAGACCATTAAGTTTAATATTGAAGCCTTTAATTTAACAACTGGCCACCATACCAAGGGAGCATAAGATAACAACCGTAGAACCAACGATTTATAGATGAAAGGCAGTATTTTGGGAGTTAAACCCCAGATTTTTCCAAACTCTCGTCTACACTGCCAAAAGATGGTAGTGCATCTTTGAAGTTTATACTCTAGGTAAAATTTTCAAAAGAGTTCACTCTCCAAGAAGACACCTAAATGTTTAACGTGGTCTGATATTTTGATCGGCCTTCCGAAAAGAAACGGCACAGTTAGACCACCAATATCTCAATAGTTGGTAAATATAACCAAATCAATTTTAAAAAGGTTGACGTGTAGATGACGAGTAAATCCTTTCCACCATACCACGCCTCCACAATACGTTAAGCGTTCTGCGTTAAATCGGATAACACATGCAGTTTGACCAACAAAATTTGACTGCTGAAGTTGCACAAATAGATCGTCAATCACCAAAAGCCATAACAGGGGTAAGAGCATACCTCCCTGAGGACAACCTTTGGTAACCTCAACAATGCGAGATTTCAGTATAGAATTAATCCGGTTTGCAATGGTGGGATTAATACCGAAATTGGTACAGGCGTTAGTAATCGACGAAAACGATGTATTGTCAAAGGCTCCCGCAATGACCAGGAAAGTACCTACACGAAACTCTTTATTATTGAGTGATCTTTCCATCCTAGTGACAAGTTCATGTAAAGCCGTTTCACAGGGCATACCTACTCTACATATAAGCATGTTGCATGTTACTGAGTGGCGAATTAGATAAATATGTATCTAATAAAAATACTCCAACGCAGAACCTTGATTTTTTGATTTTTTTTTTTGTGAACGTAATTATCAGATCCACTAGTTCCCAATCGGGAAATTCATTGCAATTCTTAGGGGTTAGAGAGTGAGCAAAACCAGAGTTCACGATAGCATACTCCGGAAAATGAACAGAAAGAAGCAACTCGTTCGCTTCTTTCTTCGAAGAATTAAACTTGCTATTCGATAGATGAAGAGCATCAAGTCTACAGGTATCATTTTTAGCCAACGCTCTATTAAGTCTAGCGACCGCAGAGGGACTATTCATTTCCTCACAGAAATTTGTCCATGCGGTTAAAGCTTTTTTATAATCCTTTTGAGCTATATAAGGAAACAATCCCAATCGCATTTAAGATTAGTATTTTTGCCTTTATTCTTCAGTTTCCTAGTATGTTTCCTTTGTTTTTTAAGAGCAGAGCACCGAAAGAGTGTATTCCCAATCTTTTGTTTGATAATAAGTGGACAGGAATTTTCAAACGCCGTCGTGAGTACTTCAGCTTGGAAGCTTTTAACTCAATGTCCTTAACCGTGAGAATATCCGTAGCAGGATGAATTAGGGAAATAAGTTCGAAAGAGAATAGATCCTAATTGGCTGAATGTTCCCAATTTGACATGAGTCTTGATTGTCTTTCGGTCTATTTATTTCAACTTCTTTGAGGTTCTTTTTAACCAACTACCACACGTCCTAGAGAGCTGAAATTTTGGGCTCAGATCAGTCTCATGAAAGATTTTAATCCATCTTATTTTGACAGACCGTCGAATGACCTGTCTAGGGTTCGTTTAGGAGGCTAATTTGTTCAAAACAATCGTTAAATTAAATTCAAAATTTAAGGGGAACGAAAAATTTCTATTTTATAGAGCTCTATTTGATGTTGGTGTTAATAAACTGTATTTAGTATATAACTGTGTTTATTTGATATGAAATAGATGATCAATTAGTAGCTCAAGCTTAATACGCTAGAATTCAGCTGACTATACGGTGATGGAGGCGGGCGTCCCAAGAGGTTTAGATTTCTCAATGCATACAGTGGGCTAATGCAGACCCAACATGCATAAACTAGTTTATCAATTACCTGACTCTTATAATACAGATTAAATAATTTAGGTCAGGAACAATAAAAATTGTGAAATTGTTAAAATTTAGAAAGCTTGGAATTTAGAACATTAATTGATTTATAAATTTAATTTTTTTTTAAAAATCATCCTATATAAACAAAATATTTCGATAGAAATGAAACAAATATTTAGATACCTTCTTGACTGATGTAGTAGCAAAAGGCGAATTTGAGTTAGTAAGTTCCTTTTTGCTTAACATTGCTCAACCGAAAGTGTACAGTTTATGGCTATAACTCACAGCGATAGTCTTTTGACTTGTTGAACATTTATAAAATTTCAATTCAAAGTTTTATATTTTGAAACATCTATTTTATTTACAAACAGTACAAAGAGAAAGATAATCGAAATTCACACCTTTATAATTTATTTATTGAGCTTTGAAATCAGAGTTTACAAGCACAGAAAATTATCACGAATTGTTAAGCAAACTTTTGAAATTTAGTAATTCTTCAGACTTTAAACTCCTTAATTCAATTAAAGTATTTTTAGAAATACTTTTCAGTGCCAGATCCATAAATCTAAAAATTGGCGTGTGACAAATCCCTTCCAATATATCAAATATTCAAATCCTTAGAAATTATAAAACTCTTTTGCGCTACTATACAACTCTATATTGTACCCTCTTTTTATACAAAACGCGCTATATATTATCAAAATTAAAATATTAAAATTACAAACCTTTCCCGTGTAACAACAAATGTGTGCAATTCCAACCATAGCAATAATCGCCCAATATCCACCCCTTAGCACGGCAAACGGAAGTGAAACAATAAACATTCCTTGAATAGCATTTGTTACATTCCATGCTGCTTGAAATTCATTAATTTTAACATCAGATCGCCCTTCACCACCAGCAAATGAACTATCCGACGATGCAACACTACTCTGTCGATTAAATCCACCCGATTGATAACCGCCATCGAATTCAGCTTCATTAAATCCTGTATCTTGAAAAAACATTCCACCATTATTTGTAGTACTTTTTGGTTCATTTCTAAATGCATCAGGATTTAAAAATGGATTGAGTTCATGTGATCCTGAATTGGTTCCGGTGGTGCCTATATACACAAAATAAAAAATTTGTATAACGCTAATTAGTAAAAAAAATAAAACAATTATTTTACCTTCTGTATCGGCGAATCGTACACCCTGTGGCCTAGGCGGTATCGGTGGTGCCCCCCTACTATCATTTAATTCATGTGATCCATGTGCTTGATTTGTATTACCTTGTGGTTCCTCATAACCATCTTTTTGTGATTTAGACGGAAATGTTTGTTTCGCCGTTTGCCATGCAACATTCATTATATTTTTCATCGGAGGTAATGGAAGACCGCGGACTTGATTTACAAAAGACATTTTATGTTCGTTATTTTCGTTTATAAGAGTAATTTAAAATTAATCAATCAATATTAAATAATATTAATTAACACTAAAAACTAATTTATTTAATTAATATGTAATTATACGTATATTAAAATAATAATTGAAATTTTTTTCGTTTCGGTTTTGTAATTTGGAAGATTTTTTCGGTTTTTTTTTTGCTTTTAATTAAGATCACATTATTATTAATTATAATTAAATGAATAATTTTTTTATTTTAAAACCAACAAACAGAACTATTATATATTCGTTATACACTATAATTTTTTTTTTTTAAATATTAAATATTGATTTTATTATAATAGAGAATGGAAGACTTTTTTTTGCTTATGGTATATATTATGTTACACTGATGATGCTGCTAAGAATTTTTTTTTTATCCTAATAAGTAAAAAGAAATTTTTGTTTTGTAAATGAATTTAAAAGTTCTAATTAATAGGGAAAACTACTTTAAAGGGTTGCTAAATTAACGAACATCTAATAGTTTTAATTAATAATAATTGGAAATACAAATTATAATTAATAAAAATAAAAAATTCTTACAACTTATGTGATAAAGGACTTCCTATTAGTTGATGCTGTGTGTTGAAAATGAATATGCGCGAAGAATTTTTTTCTATCCTTTTTTTGTGAAATGTGGAAAATGTTTCCATGGGCGGAGATTTTCGAGAATATAGTGAAAGGAAAATTATTTTTTTTTTGTGCGGGTGATTTGAATTTGTTGTAAAAATTTGGAGCTGACTTTCTCGAGGTCACATTTTTTGCTGGGTCCATCAAATGTTGACTGTTTTCATGAAGGCGCCCCTTCGCTGAGTGAATTTCAACTTGGTTTATGAATTGGAAGTATTTTCGTAATGCATAATATTACGAGATAAAACAATAAGAAGATTGAATTCAAAAATGAAAGGGAGCAAGTTTCTATACAAGATGGGGGTGAATGGGTGAATGGGCGAACAGCGCTGTTCCTACCAAGCAAAACCTATATTATTGCTAAATTGAGCATTACTGTCCAACTACATAAGGCCAATATGCAAATTTTCAATATAGTTAGTTTGCTCTTTAGAGATAGCCAAAGAATTTCCAAAAAGTCAAAACCTAAGAGTTTTGTAATGAAATATGGAATGAATTGTATCGATTTTATTTAAAAGTTATCTGAAGACCTTTTTCTACTATATAACATAAATAATTGATCTTCAAAATCTTCAGCTGGACAGCTGGAAGGTATGTAGCCAATTGACATCAAAAATTGTAAGCGGTGGAACACTGTTAACATACCCCCAACTTTAAGTCATCAAATAAGCACTGAAGTTGTGCAATAGGTGTTGTTTGTCATTCGTTCGTGTTGGGTGTTCATCGGTATCAGTGTAATTACTCTTTGCAACACGAAATATCGAATATCGACACTTAATGGAAGCCTTTTTGAAATTCAACGAAAATTCAATCCAACCTAATATTCGTTCAATGTAATATTATATACAACGTTTTCATGTATAGAGTTTTCAAATAGGCTTAGGTTTAGGCTTACCGTTTTTATAAACAGAGTTCGGTTTACCGATAAAGAAATTATTTCGATACAATAAAAAAATAAAATTTTAAGTAAGTTGACATTTTGGAGAAAATTAATTTAAAAAATGCGAGGCGCTATTTTTAATTTTTAAAAATACATTGACCGATAAAATCTACGAACAAGATTTGCTGAATTTATTTGTTGTTTGGATTTAACGAAACTCGATCCTAATAAGCGTTTCCATGCAGATAAACCCGAGTTAACCTAGGTTAACTCTATCTAAATATGGCTGCAAATCAGCATAAATAAACGCTATATGGTGGGTAAGCGCTAACAAATCTGACTTTTCTGCAATTTTGTCAAAAATAGGTCAAAAACCTTTAATTATGGTCAAAAACTATCGAAAAGTGTTAAAAACTGTCGAAAAGTGTCAAAAACTGTCGGAAAGTGGTAAAAGCTGTTAGAGTGGTAAAATATTCTTATTGTTTCGTGAGTAAGTTTTTGAAATATAATGTTAAATTTAGAAACGGTTCTGAACGTAAATGAAGCTAAAGTTTTATATTTTATAGTTTTTTCGCTGACGATATCGAAAAAATCCGCCCTATTATGAAAGGAAAAAAGAAATTCGCACATGGCAAAATTCGACTGCTACTTAGTTGGCGAATTTTGTAAGATTGATGGTATTTTGTGTTTTTTGTGCTAAATAGATTTTTTGTAAATGATAAATCTAATTTTAAATAAATTAAATAATATTTAAATGTATGTAGAATTATTATTATTAATTTATATGAATAATATTACAAATTCGATAAACCAAGTTTCAATAGGGTTAATCCGCGGCGGATCGAATTTTTTCGATATCGTAAAAATTCGAAATCGAAAAATTTCATAATAGCCCCCCTGTAAAAATGTGTCGAAAACTCAGATTTTGAAAGAGACCAAAAATGGGTAGTATCGAAAACTAGTATTTTTTCGGCATTTCTTGACAGTCTTTCAAAACCTGTATTTTCGACACGACTTTTTGACAGCGAAAAAATTGAAAAATGAAAAATATTAGCTTCATTTTCGTTCAGAATTATTTCAACAGTTTAAACATTTTCGAAATTTACCGCACAGCTTTGAACACTTTCCGACAGTTTTTGACATTTTTTGACACTTTTAGACAGTTTTTGACATTTCTTGACCACAATTTAAGGTTTTTGGCCTATTTTTGACATAATTGTCAAAAAGTCAGATTTTTCAGCATTTTCCCCATCTCTGTGAAAGACTGTCAAGAAAACGTGTCAAAAAGTGTCGAAATCTATAATATAAATATTAGTTTTCGACATCACCCATCTCTGATACAACATGCTAGCTCTCCTTCGATCTCAGACGTGTCTGGGTGGAAAATATCTGTCAGGGAGTAGAGACCCGAGATGGGTAGTGTCAAAAAGTAGTATTTATGACACAGTTTTCGACACTTTATGACACGAGTTCTTGACAGTCTTTTTTTCCGACACTTTTGATATGACTTTTTGACAGCGAAAATGTAAAATGTTAACTTTATTTACGTTCCGAGCTATTTCAACAGTTTAAACATTTTCAAAATTTACCAGTGTATTTCAAAAACTGGCTTATGCAACAATAAAAATATGTTGTTTCCTTTTTTTTCAATATCAATCGCACAGCTTTTAATACTTTCCGACAGTTTTTGACACTTTTCGACAGTTTTTAACACATTTCAACAGTTTTTGGCCATAATTAGGGTTGTTGACCTATTTTTGACAAAATTGTCGAAAAGTCAGATTTTTTAGCGTTTTACCCATCTCTGGCCTTTCAGACACCATCTACAGTGGGGCAATTAAGTATTTGAACACCTTTATTTCTCTTAAATTGAAAGACTGGGTGAACAAATAAAAATATTTTCGTGCTCAACATAATTAGCCAACAGTAATAAGTAATTTGGCTTTTCTTTTTGCATTATGAAAATACGCCTTGCAATTTAAAAAAAATAGAAAATTAACTCGTATTAAAACGAACGGGAAAGTGAAAAGTGCGACCGAACAAACAGCGTATAAGAGCGTATATATTGAAACAAGCAAGTAATTCGTCATAAAATAACCAGGAAACCCTAGTTGCAACCGATTCACCTGAAACAGGCCGCAGTGTGTGTTGATCGGCATCAATTTCGATGATGGTAAAAACTGTGTTGCCGGCAAGTTTAGCCAGAATTCCCTCTTGCGTTGGCAGCGAGTACTTGTTTGGCTCGAGTGCGCCATTGAGGCCTGTGGAGTAATCGGCGGTGATCCGTATGCGGGCATCCTTTTTTTTACGACTACGATTGGTGTTGCATAGTCTGCGTAGCTGATCGGTATGATGACGATTTGGCACTGTAGACGAATAAGTTCATCCTCGATTGGTTTCGAGGCTGCATGAGGCACGGGCCGTGCACGGCACAAGATCGAGCTTGCCCTGGCTTCAGCGTCAGTAACGCTTTAATCTTTTTGCATCGTTCCAAGGTTTCGTTCAAGAGCAGAGGGAACTTTGTTTCTATCTCGTTTTCAGTATGCTGACGGTGGTACGTCCCACAATTTCAGTTTTGTCATCTATTCGTTGCCAAAATGTTTCAGCATTGAAGGTGAGATGTAGACGATTCCAGTAGCTTCGTGTTTGCCTATCTTCAAATTTGGGTCAAAACATCCCATCCTCGGCGCCACTGTGGATGCTTCCCTTGTTAGGGTACGGAAGTAAACACAATATCTAATGTATATCGTGCATAAATATGCATACGTGTCCTTTTACATGTCAACTCCTCCTGACCTTTTGTTTTTATATCATGACCTAGTATTCCTCACACTAAGCTCTCCAAAATATTAATGATTTATAGATGTAATACTCTTATTTGTAAACGGCGATATCTAGAATTTGTTTGGTGTTCAAATATTTAATTGCCCCACTGTATATTTTTCTGAACCAGCTTTAATCTGCCTAAACCCCTAAAAGCTATGGTAAATGCTTTTAATAGCCCAATAATATAGAACAATAGTTTTGTTCAATATTTTGAGCAGATCTGCTACAAATTATTCCTTTTATGCTTGGAGATTCTTGATTTCTGGCAAATAAATTTTAAATCTTTCAAATTGCGCGGACAAGCAGAAAAGTTTTAGTCCAATCCATCGGCATACTTCGAAATATTTAAGTGACGTAAGGCATTAAAGTACCACTTGGCCAGACAATTTAAAAGATTTTAGAATCAGATTATCAGATTATTGGATGAAATGAGAGGAATTTTCAGAAAATGTTTTGTTAAAATGATTTTAGCGAACCCCCGAAGATTTGACTAAACATACATAATTACAGCAAAAATTTGGTTGTTTGTCATAATTCATGTTTAATTACCATAGTTTAGCCGTACACCTGTGCACAATGTTATTTTTGAAGGTGTGATCTATCACAGGTTCCTTAGAGCTTAAAACCGACTATCCAATCACTATTCACAACAACACAACTATTCCGTTAAACATGCGCTTTACTACAACATAAAGACTATATCCAAATAAATATTTCACTTAGCATCATTTTTTCACCTCGGCCCTTCCACTAACAAGTACAACTCTAATCTGTTTATAAAAACATTTTAAATCCCTTGAGCGGTTCTAATTTCGAAAGTAAGCACTACAAAAATTGCACTTCTTGAATTTTAGTTTATTTACATACATATTCAGCAGGGTGGACGTCAGGAGCTCAAAGTGGTTTCAATGAGTTGGAGGAAAAATTGTTAAATTGTGGTACGGCTACGGACCTTTTTTGCGTCTATGCCTGGTCCTAGTGGACACAATACATATGTGTTATTATCGAGTAATGTTAGTTTTCCTTGAAATTGATGGGTGTTCGGGTGGATAATCAAAAATTGAAAAAATCCGTTTAATTTGATTACATTGTACGTTTCCGGTAGATGATACAACATCAAAAAATCGAAAAGCACTTTAGGGCAATTTCTTACAAGTTTAAAAGGTTCCTTCCGGTATTTTCGAAGCTAAACAGAAGCGATTTCCCCATCTCCCAAAATGTATGATATGAATTTATTTTTAATATTTTAGCATAGACAGACACAAAATTAATCGCGATTTTCATTTATCCCGATTGTCAAATATCGAGTTGTGAAAACGAAATAATCCGGTTTTAGTGAAAATCGTGTAATGATGACAGACAGGCAAATAATCTAGATTCGAGATTATTCGGTTTGTGTCTGTCTACCGTATTATAGGTTCGGAAATAGTTTTTTAAAATTTATTAAGGGTTATCGACACTATGGTCTGGCTTAATCCCTTCTAGGGATGTAAACGTAAAAGGGAAGCTATAGGAATTGGCTCAAAATTTGCGTGGTAATGCGTGTATGTGCTTTATATTTGAATTCGGAGTTTTTTATTCGAGGAAAGATGAATTAAAATTTCGATTTTGTGAAACTTTTGCGGGATAATAAATTTTAATTTCTTTTTTTTTTTTATTTTAATTGGTATTATAAATAAAATAAAAGTGTAAAAAAATTGTATTTTAATCAAGAAGTATCAAAAAAAATTATGTATAGTAAAATACACTGTTAAAAATCAATACGAAACAATATCCGGTTCACATCCCTACAAAATGGTAAATTGCCTGTCAGCAACTCAGCACAAAATACATATTTTGCTTTGTCAGAATAGTTTTTTTTTTTATTTTTCGTGACTATCTGTCAAAACTCAAGTGAAGAAAAGAGCAGTAATAGTAGTAGCAGCGAATTAGTCTAATTTATATATTATAAATAGTTTAATAAATATATATTTGGAACGAAAACACAATATATGTCGCAACCAATGATGGAAGAAACAAGACAGGAACGTATATATGGCGGATGTGAAGGTCCCGATGCCATGTACGTAAAACTAATATCGTCTGATGGCCATGAATTTATTGTGAAGCGTGAGCATGCATTAACATCTGGAACTATAAAGGCTATGCTTTCGGGTCCTGGACAATTCGCTGAAAACGAGGCTAATGAAGTTAATTTTAGAGAAATTCCGTAAGTATTACGTTATATACTGATGTATGTAATCGGGCGCATAATTCAAATGGAATTTTTAATGTATCATATCATATTTATTTCCAGATCCCATGTACTTCAAAAAGTTTGTATGTATTTTACATATAAAGTTAGATATACAAATAGTTCAACAGAAATACCCGAATTTCCAATTGCACCAGAAATTGCCTTGGAGTTGCTTATGGCAGCCAACTTTTTAGATTGTTAGAAAAGAAAAAAAAAATATTTTTCGCTATTATCACAAAACCACCACCAACAACAAGAAAAATTAATAAACATGATATGGTTTTTTTCTGCATAATAGCTATAAAATTATTATTATTATTATTATTATTGAAACAACTAAAAACAAGTCTGCTGTTTTATAATACTACACACATATTTTAATTATTTTACGTTTTTTTTAGTTCTTGAGTTTTTTAAATAATTAAAAAATTACACAAACGAAATAATTAATAAACGTTTTGTTAAGTAAGGTCTTTAGTTTTCCTTTTTTGTATAAATTAAAATGATGAAAAAATTAAATAAAAATCAACCAAAAATTATTAAAATTGCAATATACCTATATATACATGTTTGTGTTTTTTAAGTGAGTTAACCTTTGAAACCGGCTTGGTTCCAGTAGCGATTCTTAGCCGGTCGTTTGTTAAGTGGTAATGCCATTCCGATGTCTCAAAATAAATGCTGTATTTTAAACCCAATTGTAATCAGCAGGTATTATTGTGGCTCAACAAATAACATAACAATCATGGCTTCATCTTCCATAACAGCGAACAAGGTCAGCCAACAAAGGCGAGAACAAAGAATTACAACAAACTTGGCTGATTTTCTAGTGTGGTAATGCTTTTAACGAAATTTTAAGTATAACGAAGATTCGCAACGGATTTTCATTCGCTAAAGTGGGAATTTTGTTATGTGCCTATATATAAATGCACTATGGCTAACCAAATTAGTTATAAGGAAGTAAAATAAAAAATGTTTCATTGCAATGGAATTCCAATATAGCGAACTAATTTCTCCGGTCCCTTTGGTTTCATTATATCTGGAGTTCAGTGTATTGAAGAATATTAAAATTCCTGCCAGACAAGAAACTAAGCAGAACTACGCAAAATTGGTTATCAAAAAAGGGGTAACCGATTTTCCAATTTATTAAATATTTAAACTTTAAGATCTGAATCCTTTTGAAACTTCTACGAAGCTTCCTTCAAAGTTACCACGATATTCAAAAAAACTGAGTCTAGAAAATAATTTTCTTGCAAATTAAATTTCGATAACGAATTACGCGGAAGCCCTATATGAGCAGCATGAATGAATTCAGTTTTATTACCAACTCAACCAATGCAAGCATAATTTCAGCTTTCATCAGAAACACATTAACAGTTCCACTCATCATGTCCTTATCAATAAGAAGAGTGTATTTTGTCTGTTATGTTCAGTGAGATATTTTATAATTTTAAATCCAAATTATTAGAGGATTGTTAGTTGCTCCAAAACCATTTACGCAACACTGACTACTAAAAAGATCATATTTCAAAAATGTTCAGTTGGACATCAGGAGGATTCAGGCACCTTTATGAATGTTGCTGTGATAAAAATAGAGTAATAGTTTGACTCTTGGTAGCGCAGAGCGCACCAACATTCAGATTTTCTGAATTCCTATTCCCGAATGGTGGAACAACGATTTTCTTGAAATATTTGATGAATTTTAAGCCAACCTTATTTATTAAGAAACTTTTGATTTTACGAAAGCGTTCGAAAATTTCGAAATAGTCAATTTGATGGTAGGTACTTGATTGTCGCACACGAAATATCATCACCTCCTTCAACGGGAAATTAGGGGCGAGGCGAGGGGGGGGGGGGGGGGGGGGGTAACTCGTCATTAGGCTGTAAGTTAAAGTTCATCCTGTTATGATCTATTAAACTTACCATAAAATTGCTCCGATAGCTATGTAGCACCTTTAATTTTCTTTCAATACATTATGGGAGTTAAATTGGGATAAGTGCAAGATGTTGAAATCAAGAAGAAATGAATTGAAATACTTGTTTTATAAATTTATACATTTTTTTTTATTACGGCCGTGTTATATATTGATACATAGTGTTTTTTTGGCATATTATTTATAAATGGTATACTAATTCGCTACAAAACGGAGAAAAACAGTTTGTTTAGTAATTACATAATTTCGATAAAATGTATATAGATTATTATTTTTATATAATATAATATAGTAATTAATAAAATGCCTCAATCATCTACAAAAAGCCGTGGGTTTTGTTTTTAAACAAATATTTTAGTTTGTTCTTTTTATTTATCAATAATAAATGCAAAAATTACAAATAAATTATAATATTTAATTTAATCTAGTTTTTCTTTATTTTTTTTTTTTTTGTTTTGTTTAATAGTAATTTATAATGTCATTATTTGGTTATAATTATAATAAAAAAAAATTGTATTTCATATTTTATTTTCATCAGTACATATTTTGTTAAGTTAATTTTAAAAAAAATGTTTTTTTTTTTTGAGAATGAATTTTACTACTATTATCAATAAAAAAATGTGTCTGGTGGTGTGTATATATTTTGTTGTTGTTCGTTTATCTTTGACTTAACGATTTGTTTATTTTTTAATTAAAAGATTAATTAACATTAAAGCATTTTCTTTTGAGTAATGTTTTTTTTTTTTATATAATACATCAATAAATTATAATATTATATGACTTAGTTTCCAATATATTATATATGTATAATATATATAATACAA
The DNA here is from genome assembly GCA_963556165.1 of Tipula helvola. NCBI lineage: Eukaryota > Metazoa > Arthropoda > Insecta > Diptera > Tipulidae > Tipula > Tipula helvola. Next base: position 52,841,016 of record OY744481.1, read on the forward strand.
TTATATATTATTATGTAAATAAATTTAAGAATTTGAATCTGGAATATTTAAAACCGTATTACTATAGAGATCATTGGGATTTTCAATAATTTTTAATGGATTATCTTGTTGTAATATGTACTCATTTAGTAGCTTATTTGTATTCATCGAACTCATCGTAGTCGTCATCGTATTTTGATCACCGCTATCATATAAACCAATACCGGCCGTACTTGATACAACAGTCTTTTCATTTGAATATAAATTACTACTAATACTACTACTATTATTTGTATTGTCATTGTGTTGCTGCTGCGGTTCGTAATAGCTCATATGTGGTGGACCACCAGAACCGGCAAGCTGCTGTTGCATATTTATTTGGATTTGTTGCAAATTTTGATAATTCTCAATATTTGAATTAATACTACTACTACAATCGGAATCGGATCGATTCGTTATATCATTATTGCTACTAGCACAGTTAGTGTTATTACTACTTGCTGTTATCGAATCCACCAATAATTGATTTGGTGACAACGATTTTGTTAAATTATCTTCCGATAATTTACGTGAATTGGAAGGAACTTGTGGCGGCAATTGTGATGATGTTGCGGCCTGTGCTGGTGGTGATGAGGATTCTTTTTGATTTACAAATAAATGCGAAAAACGTATTTTGATCGAATCGACGACATCCAGTAAATTTTTGGCATCCATAGCTAATACGTGAGCGGCTGATAACATACTCTTACGATATTCTAAATCCAATGTTGTTTCACTATATTGCTGTGCTAAGCGCATTGATGAAACCAGTTCATGCATATCTTTTGCTAACACTTTATGAGCCAATTCAACTTCTCTGTAAAGAAAACGAAACAAACAAAAAACAAATGTATTCTATAGTTTATTATTGATCGATAAGTTTAATATAAAAGTGTTATCATTTTATGACCTTTGCTACTTTATGACCTTGAGATAGTGATAATAATTTGGAAATTTCTTTAAAATTCTAATCTATTTCTAATTTCTAACGAAAGTCAATATATTCTGTTTTATATTACATATTCGTAAAACTAACTAAAACTTAAGAAATCACAATTCACATTTTTATTGTTAAAAAACAAAATCTAGACGTTGTAGAATTTGTTTCTTTTGTCCATCCAAATCCAAGTTTCCAGTTTTCGGTATTTTTAAAATTGAATGAAAATTCGGAATTTCCAATAGAAGAATATCCAAAGCCCAACAATTTTAAAGGTTAATGAGGTTCAGTTCAGAGTACTTTTTCTAAGGATTTTGCATCTCTAGAAAATTTTACAAATTTGTTAGGTATTTTTATGAGTCAGTAAGAATAACAAAGAGAATCCAAGTTTAATTTACGAACTTCCTAGATTGACACACTAAGCTACGAAATAATACATTTTATGAATCATTACTTCACATTTCTCAATTATGTGGTGTGTCATAAATTTTTAAAGATCCAAAGATCATTCTGTTTTTGTTCTGAAATGTAATGAAAACTAATTTCTTTATCTTACAGCTTATGTATTGTAATACCTAAGGAAGTTAAAAAAAAAATGTGTACCACGTTTAGAATATCATTACTTACTTGTGAGCATGTGATGGAAATACACCCGACAATTCATCAACCGATGCTAATAATGTCCTCAACTCAACCCCAACATTACGCACAAGATCCAAATATTCAGCTGGATTTTCTGCATTCTGTGTCAACGTCATAATTGCTTTAACAACATTTTTTGTTGCATCATATACCCGATCATTATCTCGATTTAAAGTCAATGCCTGTTGCTTTATTGAAATATCGTGTGTTCCACCACCATCCGATGACATTGACGAAAGACTAGCATCAATTTGTGAATTTTGTTTACTTAATTTTAACGTATTTGAACCGGAATTTGATCCCGACTTGCTACCCGTCGACGTTATACTATCAAACGTTTGTGTTCCATCTAAACTACTATTAATCATTCCAATCATAGAATTTTGTGGTGAAAATAATTGTTGTGGTGGTGTTGATGTATTTTTTTCCAAATTATCATGCGATTCCAAATCAATTGATGAATTAGCAGAATTACCTGCCGCCATCTGATTCGTAAATATACTCAAACGTTTTTTTAAATTTATTTCCTCCTGATGTAACCATTTCGAATCATTTTCACTTTCCATTTGCTGTTTAAGTAGTTTCGCTTCCAAAGATACCGGCTGTTCGAACATCTATATATGTAATTAAAGAAAAATCAATTTATATTAACTTCTATTTTTATATGCTCGACTGATTTAAAATTTGTATTAGCATAATAATAAAAAAAAACTATCATGCATATAATTAACTTAAAAACAAATAAAATTAAAAATAAAGTAAAACAATTCTAGTGATTTATCTATGTCAACAAATAAAATAAAAACATTCAAATTAATCCGTGCCATATTTTAACTCGAAAAAAATATGATGCAACATTAGATACTCTACATAATAAACCCAAAAAAGTGTATGTATACATAAAATAAAACAAAAATCATAAAGAATCCAACGCAGGCTGAATTTTGTTTACATAAAAAAAAACATATTTAAAGGAAATCAAAACCTTTATGTTGTATCCACTCGAATGTGGTGGTTGAGATTGTTGTTGCATTTGCTGTTGTTGCATGGGATATTGAGATTGCATTTGTTGTATACTTTTTATGGAGCCCATTTGTTGCGGTTGCCACATATATTGCGGATGATGTTGTTGTGATATTGGTTGCTGAGCAAGATTATGGCAATATTGTGACTGGGCAGCCGCAATTTGTTGCTGATACTGATGTTGGGGATTCATTATATTCGATGATGCTTTTTGTTTTATGTTTACACAACTTTTAACGTTTGCCCCACCAAAATCATAGATTTCTTCTTGAACCGTATGTTCTTGGACGCTAGTTTGATTAAAACCTGATGAATTGCACCGATTTCGTTCCAAACTATTTTTATTCGATGAAGAGGGTGGAAGATACATTGGATGGGCGGATTGACGTTCAAGACTTCCGCCTCGATTTTGTTGCTGCTGTTGTGCCATGTTTTGATGTTGTGCACGTTCAAGCGAAGCAGAACGGTTGGAATGGAACATGTACACATCTTGACCGGTACTAAATTGTCGAGTAAGTGAAATCGATCGTGTTGGTTTTGCAATATTTTGAGATCGTTCTAGCGAACTAACGCGAGTACCATAATGTAACGCCATATTAGGATTTATGTTGCGCTCTAAGCTGCGCGATTTATATGAATCTTGCTGGGTATTTGGATATGCAACATTATTTAAAGTGACCGGATTTTGTGGATAACTGGACTGAGGCGAAATTTGATATGAAAGTTTTTGTTGGCCGGGGTGGGCATATGAATGCGGATGAGGTGGTGGATAATATCCCGGAGGAGTTTTACCCGCTTGCATAGCCTTATAAATCGGATCAATCGAGTGAATTTGTTGCGTTAGTGCATTAATTATCTCACAAGGAATTGGATAAGGGACCGAACAATTTGGCATTCCTTGCTGTTGCTGTTGAAATGATGATTGATGTTGTATTTGTTGCTGTAGCGGCGGCGACACTTGTTGCTGTGGTGGCATTGTTTGAACTACAGCAGGTGGACTAATTACCTGTTCAGGTTCTGGAATTATTTTATCTAACTCTAAATTTGGTGTTGTAACACCTGAAGTAACAACTTTTTTCGCTACCTTTTCATTCTCATTAACAATTGGGTCTAATTTAAGTAATTCCGATGCCGGAATTGAAACAGTTTTCAAACTAACATCATTGTTATTACTATTATTGTTTGTATTAGTAACTTTTTCTTCTATTACTTGACTAGAATTTATTTTATCTGAATCAAAGTCTACGCCTAAAGTGTTAAATACCGATGCAGGTGTTGTATAAGCCGACGGATTCATTCCACGATTTTCATTTTCTCGCATTAAATGCGCCAATACAGCCGGATTCTGTGCTACAATATAGGTTTGTGGTACGCCACTCTGACTAGGTTCAATTCCTAATGATAAAGCAGAATTTGAATCTAGAAAAATAAAATAATTAGAATTTAGTTAAACGTTTAAATGGCGACAAAATTACCAGCTAGCTGTGTTCTAGAAGGTTTAGGTGGAGGTACTTCATCATTTCCACCCCATGACATGGCTGCAACTCTTCGATTTTCTCGTCGCATAGTCTCGTTATCACTATGTCGCTCTTCCATCAAAATTTCACTAAAAAATCAAAATAATTAGTTTACTGCTATGATATACCATTCATCTTTAGCTTACTATAGTGTTTCCTTGATATTCTTAAAATCTGGCCGCTTATGTGGTTCATATGCCCAACATTGTGACATTAGCGAATACAACCGTGGCGGACAATTTGTTGGTAACGGAAGACGTTCCCCATTTTCTAATTTTCCAATAACATCACTATTTTTTATACCTTGGAATGGTTTAACACCTAACATAAGAATTTCCCATACACACACGCCAAACATCCATACATCACTAGCAGTCGTAAATCGACGAAAATTAATCGATTCCGGTGCCATCCATTTAATTGGTAACATTCCTTTACTGGATGTATAATACGATTGTCCCTCGACCCAGCGAGATAAACCAAAATCAGCTAGTTTAATACATGTTGCTGAACTTACGAGTACATTTCGAGCTGCGATATCACGATGAACGAATTTTTTTGATTCGAGATAACTTAACGCGGTTGATAATTGGTAACTATAGAGTAAAAGTGTGCCTAATTTTAATCTGGAATAGAAATTTTTGGATATACAACTTAAGCAGGATTTTCATATTTAATAAGCTTACTTATTAGCATGCTTCTTAAGGTATGCTCTTAATTCGCCTAATCTAGCCACCTCCATTATTATCCATATAGGTGGATCACTGCAAATGCCGATGAGCTTTATAATGTGTGGATGCTCAAATTTTTGCATAGTGTCTGGATATTTAAAATAAATGAAAATATTTCAATAAAAGCTAGGAAGCTAAAAATCGTGCAGGATAACCAAATTTGGGATTATATAGAAGGATTTCATACTTACATGCTTCTTCTAAAAATTTCTCAGCTGTTGCTAAATCTGCGTCTGCTTTACAGGTTTTAACGGCAACATGAACAATACCCATTTTACTATCCTTATTATCTTGCGATGAAATACTGCTCGAGTCTTCCCCGTCCGATGAAGTTGAAAGGGACGATTTATTCCCGTTAGATTTTTGTTTCATTTTACACGTACCAATATGTACATCCCCAAATTGTCCCACCCCAATAATATCACTCAGTGTAATTTGTGTCCGATCTAGTTCATAATTTTTAACGGCCGGCGTCGAATAATCTCCTTCCTCTTCGCCCACCCCTATCTCAGCATAATCTTCATTCAAAATTGGTTTATTACATTCAGAAAGTGTTAAACTAGCCAGCTGCTCATCCAAATCCGATTCGGATAATTTATGCTGCTGCTGATGGGAATTTTTTAATGAATTCTTTTCCAATGAATTTGTTTTACTATTGGTCGGAGTCGGTTTAATTTGGTGCACTACATTACGATCCCAGAAATTAAAATCTGTGTCGTTTATTATTTTACAGTAACCATCGATTAGATCTGCGATACTTTCAGCTGTTCTTACACCATTACATGTAATACTCAGCTCCTCCTCAAAACCATCTATTGAGATTTTTAATTGTGTTTTAATTTCACTACAAACGCAATCATCTCCACTTGCATTATTAACACTACTGCTATTTCGAGTACATACTTTGTTTGCGGTTGATAAAATATAGGTTTTGATACGCTCAATTAAAGTGAAATCGGCTACTTTACACGGAATTTCTTGAGCATGTGTTAAATATGAAATGCCAATTTGAGGACCAATTAGTAAATCAACTGGTATATTCCAACCGGATCCAATACTAACAATAAATTTCTCCTGATCATATATGTATTGTGTGCGGAGCAACTCGAAAAATTTTAAAACATATTCGACTTCTGAAAGACCTACAATCTTTTTGTATCCGGTCTGAATGAGTTTTTTTAGATTCTTCTGTTTGACAGCGTCAATCAATGACTTTGGAATAAATTTATTGTATTTTTTATCTTTATCAATCAAATCGATGTGCTGCTTCTCCGGTAAAGACGACTTTCGAAAATGATGCCGAATAGCGTAGCACGCTAATTGGATAGCAACTTCCTGTTCGATTTGATGTTGAATATTTAGCAGATAGTCAAATTTGACTTGCTCAAAATAGAAGTGGCATGTTATTTTATCTTTTTCGTATAACTCTCGCAAATTTCGTGTCACATAGCGGACCCGGAATTCAACCTTCCACACACTATTCGTGTTTACTAGCTTTGAATTCGATTTACTACTTTTTTTGGACGAATTATTCTGTTCGAGCGCTGGACAATATGAATTGGAACAAAATGGATTTAGTATCAATGCTATAACATCCATAATCGAAGTTTCTGGTGTTATCCAATGTATTTCTTTTGTAAGGAAATGTCGTAATCTCAAAGCATAGTATTTTCGATCGGGTTTCTCATTTCCCGGATTTATTGTATTTAACACTATATTCACAATTTGTTCAACATTTTCTATTTCTTCCAATTCGATCATGTACAAGGATTGATTTGGCAAATGTACTGGAATAGTTTTGATTCCCGACTGATTTTGGTGTTGTTGTTGACTAAGCTGACTACTTTTCATTGGGCTAAAATGGGGCGATTGCCCTCTAAGCTTATTTATATCACACATTTTCTAAAAAAAATATTTTCACTCCCTCGTTATTTTAATATTAATTAATGGTTTGTATGTAAATACGAATTTATTTATTTATCTTGTGCTTCCCAATCATAAATACTAGTCTGTAAAGAAATAATAAGAAACGAAAATAAGACGTTAAACCCAAACCGACTACTTCCATTTCTAATATGTAAAAATTTTTCTTCGTTTTATTTATTTTTATTTTTTTTTTTTCAGGAAATAAGTTGAATAATAAATAAATTCAAATTTCATTCTAAAACATTATTAATCACATCACACAGAGCTGGAAAGAAAACCTAAAGAAATATGCGAAGAAGTCGAAAAAGAAAACTTTCTTAATTGAATTAAAAGAATAAAAAAAAGTACATTTATAATTTTATGACAAATCATTTATAGATTTCTTTTTTAGAATTATTAATATATATTTATAAAAAACCAACTAAAATTCTATATAAATTAAAGTCACAAAGAAATTGGATATTTTGCATCCAGAATTTTTTTTTTTTTTGTCTTCTTAGACCGAGTGTCACAATAGATAATAGATTTCTTCAGACACTTATTTTTGATTCACAAAACATATTTATTTTACAAACCACATGCACTAAATATATATATATTACAAAACTTTACTAACATTATTATATACATATAAGTAATTTAAATGTTTTCATTTAGATATCAATTGTACAATATTTTTATTATAAATAAATTCACTACACTCTTATATGTTGTTTATTCAGGAGCCATGTTTTCTTCTGTAATGATGACTTTATTTTGATATGACATCTAGATGGATAATTTAGCACTGAAGATTAATTGGTGCCAACTTCATTACTTTTAAATGAATTTGATGATAATATTTTGTCTCTATCGCGATAGTAAGCATTCTTATCTAGTTCGAATAATAAATTGTGATTAATTTAGATCATGTGATTCGATTTATATTTTAAAATTGTCTTCTTATTTTAAAGTGTTAAATAAGAAGAGGCCGAAAGATTAAAAAGTTCAAAACGAATCAGACACAGACATTTAAAATTGGACGTGATTTTAGACTTGATAAGCGGTTAAAAATGTTCACAGATTTTGGAAATTTAACAGTTTTTGGAATCTTTTTTAGCTTTTATTATTAATTATTTACATTTATATACTTAAAAAATATAAAACAAATGAAAAAATCAATTAATAAACTTTCTTTAAAGACAATTTTTTAATTTAAAAGAAGTAGACGGTAAAATTAGAAAGTTGAAAAGGGTTGTTATAAAATTAGAACTGGATGAATTAACTGAAACTACACTGTTAAAGAAATAGGCTGAAGTGTAAAAGGTGACGTCTTCCTCCAGCAGGTTAGCGTTGAGTTAACAGCTCAACATGTAAAATCTTATTGTTACGAAACCCTAACATTAGCCTCGGATATTTTTGGATTCACAACTACTACTTCGGTACGATATAAGGAAAGGACAACGATTTTAAATTTGGAACATGAAACAAATTTAGCCTAATTCGCACGAATAGTAGTCTCCATCAACTCTTCGATTAAGCATATAAAAGTATAAGTACGACTTCGCAGCGCTGCAGGAAACAAGACTAGTTGCTGTATTAAAATTTCGCCTCTCTGGCTTCCTCTTCCGGAGCATTGAACAACCAAGTTATCCGGGACACCTTTGAGACTACTGTTTAACAAACTTTCATTCCCAACATACCCCGTGATTTAAAGATGGACACTAAAATCATCCTCGAAGTGACGCGGAATTATTTCCGGGGGAATCATCTTCCGAGCAACAACCTCTCCTATTTCAACGCGATATCAACGTCGAGGTGATATCGCCATCCCTATAAGACCCCTCGTTTCAACAATTTAGTCTACAGAAGTGTAATATATATATTTAAACCTCCAATACTAAAATTATTCTAGCAATTTTAGATATGCAACCCTACACATAACATTTGCAATGTACGCGTATTATTGAACACCTAAAGAAGGCTTCACAGAAGAATGTCTCGTATACGGAGTTGCTAGACTTCCATTGGGCCCGGGTGAGCATGCGAGCTTCCAGTCATCGATATCCAATGACCGCAATACTTCAGAAATAATAAACTCTGAAAAACCATTTGGAAGAAGTTCCTTAATGCCAAGATCTCCAACATCCTCAGCTAGAAGTATTGAGATAGAAAATGAAGAATTGCGTAGACAACTGAGTAAGATTGAAAAAATTACATCGGAGTTAATTAACGAAGTAAAACTGTTAAGATAGAAAATGAGAAACTGAAAAATCCTTTACAAGCAAAGGAACCTGAGGAACAAGATGCTTTAGACAGTGTGCTACAGAGTTTGACACTGGCAAAGAAGAATTGACAGATGAAGGCAAGAAATAGTATATATATGAGAACAAAAATGATGGCCCGATCAAAGTGATGGGCAGAGGTCTTCACCCAACCTGTCGAATGCAGGATATAATGGAAGACCTTAAACACCAGGGCTTCAAAATAGAGAATGAGGCATATTCTAAATAAGGAAAAACCGTCACTGATCAAGGGATCAAAATTAATAAAAGGGAACTTACATTGTTTATGCTTACTTTTAATAGCAAAGAAAAATTGAAAAACAATTTCAATAATAAGGCAATCCTTAACAATAGAGTTAGAATATAGTAGATCCACTGGCTTGGTACCTCAGTGTAAGAAATGCCAAGGATTTAATCACACGCATAGAAATATTGTGAACGAGAGTCTAGCTGAGAGCCGGCTGTTACAACAAATTCCATAGTTAGAAATTTTCCTAAATATAGAAAAGATAGATGCATATATGCCTAATTGCAGAATCTAATTTGACAAAAAGATCATTCATTAAAATTCGAGTATACCAGCAATGCTACCACGCCATGCACCCAGCAGGTAAAGTGGGAGGAGGCTCAATCGTATTTGTGAAAGAAATCATCAAATATTACGAAGGAGCAAAAATTGAAAAAGAAATTATGCAAGTAGCCACTTTTAATGTTCGATTAAATAATCAAAAGACAATCAACATATCTTCAATATATTGCCCTCCACGTTATAACCTGAATAAAGAAAAGTATGTTACGTTACTAAATCGCTCGGTTTTAACTTAGTAATCGGAGGCGATTTTAATGCTAGAAATACATATTGGGGATAAAGACTAACAACCTATAAGGGTAAGAAGCTGTTTGCAGCTGGTCTGGCTTTAAACTGCGACTTCCTATCGGTAGGTAAACCAACATATTAGCCAGCGGATACAAATAACTACCAGATTTGATAGATTTCTTTGTAACAAAAGGGATATCTATGAAAACTTCATACTTTTCGAAAAGCAGGAATTTCGTTTGAACACACGCCTATCATTATTGACGATTGGAGTATCACGGATTCCACCTAGTGGAATTTTTTTAAACTGAGGTACCTGATAATTTGACGTTCGAAATTATTGTAAACAACTCCAATTTTGAACTGTAAACACAATTTTTACGTACCGGATTGCTAATACATAATTGTAAATTATTCCAATTTCAGACTATAAAAACAATTTTTAATTACCGCATTGCTAATTTTCTTTCGTCGCATTTGTCACAAATGTCATTTTATCAGGTGCATCATTTTAACTATTGTCCTCGAGAGGCGCTTTCTCTACTTTTACAATCGTCAATAACACTCAGTGATACCAAACTGGGATCTCCTCCGGAATTTATTAGTCGAATATAATAGATTACAATAGATAAAGCGTAATTCAGAAAACGAAAAAACAAGAAATACAATGTTCGGGATTACGAAATTACTGCAAGTAATCAACGCAGCGTTCAGACTAAAATAAGTTCCATAACCAGTGGGAGATGACAGAGGTGATATAGATTCTAAGTCCTAATAAGCCGCCAAAGAAGAAAATATCGAATAGGTATAGAAGTAAGAAAACTCATTCCTCCTCACCAATTTGGATTTATAGAGAGACACTCTACCATAGATCAAGTGCACAGAATCACAGATTTAATTTAATATGCTCTTGAAAATAAAAAAATATGCTCAAGTGATTTCTTGGACGTACATATCTCAAGTTTTCGACAAAGTATGGTACCGAGGCCTGTAATATAAACTAGACAGATATCTTCCGAAGCAGTTGTATCTGATTTTAAAGTCATATCTAGCTGATAGATACTTTCATGTAAAACATGAAGAGGAATATTCCGAACCAAAGAAATATCGACTGGAGTTCCACGAGGAAGTGTTCTGGGACCATTACTTTATGTACTGTATATGATAGACGTAACAAAAGCACAAAAGGAACAAGTATTGCAACATTTGCGGATGATACTGCAATCTAGGCAATTGGAGACAACATAGAGGAGTCAACTAGTACATTACAAAACGCCGCTAATTTATTGCATAAAAGTGAATCGACGAAGCTATTCGCGAAGAGTAACTGTCAAAGCAAATAACCTCGTTAAATGCATATTCTTGGCTGTCCACTGTGAGAAAAAATGCCACTCCGAAAACTATAGCAAACTGCTTGAGGTACGCTGGGTTTAAGGAGCCTGTTGTTGCACGTGATGTAGATTATCCAAGAGCCTGATCAATTTGAATCTGGTAGCGTGTCTTTAGGGTTTGAAGAAAATGTTCAAACGTCCGATGAATTATTGGAAGACTGGGAGGACCAATTTTTCGCAACATTGCACAATTGAGTTGGTCAAAATGAAGAAATTTTTGAAAGTTCGTCGTCTGATGACGATAATTTAACTACAAAATCATCTTCAACCATTGAACTAATGACTGTGCCAGTGAGAAGGGCCCTATAACGAAATGTTTCATTATCTAGAAAAATCAGAAGAGAAGCTAGGAGATTGCGTTAAAAACCATTCAAGCTCCAATTACCGCTTATTTCAAAATTCAACCTAATTACCATTAATAGATACGTGCAATAAGCATATGAATTTAAATTGAGGTATGAATGTGCATAATTGTTTGAAATAAATTATCGAACATGTATGTACATACATACGAAACAAAAAAAATTGTGCGTGTTTTTTTAAAATTCCAATTGAATGTTATGCACAAAGCCAAAACGCCACACACGGCGACCCAATGTACCTTTACTGAACGTGGAAATAATGGAAAATTTCACAAAGGTTAAACTCAGAATACCACAATCCAAATAAAGATGAGATACCACCAGGTCGATTTGAAGCTATTGTTTTAAATAATACATACCTATCTTTTTGTAATAATCCACCTCATGTTGCACATACTATTATGAATGAGCTTGTGTTCTAAACAGAGTGTGTTAGCTTAGGCTGGAAATGGTTTTAAAAATATGCAGGGATGCAAAATTTATGTCAAGAATCTAAACAAACAAATAAACAAACAAATTTTTTTGGTTCTAAGATTCGAGTATTCATTTATCCTTAGAATTATTTTAAATCATTAACCACCGACACTTCCGCAATATTAAACAAACACATTTCGCTTCAAGGTATTTTTATTGAATTTGCGAATATCAAATAAGGTCGTGTTCCTTTATTAAAGTAAAAATTGTAAGAAATTTTTGATTGAACAAGAAAAAGCTAAGAGAATCGTATAATGGCGTTACAAAAAATTGGCAAAATTGGCGCCCCGATTGTTTGGCGCTCTAGGCAGCTGCCTATGTATAAAACCGGACCTGCTTTTTAGAATGAATTTTCAAACAAAATGATTTAGTAATGGAAAGAGACAACGCAAATAACCCGGGCTGACAAAAAACTACATTAGGAGTAGTATATTTAGCCAAATTGGAAACGTATTACCTAATCATATTCGACTCCGGAAAGTTGTGGAGATGACCTCGTATTAGTTGAAGTGTCGGATAACGACGAAAAGTTTATTTTTGACATTATCAGCAAAGTCGTTGACAGAACACGAAGGTCGAAAAACACGAATTTCAAACATTAGCACAAGTAACTAACAAATTTTTAGATTCGCAATTCGAGTATCATTAATTGGTATTTGTATAAAGTTTATAAACCGAATAAACGAAAGCAAGAGAAAATTGGGAATTGTTAAAAATTTATACTGAAGAAATGTAAGAGAGGCTACAATCGAAAATGGAAGAAGTTTAGTTCAATTTCAATAAATTCCACCCATCTCTTCTAATTTGAGTCTGGACGAATTATTATTTTACAAAAATTACTTTCACAAATTCTAATTAGGTAGGTATAATAAGTACCTATAATTTAAATATTATTATTCCAAATCAATCTTACACAAAATATGGCCACAGTTCTATAATTGGCCTAGTTATTAATTTAAAAACTATGGATCATAAACCTATTTCTTATGCCTAATTAAAATTAACCGTTCTAATTGAATTGTCGATTTCGATTTCTAAATTGCTGTACTGGAATTCCAATCAAGGTTAAATACGAAATTGCCTTAAACAAACTCATCATTTCCTGATGTACGTTTAGGGGACAATGGCCGACCCAGATAATTTAAAGAAATGCAATTTAGCCCCATTCACAATACTTATACAGTAATAAAAAAAATGTACGCTTTGAAATGTAAATACTTTTTATTTATTTATCGTTTTTAAAATGATTAAAATATAAATATGTAAATCATTTTTATTAATTTTTTTAAAAAAATATGAGCAAAATATATATATTGGAAACAAGTAGTAGTAGTAATAATACATTCGAGAATTAATAAAAAAATTATATTTAATAAATAATTGAAAAATACGTTTTTGCTTGTTGATTTACTAAAAATTCTACTTCTTTTTGCTTTTGCCCAATGTTAGAGTGTGATGTGATGCAGACATTTGAGTTTTACGGCGATTAAATTCTACATAATCCTCTTCCATTTTTTTACGTGAATCCTCCAATTTGCGTCGTTCCTCGGCATGTGCTTTTTTCAAGTTTTCAAATTTGGCATGTAACTCTTTTTCGCTTTCCTTCAATTCAGCCTCCTTCTCTTTAACGCGGAGCACAAACATTTGGCGCATATCATCCTCCTTCTGTTGTAATTCGGCTAAATGATTTGATCGTTTTGCTTCGAATGTTTGTTGAAACGAAACGGGCTTATTCTCAGCATCAACATCCGTGAAACCCATTTGTTCGAGCCGCTTCTGACGATACAGTTCATAGTGTTTTGTGTGCGTTTTCTCTCGCATATCCTCCATATTTGTACGAATCAACATTTCACGCAATTTAACAAAATCACAATGTGATTCATTTTCAACTTGGACCGTACCCCAAGGATATTGACGGGCACGAGCCATTTTATTACCAATACGAATAAAATCTGTACTTCCAACGACCGCAAATGGTACATGCGAATTCATCGATGTGTTTACCTCGGCGACTGAATCATCATCGGTCGGGAAATGATAAATTTGTACTCCGTTTGATTGAAGCTCCTGAATTATTTTAGCTTTAAATTTTTGGAGCTCATTCTTGGACACCGTATCCGCTTTAGCAATAATCGGAATAATATTAATTTTGGTATCCAATTTTTTCATACAAACTAAGTCTAGCGATTTTAACCCGTGTCCGGTGGGGCACACAAAATATAGACAAACATGAATCCGACTATCGTGATAGTTCGATAATGAACGCTTAATTTTCAATTCTTCCTGAAGATAAGCTTCAAATTGGGCATCAATATAGTCGACAACTGCTTTAAATGAGTCATCCTTATTGATTTGATCGCCATAGCCCACAGTATCACAAATAGTTAACTTCAATCGGACGTTATTCTCCTGAAGTTCATAAGTATGTGCCTTTAGCTTAACATTAGGCAATGAATGAGGACTTGGCACCGATTCAAACGAAGTGTTAAACAGAGAATCCATTAAAGTCGATTTACCAAGTCCAGTCTCACCGATACACATAATGTTGAATACAAAACCATTCTGTACACTTTTGTTGACTAATTGATCTGGTAGGCTGTCGAATCCAACATGGCCCGATAATTTCAATGATCGTAGATCAACCTGAAAACAAACAAAAAAAAACCCATTGCATTATTAATTAATTATTCCAGTCATATAATCGAAATAAATACAAAAATTTCGACACGATTTGGTAAGACTAACACAATTCATTCGACAAAGGCAATTTGAAGTACATAGTATTACAATTATTACGGTAAATACCTAATTATTTATACGATGTATCTACTTATTGTTTATAGTTCTGAACGAGAAATGAACAAGAAAAATGGAAAAAAAAACTGATTGACAGATAAACTAATCACCGTCGTCTAACTACAACTACAACGCCCTTATTACATGGAAACTATAAACGAAAAACTGTGAATAAGGAAAGAGCATTTAAGGAATGCAATTCGATTAACTATTAAACAAAATATTATTATACCTTTGGCATTAGTTCTACATCAGCAGCAGCCATTATATCGTTTTTTTTAATGTTTATTTTATAAGATTTTTACTTTAAAATTTTTTTTCTTTTTACCGAAACACAAAAATCGTACACACTTTTCAAATGATTTTCGATGACTAAAAATTTACTAAAAATTTTGTGTTGATTTTATGAATGATTTTTGATGATTATTGATATGAATGAAGTGAGTGGGGGAAAGAATTAAAGCCGCAGCCAGAGGAATGGATAATGAGGTAGTTTATGTGATTTTCCAGCTGCAACAAATTTGACAGATAAAAAAAAAACCCCCGTCAAACAAGGTGTTACGTTTACGTAACAGTCCTTGTGTTTCCTCGGGCGAATTTGATAAAAAATATCATGATAATTTTTATCACGTTTTGCCATAAAACGCACTCATTTATTACCAAAAAAAAAAACCAAGGATTTTTTTGGTTTTAGCTGTCAAAATATATGTATTTTTGTTTTCCGTTTTTCGTAATAATAATAATAATAAATTAGATCAAGAATATTTAGATTTGAAAGCTATTGCAAGTACTTGACAAATATTAATTTTAATATTAGGTTTTATCGATACAAGCCAAATCATTTTATTTAAAATTCGGCATAAAATTAATTTTAATTTGTTTACATAAAGCGCTCAAAAATGTTTGACGTTTAATTCCGGTTTTTGTGTTATTTTTCATTTTGGTCGTTTCCTCGGGTTTGACGTAAAATATAACGAAATGAAGGTAGGGTCATAAGGAATTGACGTGCAGAATCATGATATTTTTTATCACGTTTGCCCGAGGAAACACGCTCAATAGCGAAGAATTTTGTTCATACAACTCTTCGTAAACGTAACACTTTGGTGTTGCAATAACGAAGCAGTTATGTCATTACCGTCCTATGATAATTAGACTTTGCGAGGAGTTATCAATGGGTTAGTAGTTCGTAAACAGTTCGCTTGAGGTGGTGCATTTACGTCACGTGATTAGTGAAATAATAACGTAACATTTTTATCGATATGGATTTAATGCATTTGCAATTTTTGATTTGCAATTTTCCTTTTCTAAAAAACTTATACTTATGTAGTTTCTTAAGTATTTTTGTTTTTATTCTATAAAAAAATATTTGGCCACAAATAATATTTTTCTAACTCGGGGTCTACACTATGCAAAATTGCTGAGATTTTCTCTCATGAAATTTTATGTATGTATGTGTTTTCTTCAATGTATTGATAAATATTTGTTAAAAAATTATCATAACTGGGCATTTTTCTCTCATGATAATTTCATGATAATTTTTTGTTTTTACCAGTTCAACATCTATGTTTAATTCTTTTGCAATTTTTTGGAACGCATCATTTTTTAAATCAGTTCTTTCAAATTGTTTACTGGTTATTTTCCATAAACATTCATTATTTCTCAACATATGAATTCATTTTATAGTATTTTCAGTATTAATAAATGCCATTGCGAAATATTTTTTTTATGCAGCTATAAACATACGTCTCAACAATTGGAAAAAAATGAAAAACATAACCTTAAAAGTGCATTTTAATTTGACATTTCGTACAAATTTCATGATAATTTTTTCGTGAAATAGCCTCCTGATAATTTGCTGAGAATGTCAAAATTTGTATAATATACTTACACATACATTGATAAATTTAATATCATGAGAGAAAATCTCAGCAATTTTGCATAGTGTAGACCCCGTGTAAATCAAATTAGGGATTTTCCTAAATAGAATTCCAACGCCTACTGACTGGCGGCTAAAAAATTTCGTATGTAGTTTTATATGGTCAAACATGTGTTTGAATGTTTCATTAAATTATTAATTTCGACTAAATTAAAAAATGTGTTCATTAATGAAATAAAAAAAGCGAATATTGACGATTGTAAATGTTCGAAAACGCCGACCTACGAGAAATTTAAAAATTAAGCAAGCTATCCTTAAATGACATTTAATAATAACAAAAAATCTCGCGCGTATTATTTGTATCAGCACGGTGTTTATATTTTGTTAAATTAAAGGAATCTATTCTTAAGTGACATTTCATAATAACAAAATATCAACATACATGACATTTCATAATATCTTAAGCTGTTACTTTTTTTAATTCATTTTTTTCACAAATTTTCTGAAATAAAAAATGTATTATTTTTCATTCAATATTCGCTTTTTTTTATTTCATTAATGAAAACATTTTTTAATTCAGCCTTTTTTAATTCGTGGAGCCAATATTCACAATAAATGTAGGTGGCATTTGGTCCATATGTCAAAAATTAAAATATTTCAATAAATGTATTTATATTTAAAATTATATCATTTCAGCATTTATTGATTTTAATTTTAATATTTTTATTTTATTCATTATTTGTGCTGTAAAAATTATAATTAACAAATAGCATCTATTGAAAAATTCGAAATTCCTTAGGTCGAACCGTTTACACCATATTTCTAGTTGACCTATTTTAGGTCAGATTACTCATTTTGCTTGCCTAACCCATTTTGGGTAACAAGTGTTTACACCAAGTGACCTATCCAGTTTAGGTCGAATATAGTGTATAGTCCGGGACTAAATATGGCGGTGTAATTTACACCGCGTTTTAAACTACCTCAATGTTAATGGTATTTGAGTAATAATCGCCTATTTGAACGAATGAAAATAAACGCATATTTTAAATTTGTTTTTGTGCACAAACACGATTAAAAACTCGAGTAAATGCTTAATTTACCTGTTTTCCTAACAGTATAGGCAGTAAGTAAATGATTTACCGAAGTGGGAAAATAACGATGGACAGTAAATATGCGATTTCGAAACTGAATAATTCGAACTACTTTATATGGAAATTCCGGACGAAGCTGTTACTTACAAAGGAAAATGTATGGTAGTGTTCGTCAAAGGATGCACCGGATCCCTTGGATGATTGGAATAAGAAAGATTCGACCGCTTATTCTTTAATCGGGCTCAACGTGGAGGATGACCAATTGATCCACATTCGGGAGTCAACAACGGCAAACGAAGCTTGGAATTCTTTGAAGGACTATCACGAGAAAAGTACAGCTAACAGCATGGTTTATGAAGCAAATTATGCGTTTGAGACTAGAAGAGGACGGTGACATGGAATTGCATATTGGTCATATAAATGAGCTGTTTCAACAAACATTTCACCTTGGGTCAGAAATAAAACCAGGTGACTGGAAGGCTGCAACAATGTTGGGAAGTTTACCGGATAGTTATGACATGGTAGTAACTACATAGGAGTCGCGATCTGAAGGTGAATTGACACCCGGTGTAGTACAAGCAAAGCTTATTGAGGAATACAAACGTCGAATGGATAGACATGTCAGTAATGGTGGAGTAGCTTTGAATGTATATAACAAAAGGTATAAGACAGAAGGTGGCAAGAGCTGTTTTTCTGCCATATAAGGAGGGACATATGAAACGAAATTGTGAGAAGTTTAAAGAATGGTTGAAAAATAACAAGACATCTGGTAAAATCACCGAAAAAGAACAAGTTAATTTAATTGAAGGCGGCTCGACAGAATTTTTATTTGTAACCTCAAAATTGAAAAATGGTTGGATAATCGACTCCGGTGCAACCTGTCACCTTACTTCAAACAAGAATATCTTTACCGAGTTGGATTTAAATTATCGTGAAAAAATTTTCGTTGTTAAGCGACAGCAAGTAAATGTCAACGGAAAAGGATCGGTTTTAATAGAAGTTATTAATCGAATAGGTGAAAAGAATAAAGTGACAATCCAAAACGTGTTATGGGTCCCATCAATAAGTGGAAATTTACTTTCTGTTCGCAAGTTAATTGCCAAAGGTTTTGATGTTTCGTTCACCTCGGATCAATGCTGTGAAATTGGTTTTGGATCAAAGCAGGTGGCAATTGGAGAGATCGAGATGCGTGATAACTTGTGCATTCTAAAGGAAGTTGAACGAGCATATAAGGTTGATGAACATCAGAGAAAATGCGCACATTATTGGCACAAGGTTTTCGGGCATCGTGATATCGAAGTGGTGAATTCATTGGGATCTTCTGGATTGTTCAAGGACATTGAATTTTCGCCATGTGGCGGTAATTGCAGTAAGAACTTGTGTCAAATATGTCTTGAAGGGAAAATGACGCGCATAAAATTTCCATTGAAAACTAAAAATCACGCAAATGCTGTTCTAGATCTAGTTCATTCAGATGTTTGCGGGCCAATGCAGGCACAAATGCCATCTGGCAAGCGATATATTTTGACGTTTATAGATGATCACTCAAGATACACTGTGATCTATCTTCTGAAAAATAAAAATGAAGTATTCGGAAGATTTACGGAATATGTTGCAATGATGCAAGATATGTTTGGCCGCAAAGTAAAGGTTCTTCGAACAGATCGAGGGGGTGAGTACATCAATCAAGATTTTATGAAATTTATGGCGAAAGAGGGAATACAGAGTCAAAGAACGGCGCCATTTACGCCAGAATAAAATGGTGTAGCAGAGAGAAAAAATCGCACTCTAGTTGAGATGGCAAGGTGTATGCTCATCGATGCGGGGCTAGAAAAGAAATTTTGGGGTTACAATGGCCAAGTATATTCAGAGTCGTTTACCAGGAAATGGTTACAATAAGACACCATTTGAAAATTGGTATAGCAAAAAACCAAGTGTTTCACATTTTCGGAAATTTGGTGCAATTTGCTATGTACACATGCCTGACGAGAAGCGGCGAAAACTGGATTCGAAGGCTATTAGAGCCATTTTAGTTGGGTACGACGAGGATCGAAAGCGTTCAGATGTTACAATCAATCAAATGGAAAGGTATTGTTATCAGCCGTGACGTAAAATTTGTCGAAAAATTCGACAATTGGTATTTTGATGAGAAAAATGCAGAGAACGTGGCAGAAACAACCCAAAGTGGAAGTAAAAACTACGAAGAAGATATTAGTTTCAATGCAGATACAAGTATGAGTAATCATGACAGCGAATTATATTTCAATGGAATCGATAATTCTGTTGAGGGAGTACCACATCGTATTGATGTTGAAAATCTATCTAAGGTCCAACTGAAGGACTCTGAAGAGGATACAATTCACAGCTCGAGTCGTATAAATAAAAGTGTTCGACTGAAAAGGCTCATTGAAGAGATCAACAAAGTTGAGGAGGAGATATATGAGCCGAAAACGTATAGACAAGCTGTTGTGTGTTCTGAAAAAGAAAAATGGATAGATGCGATGAAAGACGAAATTAAATCCCTACAAGAAAACGGTACATGGGAAGTTGTACCATTACCATATACGGTTAACATTTGATTTAAATGAAACTTTGAAAAATCTGGGAGCTATTTGTGAATTCGATTTGAATGTATTCGACTCTTCGAAGTATAAAGTTTCGTATTTAATTTAAATAAATAACGAACGAATCTCATTCAATTCAAATACGAATCCAATACTTCGAAGACTCCATTCGAACGTTTTCTTGCCTTCGAATAATTGGATTCTTATTTGAATTGAGCTAGATTCGTTCTTTTCTTATTTAAATCAAATATGAATCTTATACTTCGAAGAAGAGTCGAATACGTTCGAATCAATTCACTATCCATGTACATATATATACCGCTGGTCGATACATTTTTCCTCCAAAAAATTTGACTGATTTTGAATAATAAATAATTTTAAGAAAAAAATTTGACTAGAAAATAGAAATCATTTTTCGACTCTCTCGAAGTCTGTTTTTTGTTGCAACTGGAAAACCACATATAATTCAACAATATTGTGAACTAGTCAAATACATTGTTCAGTGTTCGCACATGAAAAATAAATGGCGCTTATAAAGAAAATTTGTTGTGTTTGACATTTGGAGTAAATACATATGTCAGACGAGTGCATACGAGCAAAATATTAAAATTTTCCAACAAAAAGTGTTTAATTCACCAATAAAACATGCTGGGAAAACAGCGTGGACATTCTACATCGAAAAACCGCACTAGCAATAGTGGTTCAAGTACGGCTAAGCTTCTAAAACACAATGGTACGGGTAGCAGTTCATCTTCACCTGAAACAACAATTAGTATACCACACATAAAAACACTGGATAATGCAAAGCTATTGCCAAAGTATGCTGCTGCCTTGCAGCGATCGCCCGATGATCATTTCCCAGCTGATGATTTGGATGCAGTACAGCTGGAGTTGGAATCGTTGCTATCGACTGTTGCATTAAGGTATCGAGTATTAAAATCTGAATTGGAAGCGCTCGATAAGGCAGAAGATCGTCGTGAACGCGAAAAGAAATCAAAACATTTGGACCGGCAACCAGGATCACCGGGCAAAAAGAAACGGATGGACGATAAGATGGGCAAAATAAAAGAGCCCAAGTATTCAAGTGGTGGAACACCAAAATTGGCCAAACTTAAGTCGAGCAGTACAATCTCATCACCACTTCAACAAACCGATGATAGCATGGATGGATCACATTTGGGTGGTGCCAAAGATAGCCCAAAAATCGCAATGCCTAAAAATGATGCTCCATCACGATTTTGGTTGTCGGTCGAACCGTATTGCATGCCAATTACTCAGGAGGATATAAAACTCTTGGATGATTTGATTGAAGATTGCTCAAACCAAACCATTCCACCGATTCCAGAGCTTGGTTCATACTATACAACAAAATGGGCCATGGAAGATCTGAAAAATGAACAGGATAATTCTAATCCGTCAAAAAGTAAAAAATCGAACCAACAAAGTTCACAGAACGATATATTCGGGCTAATGAAAAACGGCGAAAAATTAATGGGCGAAAATATAGCGGGCCCATTAACACAGCGTTTAGTGTCAGCCCTAATGGAAGAGAATTTATTGAATGATAATGATAAAAGTTACGAGAATGGATCATTCCAAGAGAATCACAATTTCCAAAGATTAAAAAATGGTATTTCAATTGAACGTCGTGTTAAGCAGGAGCTATTCGATCAAGGGCTACTGGACGAAGAAGATCTAAAATCGATGCAAGAAGATGAAATATTGCTTGAAATTAAACGTGTACGCACTGAATTAGCAGCGATTTCGGATTACAATTCAAATGAATTGAAAAAATTGCATGCGGCTGCCAAAGAAGAAATTAAACGGCTTGAAGTTAAACGAAAATTGGATACTGTCGATCAAGAGGTATAAATATATTCTGTAATATGAAAGACTGTGTATATAATATACCTATTTATTCTTAGATAATTGAGACTTATAAAAAAATTTCGGCGGCCAAACAGAAACGTCGTCCAATTACACAACAAGAAAAGGACGAAGTTTTCCGGTTGACTCAAGAACAGAAACGGTTATCAGATTTGCTTGAGCTCATGCCATTGCCGGGTAACATGACCATTGGTTGATTTCATTGTAATATTATATATTAAAAAAAAAAAAAATTTGGTTTTTCTTGATTAAATTATAAAAATTGTTTTTGTTTTATGATTACAACCGATTCAGCAAATATTCAAACCAAAATTTTCCAAAAATTTGTATGGATATTTAAACGACGGTCGATAGGGCGACCGAAATTTCAAATGTCAAAATTCTCCATTCGCATAACAAAAATTGTTGTGCTGTACTCTCCTAAATTTTTATTGTTTTAAATAAAAAAAAATTGTATTAAATTATTTATTTTACCTTCACAACGTAAAAACAAATGTAATTATTGTTAAAATTTTATTGTATTATTGGAATCTCTTGATTGTGTGTTATACAAAAAGTTATTTATTTTATTTAATGCGATTCTTTTCGCAAGTGACTCATTTTTGTTTGGTGTGTTGTGTTGTGAATCAGAATATTTTTCTATTTAAATTTAAGATATAAATATTGTTTTGTGAAATTTACTATCTATAATCGTAAATAATAATGGCACTATCCGAAAAAGAATGTTATAATATGGTAAGTAATGAAAATATTTAGTAATTATCGTAATATTCAAAAGGGGTGTCCAATTCTCTCACATATTTCCGCTTGTGTATTTAGAAAATTTTATGCTGGTTATCTATGTTGTAGAGTTGTTTAGAATTTAGAGATGTTGGTTCATTTTGAGAGATTTTCCTAATAAATTAACCCACATAGAAAAAAATGCCTATGTAGTTTTGTTACATTACATTTTATTCATTTAATTTAAATGGAATGAGTGAAAAGAAACAAAAAATGTTGATTGTTTTGGTTTTCTCTATTTGAACATTATACATTTTTTTTAATGAATGAAACACCTCCGCAATGTTTTTGTTGTTATTGTTCGGTCAGCAGAGAAACGAACCGGTGTTGATTTTTGTGCTCGTTCAATTGACCTTTGGCATTTAAACATGTTAAGGTTCAGTGAACTTTTGAAATTTGAGATTTGGTGAATCGTTGACAGATTCACAATGAAAACACTTTTCACTTATTTTTTGTTCATTATGTTGGAAATTCATGCAAACCTGTAAGTAAAAAGTAAAAATTGTTTTTATTGTGAATGCTCTGTGAATCATCTGCCTACTGCCTAAGAGAATCCCCTTGGATATTTCAGTTTTAAAGCCATCACTCTGTGGTAAAATCACATCAGAATTAGGACACTAATCTTATAAGCTAATTCTATGTAGGACACTGAAATCTTTTCTTGTCACGGTGCAAAAATTTGATCTAAACTCAAACCCAGTTCGCCTCCCTATTTCAATATTTTGTGATTAGGTATATTGAAAATTTTCATACTTCCTGTGTTTTGTTTTTAGATTTGTTTTGATTTATATTTTAATATTTTTTAATTGGATTTTACATTTTTTTTCTGTATTCTCTTTTCCAACTTTCTAGACCGTAAGCATTTCAAAAGCTCTAAATTCAGCGGAACAACCGATGAAAATGAAACATGCACGCGCAACGATCATTGGAACATTTCACACACTTGGTGCTCATACATTTTGGGCAATCATTTTAAAACAACCATTGCAGGAGAATCGTATTACGGCATGGAAATTTTGTCATTTGCTACATAAAGTATTACGTGAGGGGCATCAATTATGCATTCAACATTCGCTAAAGCATCGAACCATGCTGACCGAGTTGGGAAAATTATGGGGTCATTTGAATGATGGTTACGGGCCATGTATTAAGAATTACACGAAAGTGTTGGTTACTAAGCTTAATTTTCACGAGCGGAATATTCGAATACCGGGGAATCTACAGTTGAGACGCGGACAATTAAGTCATATGGCCGCTAATGATATAAATTTTTATTTTCAATTGGCGGTCGAAATGTTTGATTATCTAGACGATATTCTACAGCTTCAATCAATTATATTCAATTCAATTTCGCATCATCGTGTAAATTCCATGACACCGAGTGGACAGTGTCGACTATTGCCGCTCATACCATTAATTCAAGATTCAAATCAACTTTATGATCTCGTCGTACGCGTCATGTTTAAGCTTCATTTGAATTTATCGAATGAACTGTTATTCGGCCATCGAGATCGTTTTCGACAAATATTCACGCAAATGAAACAATTTTTTAAACAATCATCGGAACTCCAATACTTTGTAAATTTAATCTCGATCCCACATTTGCCCGACAGCTTACCCAATTTCTTGTGCCAATCTGATTTTGGAACGTATATTTCTCCAATCGTTGTGGTACCCGAGCCTGACACCGAATCGATTGTGTCGAATTTAATCGATACTAGTGAGCCGGAAACAAGTCAACAAAATCATGCGACCCAACAGAATGAATCGCGTGAAAATGAGTTGATCACTTTGATTAAAGATAAAGAGGATTTGGTTAAAGAGCTGCAATTTGAAATTGAGCGCATCAATAAAATTATAAAGTCCATGACAATCGATAAGTATGAGACACAGGCAAAATATCAGGAGCGGATTGCCGAATTGAATAGTGAGATTACGGCACAGAAAGAGGAGTTGGCGAATGTTGTGATGCAAAAGGATGACTTGGAAACAAAATTAAAAATTGAGGCACAAGAGACTTCTGCCGATGAGAAAGCTAAATTGGCCGAGGAGAAATTTACTAAGTTAAAGACGATGTACACGTCGATTCGAAATGAGCATATCGCCCTGCTTCGTACAAACGCTGAACTCACTAAAATGCATGAGGTTACTAAACATGATTTGGAAAAATTAACGAAAGAATCGAATGAGCTTGATGCACGACATGAAGAAAGGTTACAGCAAGCTGAGATGAATAGTCGCACCGAAGTGGAGTTCCTTAAAAAACAGCTCACTAAATTAGAATCTGAGAATAAAACATTACGGAGCAAGGTCGATTTACTCGAGGGAAATAAATCCCACGACATTATAAAATTAAACTCGACCATAGACGAACTAAATACTAAAATTAAGGTAGGCTAGTGTCGCGACAGTGTCACGACAGTAATAAACATTTTATTTTATATTTTTAGGAACAACAATCCAAGTTTATCGAATTAGAAACATCGAAAATAGAAAATATTGAAACATTAAAATTCCAATTAAATGAATCTATGTCTCAGAAGCAATCAGAAATTGAAAATCTTCAAATACTTTTGCAAACGAACGAGGAAAAATATGAAATGGAAAAGTCAGATACAAATGTACAACACACAAATGAATGTATTCAACTGCAAGAATCTTTAACCAATTATGGTACAGTAGTCCGGGCAATAATCGGGATGATCGAAAATCAAATAAAACTTGAATATACAAAGGATTCATCTTTGATCATTATTAATGATCCGCAAAATTTTATTTACTATACCGAAGAATTGGAACGAAAGCTAAATAATTTTCCCGCTATTATGCAGCGCCACAACAAAGACGATTCAACCGCTGCCTCAGCTCACGAATTATTTAACGCATTAATCCCATCTACATTTTATTTTACCCTAATCCGGGAATT
The DNA here is from genome assembly GCA_963556165.1 of Tipula helvola. NCBI lineage: Eukaryota > Metazoa > Arthropoda > Insecta > Diptera > Tipulidae > Tipula > Tipula helvola. The sequence continues at coordinate 52,867,038 of OY744481.1, forward strand.
ATATTTATTTATTTGTCATGATTTAAATTTAGATTTAGAATTAAATGAAACCGCTCGTTTGAAAATGAATCAATTTTCCGAAAATGTTATTAATTTTTATAAAATGTTAAATACTAATAGTAGTCGTAATAGTGATATTGAACAATGTGTTAATAATTTAAAATTATCTTTAGCCGAAATTGTTTATGTTATAAAATCGAATATAAAGAATCCCGATATGATAAATGTTGAAAATGAATTAGCCGAAATGGATAAAACGATTGAAGAAGCGGCAAGAAAAATTGAAATGCTTCTGTCACAAACGCGTTCAAAATATTCGGGTATTAAATTGGAGGTGAACGAAAAAATTTTGGATGCATGTAATGGTCTTATGGAATCGATTCGAATGCTAGTGAAAAAATCACGCGTCCTCCAGGGTGAAATTGTATCGTCTGGAAAGGGTACAACATCGGCTAAAGAATTCTACAAAAAGAATCATAAATGGTCAGAGGGTTTAATCTCGGCGGCCAAGAATGTGGCCCAAGGCGCTAACTTCTTAGTGTAAGATTATTTATCGAGTTCTCTACTCTGGATTATTAATCGAGTTCTCTATATTTATTATTTCTAGCGATGCTGCAAACAAAGCCGTTTCCGGTGATGCAAAACAAACTGATTTAATTGTTGCCGCACAAGAAATATCCGCATCTACAACACAATTAGTTGTTGCCTCACGTGTCAAAGCCACTCCGGGCAGTACAAATTTAGTGGCATTAGGTGAGGCATCAAAATGTGTTAATCAAGCGACCGGAGCTGTGGTCGCTGTTGCCCGAAATAATAGCCAAATGCTTGAAGAATTTCAAGATTTGGATTTAACACAGATAACCGTACATCAAGCTAAAAAGTTAGAAATGGAAATACAAGTAAAAGTAATCGAGTTAACACAAGCACTTGAAAATGAACGATTTAAGTTAGCATCGTTCCGGAAACAAAATTATCAAGGTGCTGTTTAAATGCATGAACGGTTTATAATGTTTTATGTAACCAAAATGGTAGTTTACTTTTTACATAATTCCATTATATATTTTTTTATTAAATATTATACATATTTTGTTTTGATTATGTTTATTCCAAATTTATTTAATTATTATGTATTAATTAATTTAAAAAATAAAGTTGAGTTTTTTTTTACAAATTATATTAAAATCATTGCAGTTTGTATCTGAAATAATGAAATCACTTAAAGCTAGATAACTATTTCAAACCATCCGGATATACATATGTATTCTGAAATTCCAAATTTTGATATTTGTTTGGGGGAGTTGGCCTGTACAGATCGGACTGATTACTAAAATTTTACGCTATACATAATTTTTATCAGTTATTACGTACAAAGCAAACTTGTCTTTCTCGTTGTAAAAATTTCCAAAAGGCTACCTCTTTTCCAAACAAATATATTTATCTTGTTCTGACACGCAAGAAAATCAAATAAAAATTTTCATTTCGCATAATCGCATACACAAGCGTCAATAAAATTTTCTAATATTCAAGATGGCTGATTTGACGCCTTGTCGTGAACTGTGATTTTTTGATGAAGAAAATTTTTATATAAATAAAATAATCAAATAAAAATTGATAAAAGAAAATTTAAGTGAAAATTGTTTTATTTAGTCCATATTCATCAACTATCAAATAATATATTAATAATACCTACATAATTTAACATCTCGTCAAATACAATTCAAAAACATCGGTATAAAATTTGGGCAAACATAAATTTGGAAAATAAATAGGAAAAATATTATTTTCTATATGTGTTTTGGAAAATTTATATAAAACAAGGTAAATACAAATTAATAAAAAGTGATATTTATTTTATTTTATTGATTTTCTCTAGTTTTTCTTAAATCTATTTAATTTTTGTAAATAGTGTTTATTAGTGATATAAAATGAAAAAAATTTTCCTATGTATGAAAACAAGGAAAATGCTTAAATTACATGATTACATTATTAATGGAAAATTGAGAAATTCAATTATGAAATTTACACGAAATACAACAAAAATAAGAATTTTTGACAGAAGAGAACACTAAAATCCAATAAGATTCTAGTTTGTACCGAAATCAAATTAGATTGTATATTCGCGTAAATATTTAATTCTTATTTCGTTATTTATTTTTATCAACATTTTTTTTTATTTTAATTTATTATTATTAAAGAATAAAATAAAAAAGAAGGAAATTTATAAAAAATTTCCATTATGTACAGCACACACGAAAAATAAGGTAATCAATAGTTAGAACCGCCCCTCTACATACGTACATAATAGTGTACATACAAAGAATTCGATGACATTACGATGAGCGTTACGATTTTCCATCTTCCACTGTGTTGTTGCTTTCGGTCCGAATTGCCGAAGTACGTAGATAATTTGGAAATTTTTTATTTGTTGTAACGTAAAAAATATAAATAAGCATAATAGTTTTAAATGGTATACAAAGGTATTCATTATTTATGTATGTATATGAAAACTAAAATGTTTTTTCATCCTTCTAATCACTCACTCGCCTACCATGTAATTTTTTTATAGTGACGTCATCCATCATGTTTTTATTCTTCTCTCTAGTCCTTTGTTAACCTAGTCCAAATTTCGGTATATGTGTGTGTGGAAAACTATTTTATTTTGTTCTAAATAAAATAAGAAAATTTATTATTGATTAAATGGTATTGAATTAATAAAAACTATTCTGATTTTTCGTACACCGAATCGAAGTGTAATTCTCACGTTCAAATAATTTGCAGGTTTGGCGCTTGAAAAATTGTACAGGCAAAGAAAAAACTGAACTCTGCTATGTAGTAGAAAATGACCCAGTTCAGTTTTTTTGCTCGTCGTGTAATTGACTCGTGCCGTAAGGCTCACAAAAACGGAAGAACTCTTTATAGTAGAAATTGATTTCAGCACAGTTTTTTGTTTGATCTAATCAGTTTTTTGCGTCAATATAGTAAAACATCAAAAAAACGATCCTAGATCAAAAATGCTGAACTCTTCATAGTAGAATTTGATTTCAGTTCTGTTTTTTTGATTTACTTCAGTTGTTTTGGCGTCAATAAGCCATTTGCTAAATTCAATTTTTCGTTTTTTCTTTGCTCGCTTGTTCAGCGTTGCTATAATACCACAGGACAGTAAATGTAAAATATATAGGTGACTGACAAATTAATTTCTGTAAATTATATGTCAAAATAAAAGTCAATATATACTGGCTTTACACCGTCGATAGTATAATAGCAAAATAGTATAATACTATTTTGCTATCCGGTGTAAAACCGATGTTTTGATAGTATAATAGCAAAAATATAATATAATATTTTGATTTGATAGCTATCAAATTTTAATACCTATTATATTTTATTTTATTTTATTGTAGAAGGAAAATTTTGACAGTGGATTATTGATAAATTAGTTTAGAAACTTTTTGTGTATTTTGAAGTTATTCTTTTTCATTATTTTGTTGTAATTTTCTGTTTTTTATGAATATTTTATGCGGTGTAAAACCGACTACGGTAGATAGTAAAATAGTATTATACTATTTTGCTATTATACTATCTACGGTGTAAAGCCTGTAATAGTCCAGTGATTCACGGTAAAAATAGGTTATTACCTCCGAATTCTTACGGAAAATACCGATTGACGTGAAATTTGGACAGAAAGTAGGAAATGGCTCAAGGAACAAAAGTTAGCTAGTTCCGATGTGTCCTTTTACGCTTCGATCGATTTTTCACGAATAAATCGAAAACCTTACGTTTTATCGAAACATCGTGACGATCAAAAATAAAGCTTATAAATTAACAAATCGTTTGTTTTTTATTTCTGTATATGTAACGCGAACCAAATTGTGACTCGTTTAAGGTGACTGTTTGTTCGCCGAAAACTGAATTCGAGCCATTCAACGTTAAATAATGGAGAGAATAAAACAATCTACATGTTCCTAAATTTCACCGAAAAACGCGATTGGCTTTTTAACGATAACTTCCTTAATTTTTAAGATATCCAATTACTCCTATAACCTAGCTCCTTGAACCCTTTGTTTTTGAGATTTTTGAGTTTAAAGGGCTCAGGGAAGGCGGTTCTCGCAATCAAATGCAAACTTAAAACGGTGACATCTCAATTAATTTTCATTCTAGAGAAATGAAAAACAAAGCAAAATTTTTTGCGAGAAAAACCTAAATTTTTGTACTCCTGTATTTTGTATGTATCTTCTTTAGTTCTTGAGTTATTGTGAAAAAAGAAAATATTTTCAAAAATGGTTTCAAATTTGAATTAAAGATTTTTTCAAATCTAGGCATTCTAAACCGTTCAAACTTCTAGAACATATTGTTGGTACCTAAATAAAGTACATTGTAAATGAATTATGTTTAATTTCAATTCTTGCGGTCAAGCAATTTGTTTCATTGCTGATTTTTTCTTCGAAAAAATGAGACAACCATTTTGTCATCAAAACTCCGTAAGTTTTTATGCTTTTCACGACTTTTACTAAAGCTCATTTTAAAGGTCTTTTCAAGTACTTTAAAAAAGGTCTGACTAGATTTCCACTAAAAATTCGTCATTTTGTCATTATTTAACATTGAAAGGTTCGAATTCAGTTTTCGGCGAACAAACAGTTACCTTCAACACGCCACAACTCGTTTCGTATTGCATCTATAGAAATTAAAAAAAAAAACAATCGATTTGATATTTTATAAGCTTTACTTTTTCTCCTCATGATTTTTTGATAAAACGTAAGGGTTTCGAGTTATTCGTGAAAAATCGCTCGAAAACATGCATTTTGTAGATGAAAAATCAACATTTTCAATTGCGAGTAACTCGAAAATTATTGATTTATCGAGAAACTTTATTGATCATTTTTTGCTTAGAATTCATCCCTATATCGATTTCTGTGGTTACTTTGAGTGTACTAATTTGCACGCCCCGAGAAGGAGTGACATCCAGCCCCAGAGTAAAAGCACACATCAGCACTATCCAACTTTTGCTCCTTGAGCCATTCCCTACTTACTGTCCAAATTTCACGTCAATCGGTTTTTTCCGAAAGAATTCTGAGCGAAAAACGGTCAAATACTGGACAATTAGTTGAAAGATTATTATTTTTAACAGCAACAAGCACTTTAAAACGTGATTGCACATTTTTTTTTTTTTGTCCACTACTAACGTATAATATACTTATTATACGTTTGCTTCTTCAATTATAATGATATCCATGATTCACTGCTTGTTTATCTAGTAGCCTCTGCTTTATTATTCACTACTATCAAGTAAACAATTCATTTAATTTGATTATTGAAATTTTATCTAATAGTCTCTTGTCTTCGATGTTGAAAGGCCGAATGTCGGAAGGCCAAATGTCGAAAGGCCGAACGCCGAAATGAAGGCCAAATGTCGAATGGCCGAATGTGTCGAAAGGCCGAATGTCGAAAAGCCGAATAGGTCGAAAGGCCGAATGTGTCGAAAGGTCGAAAGGTCGAATGTTTCGAAATACCGAATTTTCATGAAATTTTCGTTCAATTAATTTATTGAAATGGGGATCTTTACATTTGCTAGAAAAAAAAAATCAAAAAATTTTCAAATCCAAGAAATCCAGAAAAAATATTTGGTTTAAAATAAATGAAAAAAAATCAATTTTATTGGCATTTTTAGACTTCTGACATCACTTGAAACATTTGTGGTACATCTATCAGTAAAAGCGATTCGGGCGATACAATTCCTTTGATCTGTGTATGCAAGGTTGGCGAAGCATTAAATCCGCAATTCGCTCCAATACATTCGTCGATGTCATACCAACTCAACGAATTAAGCCAACCACAAAATAACTTGAAACATTTGTGGTAGAATTATCAGTAGAAACGATATTAGCGTTACTATTTCTTTGATCTGCTATCTTTGTGTCTGAAAGGCTGACGAAGCAATTTCCATTATCGTAAATATTAAGAATTTCACGGAAACAGTAAAATTCTATAGGCATTTTATAAATTTTAATTTTAATTTGGCCCGCACTTTGATAATTGCGTTTTTGGATTTTAGTTTTCTGGGTTTTTGTTTTTCTGAATTCTTTTGTTTCTGGATTTTTTTTTCGGGATTTTCAGTTTCTGTATTATTTTTTCTAGATAAGGTAGCCGGCCCATTGAAATGAATATTTAAAACCATTGCATTTATTCTTAATGTAAAATGATTTAAATAAATTTAAAATAGGTGCTAATAAATGTGTATGTAGCATATTAATGTGATCAAATTTTGTTGGAAAAAAAAATTTATTTCTTTTTCTTTTTTTATTATACAAAACCTCCAACTTTGGACACCTCTTAATTTTGGACACTCCTCTATTTCGGACACATTCATTCAGTCCCTTGAAAAAATGCTCCTTTTCTTCTAAATATTGGGCAATCTTTATATATTGGAAATTGGACAACAAAAGTAGTCAGACAGCAAAAATGTTGAATTAACTATGGAATTAATCTGAATTCAAAATAAAAATGTTGATATACACGCCATTAATTTTTTTGCTAAAAAAAGAAGAAATTTTCCTTATATTGGACACCTCCATAAATTGGATAGCCCCTTCGCTGTCCAATATATGGAGGTTTCACTGTAATTAATTAATTTTTATATGACAAAAACAACGTAAGATTTTAATATTTAAGGCGATTTACTATTAAACATTTTTATACAAAAATTTTGATCAACATATAAATTTTGTTTGCATAAAAATATAAATTTTGAAAATTTTCATTCACAAAAAGATGAAAAGTTAAAACCAATTTCGACACAAATGGCCTTTCGACATTTGGCCTTTCGACATAATCGGCCTTTCGACATTCGGCTTTTCGACCCATTTGGCTTTTCGACCCATTCGGATTTTCGACATTCGGCCTTTCGATTTATTCGCCCATTCGACATTCGACCTTTTGACATTCGGTCTTTCGGCATTCGGCCTTTTGACACATCCGACGAAAATTATTTTAAGATTATTTAAGGATTTGGTTATAAAATACAATGTTATTTGTCGTGGTCGTGGATAAAGTATCGTATTCCACTCGCATATAATGGCTGTTATTCACTCAGATGATATTCACGACACTTGCCTATCAGCTCATGTCGGTAAACTTTATCTTCGTGAAAACAGCTATCATTAAATGCTCGTTGAATAATATACTATTCAACTAGCTTACAATTATTATAATAAACGTGTGAGCAGATTTCAAATATCGACCGTTATTCGAACGGATCATAGAAAGTGACAGGTATATGTACATATGAGGAATTAATTGATATATGCTTCTTTGCTTTAACGGAAACGGAACTAGCTATTACGTTTTATTTGCTGGTGTTTGTGAGGTTTTTGATTAATGTTCGATTTTTTCGTATTTCCAGTATTCTAAAGAATTCAATGATTGGAATTATTCTGCAAAAAGCATTGCATATGAATTTGCCCTCAATTAGAAATATAGCTTGTAATTTCTTTCAGACAACAAAGAAAATTCAAGGTAAAACATGTGCAACGCAATTTATTTATCACCTACAAATTATCATAGACAATTCATAGCGACTAATTACTACGTTTATGCACAGAGTCGAGTTATCTTAGAGTTAACTCTTATTAATTTATTATGGATAATTTTGAATACTTTTTAATGAAAAAACACAATAATAAATTAGTATAAGGATAAATCTAAGATGACTCGACTCTCTGCATAGACGTAGTAAGTAAATGTGGATCTTCTAGCATTCGTTTTTCCATTTTTTCGGCTCATCTTGTTTTTAGAACGATTTAGTGAAATAGCTAAAATTAGAATGAGAATTGCTAAAGTGTTACAGATTTATTTTACACCTTACCTACATACTATATTAATGACGTAACTCATATAATTGTTGTTATGTCTATTATTAACCTAGTCAGGGATACATACAGACATGAATACGAGCAAACATCAAGATAAGTCAATCCCATGTCATCGTATCGTAGTAATAAAAGTTTTTGATAACATATTCTTGTTTTATGATTACACTATTAGGCTGCGTTATAAGATAAAATAACCGGGCTGTTGTCATATTACATGTTGATAAGAAAATTTTCTCCTCATATAAATAAGAAGTCACCATAGTATGCTTATTTAATCATTATCATTACTTCACTGTGTGTTGTTTTTAATTTATATGTTCCCATTCCTTTCCAATGCCATACGATTCGGTTTTGTTTTATATGTAACGGGGGGTGGTGGGTTAACAGAGAAGAGACATTTTTTTTAAGGACCAATATTTTGTTTTTCTTTATGTTTTAGGAGTTCATTTTTTATTGGCATGGGTGGTGGTTGTGAGGTGGCTATCAAAAATAAGATTATGACTCATACATGCTAAACAAAACGGCAACAACATGAAGAAAAACAAAACAAAAAAAAATATTTCCTTCATAATTAGATGGATTGACAAAAAAAAAATCTATAATATTATACAAACTTGCTAGTTTTTTACTTTTCCAAACTTGTTTTACAAGATTCTATAGTTTTCGTGATAAATTCAGATTGAAATGATGTACATATACTATATATCATTATTCATTATTATGGAATATATTATCGGGTATTATATGGAGAGGATTTGTTTATGGTACTAAAAAAGAAACTTTTGTGCTATTTTGCGATCAAAATTCTCATTATTGGTCTTACATTATAACGAAAAATGCCATAACAAAAATTATGTAATACTCGTATAACCTTTAAATTTATGTACAGTTGGAATTTATTTATACTGGGGGGATTTTTTTTTACACATCGTATTATGAGTTTTAATTGTTTTTCTAATTTTTTGCCTTAGTATAAAAAACGCTTACTGGAAAATGGCTTTGCAAAATTTGCTGTTTGCTTGAAACTAATTTTGTTTGTTGTTGAAGATAGAACGAAACTAAAAGTTATATTATGTGAGCCTGAATTTAGTTAGAAAATTAACTGTAATTGATTGATTTTAACATAAGTAAATTTCTGAGAAAATTTTTTTATGTGTAGCTGTATTTTAAATGGAACATTATTATTCTCCTTAATTAATTTTCCAGACAGTTTAAGATCGATGGTATTTAATGAATTTTCGCCTCCAGGCTAGAGTGTGTCATGATAAATTAAAGTACATTTTTTTAAAATTACTTAATAATTAGACTAAACAATGCTATCGGTATATTTTACCGTCAATTAGTAAACTAGGATCTTACTATACCCCCTAAAAGGGAACGAAGATTCGTTTTGATTTTATTTGATCAAAAACTTGATCAAAAATTTAGTTTCGTTCGAAAATTCAAAGCACTAAGTCTAAATTTAAACCGACAGACCCCTGATTAGAACCAATGAGTCTGAAATGAAAAATAGTTTTTTTTTTCAAAAAATCTACATTAAGCCGATGTCACAAAAGGTAACTATCAAAAAGAAATGTTCATTTAGATTTAAGCTAACTGTTTAGTAATGTATGTATGTACGATTTAAAAACTAGAGCTTTTCAAATAATAATATAAAACTGATTAGTTTTTTGGTTTTCAAATATTTAAATTTAGCAAAACAATTTCGTGCTACTTTTCTAATATGATGAATATAAAACCACTGCGTTTGATTATATATAGTAAAGGAAAACCCGGCATCGATCTATTCAACAAAAGGACCTTCTTTACAAATATACGCTTTGAAAAGGTTTGAAGTGGCACAGAAAGCTGGGGATTGGATTTTTATTTTTTTTACTTTGTTTACCCTTTGTAAAGGTTTAGGGTTTGTTTGAAAACAGCCACCAATAGCAATATTCAAAACAAGAATTTTTGCAAACATTTGCGAGTGGTCAATTAGACCTGCTCACTCAAATGGTTGCATTCCTTCGAAAAAGTAACAGTTTGCTTAAATCGCTAATTTTTTTTTTTTGTGACAAGCTGGGCACCCAGGAGGTAAATCTAATTTGAGTACGCTGAATCCAATGGTGCTAGTCCCATTTCAAAGTTAGACCGATTAATTCCGAGAACATTCGTAATAACTTCTTTTACATATTCTATGTCACAAGCTGTAGCTCATTGAGAGTATTTTCAAATGCATTATCGTTCATCAAACGATGAATATCCGGCCCATTAAGTATTCCTGTAATAAAAGACATGATTTGAAATGAAATTTTATTTGATCAAAACTTCGATTCGAATAGATTCAAATACCATCCTTCTTTTATTTTCATTGCACTTAACCGTGGAAAAATGCGACAAAATTCGATGAACGTATTTCCATCTAGATTCAGCGCTTTTATAAAATTTTTAATTATTCCAAGTTTGATATGAAGCGCTGGTAGCAATATTTTTTCAATTGGCATACATCTCAACGATGTTGTCGTGTAGCAATCTAATGTTCTCACGTAAAGCCCAATTCCGTTCGTAGTATTGGTCGCCTTCAAAACGTGTATTAACGAACTGAAATTACGACGAATTTTATTTATTTAACTTGTATTATCATAATTATTAGCTTTGAAAACGATTGCGAACAAAAAGTTTTTTCTGCCTCTCCGAAAAGCATGGATAGTAGTACAGTGTGTTTTTTCGATATCCTGATTGCATACATTCGCTCAGTAAAATTAAGATATCTCAAAAACTAGATTGAATATTTACAATCTGTAAATTGCGTATGATAAATTATACTGTTACCTATCATACACAAAAAGCAGATTGTAAAAATTCGATCTAGTTTCGAAGATATGCCAATTTTTCTATATTGTACCAAAAGCCTACTAAAAACATCGATTTCTACCAAACGGGTTATGTAAACGAACTGAAATTACGACGAATTTTATTTATTTAACTTGTATTATCATAATTATTAGCTTTGAAAACGATTGCGAACAAAAAGTTTTTTCTGCCTTTCCGAAAAGCATAGATAGTAGTACAGTGTGTTTTTTCGATATCCTGATTGCATACATTCGCTCAGTAAAATTAAGATATCTCAAAAACTAGATTGAATATTTACAATCTGTAAATTGCGTATGATAAATTATACTGTTACCTATCATACACAAAAAGCAGATTGTAAAAATTCGATCTAGTTTCGAAGATATGCCAATTTTTCTATATTGTACCAAAACCCTACTAAAAACATCGATTTCTACCAAACGGGTTATGTAAACGAACTGAAATTACGACGAATTTTATTTATTTAACTTGTATTATCATAATTATTAGCTTTGAAAACGATTGCGAACAAAAAGTTTTTTCTGCCTTTCCGAAAAGCATAGATAGTAGTACAGTGTGTTTTTTCGATATCCTGATTGCATACATTCGCTCAGTAAAATTAAGATATCTCAAAAACTAGATTGAATATTTACAATCTGTAAATTGCGTATGATAAATTATACTGTTACCTATCATACACAAAAAGCAGATTGTAAAAATTCGATCTAGTTTCGAAGATATGCCAATTTTTCTATAATGTACCAAAAGCCTACTAAAAACATCGATTTCTACCAAACGGGTTATGTAAACGAACTGAAATTACGACGAATTTTATTTATTTAACTTGTATTATCATAATTATTAGCTTTGAAAACGATTGCGAACAAAAAGTTTTTTCTGCCTTTCCGAAAAGCATGGATAGTAGTACAGTGTGTTTTTTCGATATCCTGATTGCATACATTCGCTCAGTAAAATTAAGATATCTCAAAAACTAGATTGAATATTTACAATCTGTAAATTGCGTATGATAAATTATACTGTTACCTATCATACACAAAAAGCAGATTGTAAAAATTCGATCTAGTTTCGAAGATATGCCAATTTTTCTATAATGTACCAAAAGCCTACTAAAAACATCGATTTCTACCAAACGGGTTATGTAAACGAACTGAAATTACGACGAATTTTATTTATTTAACTTGTATTATCATAATTATTAGCTTTGAAAACGATTGCGAACAAAAAGTTTTTTCTGCCTCTCCGAAAAGCATGGATAGTAGTACAGTGTGTTTTTTCGATATCCTGATTGCATACATTCGCTCAGTAAAATTAAGATATCTCAAAAACTAGATTGAATATTTACAATCTGTAAATTGCGTATGATAAATTATACTGTTACCTATCATACACAAAAAGCAGATTGTAAAAATTCGATCTAGTTTCGAAGATATGCCAATTTTTCTATATTGTACCAAAAGCCTACTAAAAACATCGATTTCTACCAAACGGGTTATGTAAACGAACTGAAATTACGACGAATTTTATTTATTTAACTTGTATTATCATAATTATTAGCTTTGAAAACGATTGCGAACAAAAAGTTTTTTCTGCCTTTCCGAAAAGCATAGATAGTAGTACAGTGTGTTTTTTCGATATCCTGATTGCATACATTCGCTCAGTAAAATTAAGATATCTCAAAAACTAGATTGAATATTTACAATCTGTAAATTGCGTATGATAAATTATACTGTTACCTATCATACACAAAAAGCAGATTGTAAAAATTCGATCTAGTTTCGAAGATATGCCAATTTTTCTATATTGTACCAAAAGCCTACTAAAAACATCGATTTCTACCAAACGGGTTATGTAAACGAACTGAAATTACGACGAATTTTATTTATTTAACTTGTATTATCATAATTATTAGCTTTGAAAACGATTGCGAACAAAAAGTTTTTTCTGCCTTTCCGAAAAGCATGGATAGTAGTACAGTGTGTTTTTTCGATATCTTGATTGCATACATTCGCTCAGTAAAATTAGGATATCTCAAAAACTAGATTGAATATTTACAATCTGTAAATTGCGTATGATAAATTATACTGTTACCTATCATACACAAAAAGCAGATTGTAAAAATTCGATCTAGTTTCGAAGATATGCCAATTTTTCTATATTGTACCAAAAGCCTACTAAAAACATCGATTTCTACCAAACGGGTTATGTAAACGAACTGAAATTACGACGAATTTTATTTATTTAACTTGTATTATCATAATTATTAGCTTTGAAAACGATTGCGAACAAAAAGTTTTTTCTGCCTTTCCGAAAAGCATGGATAGTAGTACAGTGTGTTTTTTCGATATCCTGATTGCATACATTCGCTCAGTAAAATTAGGATATCTCAAAAACTAGATTGAATATTTACAATCTGTAAATTGCGTATGATAAATTATACTGTTACCTATCATACACAAAAAGCAGATTGTAAAAATTCGATCTAGTTTCGAAGATATGCCAATTTTTCTATAATGTACCAAAAGCCTACTAAAAACATCGATTTCTACCAAACGGGTTATGTAAACGAACTGAAATTACGACGAATTTTATTTATTTAACTTGTATTATCATAATTATTAGCTTTGAAAACGATTGCGAACAAAAAGTTTTTTCTGCCTTTCCGAAAAGCATGGATAGTAGTACAGTGTGTTTTTTCGATATCCTGATTGCATACATTCGCTCAGTAAAATTAGGATATCTCAAAAACTAGATTGAATATTTACAATCTGTAAATTGCGTATGATAAATTATACTGTTACCTATCATACACAAAAAGCAGATTGTAAAAATTCGATCTAGTTTCGAAGATATGCCAATTTTTCTATATTGTACCAAAAGCCTACTAAAAACATCGATTTCTACCAAACGGGTTATGTAAACGAACTGAAATTACGACGAATTTTATTTATTTAACTTGTATTATCATAATTATTAGCTTTGAAAACGATTGCGAACAAAAAGTTTTTTCTGCCTTTCCGAAAAGCATGGATAGTAGTACAGTGTGTTTTTTCGATATCCTGATTGCATACATTCGCTCAGTAAAATTAGGATATCTCAAAAACTAGATTGAATATTTACAATCTGTAAATTGCGTATGATAAATTATACTGTTACCTATCATACACAAAAAGCAGATTGTAAAAATTCGATCTAGTTTCGAAGATATGCCAATTTTTCTATATTGTACCAAAAGCCTACTAAAAACATCGATTTCTACCAAACGGGTTATGTAAACGAACTGAAATTACGACGAATTTTATTTATTTAACTTGTATTATCATAATTATTAGCTTTGAAAACGATTGCGAACAAAAAGTTTTTTCTGCCTTTCCGAAAAGCATGGATAGTAGTACAGTGTGTTTTTTCGATATCTTGATTGCATACATTCGCTCAGTAAAATTAGGATATCTCAAAAACTAGATTGAATATTTACAATCTGTAAATTGCGTATGATAAATTATACTGTTACCTATCATACACAAAAAGCAGATTGTAAAAATTCGATCTAGTTTCGAAGATATGCCAATTTTTCTATAATGTACCAAAAGCCTACTAAAAACATCGATTTCTACCAAACGGGTTATGTAAACGAACTGAAATTACGACGAATTTTATTTATTTAACTTGTATTATCATAATTATTAGCTTTGAAAACGATTGCGAACAAAAAGTTTTTTCTGCCTTTCCGAAAAGCATGGATAGTAGTACAGTGTGTTTTTTCGATATCCTGATTGCATACATTCGCTCAGTAAAATTAGGATATCTCAAAAACTAGATTGAATATTTACAATCTGTAAATTGCGTATGATAAATTATACTGTTACCTATCATACACAAAAAGCAGATTGTAAAAATTCGATCTAGTTTCGAAGATATGCCAATTTTTCTATAATGTACCAAAAGCCTACTAAAAACATCGATTTCTACCAAACGGGTTATGTAAACGAACTGAAATTACGACGAATTTTATTTATTTAACTTGTATTATCATAATTATTAGCTTTGAAAACGATTGCGAACAAAAAGTTTTTTCTGCCTTTCCGAAAAGCATGGATAGTAGTACAGTGTGTTTTTTCGATATCCTGATTGCATACATTCGCTCAGTAAAATTAGGATATCTCAAAAACTAGATTGAATATTTACAATCTGTAAATTGCGTATGATAAATTATACTGTTACCTATCATACACAAAAAGCAGATTGTAAAAATTCGATCTAGTTTCGAAGATATGCCAATTTTTCTATAATGTACCAAAAGCCTACTAAAAACATCGATTTCTACCAAACGGGTTATGTAAACGAACTGAAATTACGACGAATTTTATTTATTTAACTTGTATTATCATAATTATTAGCTTTGAAAACGATTGCGAACAAAAAGTTTTTTCTGCCTTTCCGAAAAGCATGGATAGTAGTACAGTGTGTTTTTTCGATATCCTGATTGCATACATTCGCTCAGTAAAATTAGGATATCTCAAAAACTAGATTGAATATTTACAATCTGTAAATTGCGTATGATAAATTATACTGTTACCTATCATACACAAAAAGCAGATTGTAAAAATTCGATCTAGTTTCGAAGATATGCCAATTTTTCTATATTGTACCAAAAGCCTACTAAAAACATCGATTTCTACCAAACGGGTTATGTAAACGAACTGAAATTACGACGAATTTTATTTATTTAACTTGTATTATCATAATTATTAGCTTTGAAAACGATTGCGAACAAAAAGTTTTTTCTGCCTTTCCGAAAAGCATGGAGATAGTAGTACAGTGTGTTTTTTCGATATCCTGATTGCATACATTCGCTCAGTAAAATTAGGATATCTCAAAAACTAGATTGAATATTTACAATCTGTAAATTGCGTATGATAAATTATACTGTTACCTATCATACACAAAAAGCAGATTGTAAAAATTCGATCTAGTTTCGAAGATATGCCAATTTTTCTATAATGTACCAAAAGCCTACTAAAAACATCGATTTCTACCAAACGGGTTATGTAAACGAACTGAAATTACGACGAATTTTATTTATTTAACTTGTATTATCATAATTATTAGCTTTGAAAACGATTGCGAACAAAAAGTTTTTTCTGCCTTTCCGAAAAGCATGGATAGTAGTACAGTGTGTTTTTTCGATATCCTGATTGCATACATTCGCTCAGTAAAATTAGGATATCTCAAAAACTAGATTGAATATTTACAATCTGTAAATTGCGTATGATAAATTATACTGTTACCTATCATACACAAAAAGCAGATTGTAAAAATTCGATCTAGTTTCGAAGATATGCCAATTTTTCTATATTGTACCAAAAGCCTACTAAAAACATCGATTTCTACCAAACGGGTTATGTAAACGAACTGAAATTACGACGAATTTTATTTATTTAACTTGTATTATCATAATTATTAGCTTTGAAAACGATTGCGAACAAAAAGTTTTTTCTGCCTTTCCGAAAAGCATGGATGGTAGTACAGTGTGTTTTTTCGATATCCTGATTGCATACATTCGCTCAGTAAAATTAAGATATCTCAAAAACTAGATTGAATATTTACAATCTGTAAATTGCGTATGATAAATTATACTGTTACCTATATCATACACAAAAAGCAGATTGTAAAAATTCGATCTAGTTTCGAAGATATGCCAATTTTTCTATAATGTACCAAAAGCCTACTAAAAACATCGATTTCTACCAAACGGGTTATGTAAACGAACTGAAATTACGACGAATTTTATTTATTTAACTTGTATTATCATAATTATTAGCTTTGAAAACGATTGCGAACAAAAAGTTTTTTCTGCCTTTCCGAAAAGCATGGATAGTAGTACAGTGTGTTTTTTCGATATCCTGATTGCATACATTCGCTCAGTAAAATTAGGATATCTCAAAAACTAGATTGAATATTTACAATCTGTAAATTGCGTATGATAAATTATACTGTTACCTATCATACACAAAAAGCAGATTGTAAAAATTCGATCTAGTTTCGAAGATATGCCAATTTTTCTATAATGTACCAAAAGCCTACTAAAAACATCGATTTCTACCAAACGGGTTATGTAAACGAACTGAAATTACGACGAATTTTATTTATTTAACTTGTATTATCATAATTATTAGCTTTGAAAACGATTGCGAACAAAAAGTTTTTTCTGCCTTTCCGAAAAGCATGGATAGTAGTACAGTGTGTTTTTTCGATATCCTGATTGCATACATTCGCTCAGTAAAATTAAGATATCTCAAAAACTAGATTGAATATTTACAATCTGTAAATTGCGTATGATAAATTATACTGTTACCTATCATACACAAAAAGCAGATTGTAAAAATTCGATCTAGTTTCGAAGATATGCCAATTTTTCTATATTGTACCAAAAGCCTACTAAAAACATCGATTTCTACCAAACGGGTTATGTAAACGAACTGAAATTACGACGAATTTTATTTATTTAACTTGTATTATCATAATTATTAGCTTTGAAAACGATTGCGAACAAAAAGTTTTTTCTGCCTTTCCGAAAAGCATGGATAGTAGTACAGTGTGTTTTTTCGATATCCTGATTGCATACATTCGCTCAGTAAAATTAAGATATCTCAAAAACTAGATTGAATATTTACAATCTGTAAATTGCGTATGATAAATTATACTGTTACCTATCATACACAAAAAGCAGATTGTAAAAATTCGATCTAGTTTCGAAGATATGCCAATTTTTCTATATTGTACCAAAAGCCTACTAAAAACATCGATTTCTACCAAACGGGTTATGTAAACGAACTGAAATTACGACGAATTTTATTTATTTAACTTGTATTATCATAATTATTAGCTTTGAAAACGATTGCGAACAAAAAGTTTTTTCTGCCTTTCCGAAAAGCATGGATAGTAGTACAGTGTGTTTTTTCGATATCCTGATTGCATACATTCGCTCAGTAAAATTAAGATATCTCAAAAACTAGATTGAATATTTACAATCTGTAAATTGCGTATGATAAATTATACTGTTACCTATCATACACAAAAAGCAGATTGTAAAAATTCGATCTAGTTTCGAAGATATGCCAATTTTTCTATATTGTACCAAAAGCCTACTAAAAACATCGATTTCTACCAAACGGGTTATGTAAACGAACTGAAATTACGACGAATTTTATTTATTTAACTTGTATTATCATAATTATTAGCTTTGAAAACGATTGCGAACAAAAAGTTTTTTCTGCCTTTCCGAAAAGCATGGATAGTAGTACAGTGTGTTTTTTCGATATCCTGATTGCATACATTCGCTCAGTAAAATTAAGATATCTCAAAAACTAGATTGAATATTTACAATCTGTAAATTGCGTATGATAAATTATACTGTTACCTATCATACACAAAAAGCAGATTGTAAAAATTCGATCTAGTTTCGAAGATATGCCAATTTTTCTATAATGTACCAAAAGCCTACTAAAAACATCGATTTCTACCAAACGGGTTATGTAAACGAACTGAAATTACGACGAATTTTATTTATTTAACTTGTATTATCATAATTATTAGCTTTGAAAACGATTGCGAACAAAAAGTTTTTTCTGCCTTTCCGAAAAGCATGGATAGTAGTACAGTGTGTTTTTTCGATATCCTGATTGCATACATTCGCTCAGTAAAATTAAGATATCTCAAAAACTAGATTGAATATTTACAATCTGTAAATTGCGTATGATAAATTATACTGTTACCTATCATACACAAAAAGCAGATTGTAAAAATTCGATCTAGTTTCGAAGATATGCCAATTTTTCTATATTGTACCAAAAGCCTACTAAAAACATCGATTTCTACCAAACGGGTTATGTAAACGAACTGAAATTACGACGAATTTTATTTATTTAACTTGTATTATCATAATTATTAGCTTTGAAAACGATTGCGAACAAAAAGTTTTTTCTGCCTTTCCGAAAAGCATGGATAGTAGTACAGTGTGTTTTTTCGATATCCTGATTGCATACATTCGCTCAGTAAAATTAGGAGATCTCAAAAACTAGATTGAATATTTACAATCTGTAAATTGCGTATGATAAATTATACTGTTACCTATCATACACAAAAAGCAGATTGTAAAAATTCGATCTAGTTTCGAAGATATGCCAATTTTTCTATAATGTACCAAAAGCCTACTAAAAACATCGATTTCTACCAAACGGGTTATGTAAACGAACTGAAATTACGACGAATTTTATTTATTTAACTTGTATTATCATAATTATTAGCTTTGAAAACGATTGCGAACAAAAAGTTTTTTCTGCCTTTCCGAAAAGCATGGATAGTAGTACAGTGTGTTTTTTCGATATCCTGATTGCATACATTCGCTCAGTAAAATTAGGATATCTCAAAAACTAGATTGAATATTTACAATCTGTAAATTGCGTATGATAAATTATACTGTTACCTATCATACACAAAAAGCAGATTGTAAAAATTCGATCTAGTTTCGAAGATATGCCAATTTTTCTATAATGTACCAAAAGCCTACTAAAAACATCGATTTCTACCAAACGGGTTATGTAAACGAACTGAAATTACGACGAATTTTATTTATTTAACTTGTATTATCATAATTATTAGCTTTGAAAACGATTGCGAACAAAAAGTTTTTTCTGCCTTTCCGAAAAGCATGGATAGTAGTACAGTGTGTTTTTTCGATATCCTGATTGCATACATTCGCTCAGTAAAATTAGGATATCTCAAAAACTAGATTGAATATTTACAATCTGTAAATTGCGTATGATAAATTATACTGTTACCTATCATACACAAAAAGCAGATTGTAAAAATTCGATCTAGTTTCGAAGATATGCCAATTTTTCTATAATGTACCAAAAGCCTACTAAAAACATCGATTTCTACCAAACGGGTTATGTAAACGAACTGAAATTACGACGAATTTTATTTATTTAACTTGTATTATCATAATTATTAGCTTTGAAAACGATTGCGAACAAAAAGTTTTTTCTGCCTTTCCGAAAAGCATGGATAGTAGTACAGTGTGTTTTTTCGATATCCTGATTGCATACATTCGCTCAGTAAAATTAAGATATCTCAAAAACTAGATTGAATATTTACAATCTGTAAATTGCGTATGATAAATTATACTGTTACCTATCATACACAAAAAGCAGATTGTAAAAATTCGATCTAGTTTCGAAGATATGCCAATTTTTCTATATTGTACCAAAAGCCTACTAAAAACATCGATTTCTACCAAACGGGTTATGTAAACGAACTGAAATTACGACGAATTTTATTTATTTAACTTGTATTATCATAATTATTAGCTTTGAAAACGATTGCGAACAAAAAGTTTTTTCTGCCTTTCCGAAAAGCATGGATAGTAGTACAGTGTGTTTTTTCGATATCCTGATTGCATACATTCGCTCAGTAAAATTAAGATATCTCAAAAACTAGATTGAATATTTACAATCTGTAAATTGCGTATGATAAATTATACTGTTACCTATCATACACAAAAAGCAGATTGTAAAAATTCGATCTAGTTTCGAAGATATGCCAATTTTTCTATATTGTACCAAAAGCCTACTAAAAACATCGATTTCTACCAAACGGGTTATGTAAACGAACTGAAATTACGACGAATTTTATTTATTTAACTTGTATTATCATAATTATTAGCTTTGAAAACGATTGCGAACAAAAAGTTTTTTCTGCCTTTCCGAAAAGCATGGATAGTAGTACAGTGTGTTTTTTCGATATCCTGATTGCATACATTCGCTCAGTAAAATTAAGATATCTCAAAAACTAGATTGAATATTTACAATCTGTAAATTGCGTATGATAAATTATACTGTTACCTATCATACACAAAAAGCAGATTGTAAAAATTCGATCTAGTTTCGAAGATATGCCAATTTTTCTATAATGTACCAAAAGCCTACTAAAAACATCGATTTCTACCAAACGGGTTATGTAAACGAACTGAAATTACGACGAATTTTATTTATTTAACTTGTATTATCATAATTATTAGCTTTGAAAACGATTGCGAACAAAAAGTTTTTTCTGCCTTTCCGAAAAGCATGGATAGTAGTACAGTGTGTTTTTTCGATATCCTGATTGCATACATTCGCTCAGTAAAATTAGGATATCTCAAAAACTAGATTGAATATTTACAATCTGTAAATTGCGTATGATAAATTATACTGTTACCTATCATACACAAAAAGCAGATTGTAAAAATTCGATCTAGTTTCGAAGATATGCCAATTTTTCTATATTGTACCAAAAGCCTACTAAAAACATCGATTTCTACCAAACGGGTTATGTAAACGAACTGAAATTACGACGAATTTTATTTATTTAACTTGTATTATCATAATTATTAGCTTTGAAAACGATTGCGAACAAAAAGTTTTTTCTGCCTTTCCGAAAAGCATGGATAGTAGTACAGTGTGTTTTTTCGATATCCTGATTGCATACATTCGCTCAGTAAAATTAGGATATCTCAAAAACTAGATTGAATATTTACAATCTGTAAATTGCGTATGATAAATTATACTGTTACCTATCATACACAAAAAGCAGATTGTAAAAATTCGATCTAGTTTCGAAGATATGCCAATTTTTCTATAATGTACCAAAAGCCTACTAAAAACATCGATTTCTACCAAACGGGTTATGTAAACGAACTGAAATTACGACGAATTTTATTTATTTAACTTGTATTATCATAATTATTAGCTTTGAAAACGATTGCGAACAAAAAGTTTTTTCTGCCTTTCCGAAAAGCATGGATAGTAGTACAGTGTGTTTTTTCGATATCCTGATTGCATACATTCGCTCAGTAAAATTAAGATATCTCAAAAACTAGATTGAATATTTACAATCTGTAAATTGCGTATGATAAATTATACTGTTACCTATCATACACAAAAAGCAGATTGTAAAAATTCGATCTAGTTTCGAAGATATGCCAATTTTTCTATAATGTACCAAAAGCCTACTAAAAACATCGATTTCTACCAAACGGGTTATGTAAACGAACTGAAATTACGACGAATTTTATTTATTTAACTTGTATTATCATAATTATTAGCTTTGAAAACGATTGCGAACAAAAAGTTTTTTCTGCCTTTCCGAAAAGCATGGATAGTAGTACAGTGTGTTTTTTCGATATCCTGATTGCATACATTCGCTCAGTAAAATTAGGAGATCTCAAAAACTAGATTGAATATTTACAATCTGTAAATTGCGTATGATAAATTATACTGTTACCTATCATACACAAAAAGCAGATTGTAAAAATTCGATCTAGTTTCGAAGATATGCCAATTTTTCTATAATGTACCAAAAGCCTACTAAAAACATCGATTTCTACCAAACGGGTTATGTAAACGAACTGAAATTACGACGAATTTTATTTATTTAACTTGTATTATCATAATTATTAGCTTTGAAAACGATTGCGAACAAAAAGTTTTTTCTGCCTTTCCGAAAAGCATGGATAGTAGTACAGTGTGTTTTTTCGATATCCTGATTGCATACATTCGCTCAGTAAAATTAGGATATCTCAAAAACTAGATTGAATATTTACAATCTGTAAATTGCGTATGATAAATTATACTGTTACCTATCATACACAAAAAGCAGATTGTAAAAATTCGATCTAGTTTCGAAGATATGCCAATTTTTCTATATTGTACCAAAAGCCTACTAAAAACATCGATTTCTACCAAACGGGTTATGTAAACGAACTGAAATTACGACGAATTTTATTTATTTAACTTGTATTATCATAATTATTAGCTTTGAAAACGATTGCGAACAAAAAGTTTTTTCTGCCTTTCCGAAAAGCATGGATAGTAGTACAGTGTGTTTTTTCGATATCCTGATTGCATACATTCGCTCAGTAAAATTAGGATATCTCAAAAACTAGATTGAATATTTACAATCTGTAAATTGCGTATGATAAATTATACTGTTACCTATCATACACAAAAAGCAGATTGTAAAAATTCGATCTAGTTTCGAAGATATGCCAATTTTTCTATAATGTACCAAAAGCCTACTAAAAACATCGATTTCTACCAAACGGGTTATGTAAACGAACTGAAATTACGACGAATTTTATTTATTTAACTTGTATTATCATAATTATTAGCTTTGAAAACGATTGCGAACAAAAAGTTTTTTCTGCCTTTCCGAAAAGCATGGATAGTAGTACAGTGTGTTTTTTCGATATCCTGATTGCATACATTCGCTCAGTAAAATTAAGATATCTCAAAAACTAGATTGAATATTTACAATCTGTAAATTGCGTATGATAAATTATACTGTTACCTATCATACACAAAAAGCAGATTGTAAAAATTCGATCTAGTTTCGAAGATATGCCAATTTTTCTATAATGTACCAAAAGCCTACTAAAAACATCGATTTCTACCAAACGGGTTATGTAAACGAACTGAAATTACGACGAATTTTATTTATTTAACTTGTATTATCATAATTATTAGCTTTGAAAACGATTGCGAACAAAAAGTTTTTTCTGCCTTTCCGAAAAGCATGGATAGTAGTACAGTGTGTTTTTTCGATATCCTGATTGCATACATTCGCTCAGTAAAATTAAGATATCTCAAAAACTAGATTGAATATTTACAATCTGTAAATTGCGTATGATAAATTATACTGTTACCTATCATACACAAAAAGCAGATTGTAAAAATTCGATCTAGTTTCGAAGATATGCCAATTTTTCTATATTGTACCAAAAGCCTACTAAAAACATCGATTTCTACCAAACGGGTTATGTAAACGAACTGAAATTACGACGAATTTTATTTATTTAACTTGTATTATCATAATTATTAGCTTTGAAAACGATTGCGAACAAAAAGTTTTTTCTGCCTTTCCGAAAAGCATGGATAGTAGTACAGTGTGTTTTTTCGATATCCTGATTGCATACATTCGCTCAGTAAAATTAGGAGATCTCAAAAACTAGATTGAATATTTACAATCTGTAAATTGCGTATGATAAATTATACTGTTACCTATCATACACAAAAAGCAGATTGTAAAAATTCGATCTAGTTTCGAAGATATGCCAATTTTTCTATAATGTACCAAAAGCCTACTAAAAACATCGATTTCTACCAAACGGGTTATGTAAACGAACTGAAATTACGACGAATTTTATTTATTTAACTTGTATTATCATAATTATTAGCTTTGAAAACGATTGCGAACAAAAAGTTTTTTCTGCCTTTCCGAAAAGCATGGATAGTAGTACAGTGTGTTTTTTCGATATCCTGATTGCATACATTCGCTCAGTAAAATTAAGATATCTCAAAAACTAGATTGAATATTTACAATCTGTAAATTGCGTATGATAAATTATACTGTTACCTATCATACACAAAAAGCAGATTGTAAAAATTCGATCTAGTTTCGAAGATATGCCAATTTTTCTATATTGTACCAAAAGCCTACTAAAAACATCGATTTCTACCAAACGGGTTATGTAAACGAACTGAAATTACGACGAATTTTATTTATTTAACTTGTATTATCATAATTATTAGCTTTGAAAACGATTGCGAACAAAAAGTTTTTTCTGCCTTTCCGAAAAGCATGGATAGTAGTACAGTGTGTTTTTTCGATATCCTGATTGCATACATTCGCTCAGTAAAATTAGGAGATCTCAAAAACTAGATTGAATATTTACAATCTGTAAATTGCGTATGATAAATTATACTGTTACCTATCATACACAAAAAGCAGATTGTAAAAATTCGATCTAGTTTCGAAGATATGCCAATTTTTCTATAATGTACCAAAAGCCTACTAAAAACATCGATTTCTACCAAACGGGTTATGTAAACGAACTGAAATTACGACGAATTTTATTTATTTAACTTGTATTATCATAATTATTAGCTTTGAAAACGATTGCGAACAAAAAGTTTTTTCTGCCTTTCCGAAAAGCATGGATAGTAGTACAGTGTGTTTTTTCGATATCCTGATTGCATACATTCGCTCAGTAAAATTAAGATATCTCAAAAACTAGATTGAATATTTACAATCTGTAAATTGCGTATGATAAATTATACTGTTACCTATCATACACAAAAAGCAGATTGTAAAAATTCGATCTAGTTTCGAAGATATGCCAATTTTTCTATATTGTACCAAAAGCCTACTAAAAACATCGATTTCTACCAAACGGGTTATGTAAACGAACTGAAATTACGACGAATTTTATTTATTTAACTTGTATTATCATAATTATTAGCTTTGAAAACGATTGCGAACAAAAAGTTTTTTCTGCCTTTCCGAAAAGCATGGATAGTAGTACAGTGTGTTTTTTCGATATCCTGATTGCATACATTCGCTCAGTAAAATTAGGATATCTCAAAAACTAGATTGAATATTTACAATCTGTAAATTGCGTATGATAAATTATACTGTTACCTATCATACACAAAAAGCAGATTGTAAAAATTCGATCTAGTTTCGAAGATATGCCAATTTTTCTATATTGTACCAAAAGCCTACTAAAAACATCGATTTCTACCAAACGGGTTATGTAAACGAACTGAAATTACGACGAATTTTATTTATTTAACTTGTATTATCATAATTATTAGCTTTGAAAACGATTGCGAACAAAAAGTTTTTTCTGCCTTTCCGAAAAGCATGGATAGTAGTACAGTGTGTTTTTTCGATATCCTGATTGCATACATTCGCTCAGTAAAATTAAGATATCTCAAAAACTAGATTGAATATTTACAATCTGTAAATTGCGTATGATAAATTATACTGTTACCTATCATACACAAAAAGCAGATTGTAAAAATTCGATCTAGTTTCGAAGATATGCCAATTTTTCTATATTGTACCAAAAGCCTACTAAAAACATCGATTTCTACCAAACGGGTTATGTAAACGAACTGAAATTACGACGAATTTTATTTATTTAACTTGTATTATCATAATTATTAGCTTTGAAAACGATTGCGAACAAAAAGTTTTTTCTGCCTTTCCGAAAAGCATGGATAGTAGTACAGTGTGTTTTTTCGATATCCTGATTGCATACATTCGCTCAGTAAAATTAGGATATCTCAAAAACTAGATTGAATATTTACAATCTGTAAATTGCGTATGATAAATTATACTGTTACCTATCATACACAAAAAGCAGATTGTAAAAATTCGATCTAGTTTCGAAGATATGCCAATTTTTCTATATTGTACCAAAAGCCTACTAAAAACATCGATTTCTACCAAACGGGTTATGTAAACGAACTGAAATTACGACGAATTTTATTTATTTAACTTGTATTATCATAATTATTAGCTTTGAAAACGATTGCGAACAAAAAGTTTTTTCTGCCTTTCCGAAAAGCATGGATAGTAGTACAGTGTGTTTTTTCGATATCCTGATTGCATACATTCGCTCAGTAAAATTAAGATATCTCAAAAACTAGATTGAGTATTTACAATCTGTAAATTGCATATGATAAATTATACTGTTACCTATCATACACAAAAAGCAGATTGTAAAAATTCGATCTAGTTTCGAAGATATGCCAATTTTTCTATATTGTACCAAAAGCCTACTAAAAACATCGATTTCTACCAAACGGGTTATGTAAACGAACTGAAATTACGACGAATTTTATTTATTTAACTTGTATTATCATAATTATTAGCTTTGAAAACGATTGCGAACAAAAAGTTTTTTCTGCCTTTCCGAAAAGCATGGATAGTAGTACAGTGTGTTTTTTCGATATCCTGATTGCATACATTCGCTCAGTAAAATTAAGATATCTCAAAAACTAGATTGAATATTTACAATCTGTAAATTGCGTATGATAAATTATACTGTTACCTATCATACACAAAAAGCAGATTGTAAAAATTCGATCTAGTTTCGAAGATATGCCAATTTTTCTATATTGTACCAAAAGCCTACTAAAAACATCGATTTCTACCAAACGGGTTATGTAAACGAACTGAAATTACGACGAATTTTATTTATTTAACTTGTATTATCATAATTATTAGCTTTGAAAACGATTGCGAACAAAAAGTTTTTTCTGCCTTTCCGAAAAGCATGGATAGTAGTACAGTGTGTTTTTTCGATATCCTGATTGCATACATTCGCTCAGTAAAATTAGGATATCTCAAAAACTAGATTGAATATTTACAATCTGTAAATTGCGTATGATAAATTATACTGTTACCTATCATACACAAAAAGCAGATTGTAAAAATTCGATCTAGTTTCGAAGATATGCCAATTTTTCTATAATGTACCAAAAGCCTACTAAAAACATCGATTTCTACCAAACGGGTTATGTAAACGAACTGAAATTACGACGAATTTTATTTATTTAACTTGTATTATCATAATTATTAGCTTTGAAAACGATTGCGAACAAAAAGTTTTTTCTGCCTTTCCGAAAAGCATGGATAGTAGTACAGTGTGTTTTTTCGATATCCTGATTGCATACATTCGCTCAGTAAAATTAGGATATCTCAAAAACTAGATTGAATATTTACAATCTGTAAATTGCGTATGATAAATTATACTGTTACCTATCATACACAAAAAGCAGATTGTAAAAATTCGATCTAGTTTCGAAGATATGCCAATTTTTCTATATTGTACCAAAAGCCTACTAAAAACATCGATTTCTACCAAACGGGTTATGTAAACGAACTGAAATTACGACGAATTTTATTTATTTAACTTGTATTATCATAATTATTAGCTTTGAAAACGATTGCGAACAAAAAGTTTTTTCTGCCTTTCCGAAAAGCATGGATAGTAGTACAGTGTGTTTTTTCGATATCCTGATTGCATACATTCGCTCAGTAAAATTAAGATATCTCAAAAACTAGATTGAATATTTACAATCTGTAAATTGCGTATGATAAATTATACTGTTACCTATCATACACAAAAAGCAGATTGTAAAAATTCGATCTAGTTTCGAAGATATGCCAATTTTTCTATATTGTACCAAAAGCCTACTAAAAACATCGATTTCTACCAAACGGGTTATGTAAACGAACTGAAATTACGACGAATTTTATTTATTTAACTTGTATTATCATAATTATTAGCTTTGAAAACGATTGCGAACAAAAAGTTTTTTCTGCCTTTCCGAAAAGCATGGATAGTAGTACAGTGTGTTTTTTCGATATCCTGATTGCATACATTCGCTCAGTAAAATTAAGATATCTCAAAAACTAGATTGAATATTTACAATCTGTAAATTGCGTATGATAAATTATACTGTTACCTATCATACACAAAAAGCAGATTGTAAAAATTCGATCTAGTTTCGAAGATATGCCAATTTTTCTATATTGTACCAAAAGCCTACTAAAAACATCGATTTCTACCAAACGGGTTATGTAAACGAACTGAAATTACGACGAATTTTATTTATTTAACTTGTATTATCATAATTATTAGCTTTGAAAACGATTGCGAACAAAAAGTTTTTTCTGCCTTTCCGAAAAGCATGGATAGTAGTACAGTGTGTTTTTTCGATATCCTGATTGCATACATTCGCTCAGTAAAATTAGGATATCTCAAAAACTAGATTGAATATTTACAATCTGTAAATTGCGTATGATAAATTATACTGTTACCTATCATACACAAAAAGCAGATTGTAAAAATTCGATCTAGTTTCGAAGATATGCCAATTTTTCTATAATGTACCAAAAGCCTACTAAAAACATCGATTTCTACCAAACGGGTTATGTAAACGAACTGAAATTACGACGAATTTTATTTATTTAACTTGTATTATCATAATTATTAGCTTTGAAAACGATTGCGAACAAAAAGTTTTTTCTGCCTTTCCGAAAAGCATGGATAGTAGTACAGTGTGTTTTTTCGATATCCTGATTGCATACATTCGCTCAGTAAAATTAGGATATCTCAAAAACTAGATTGAATATTTACAATCTGTAAATTGCGTATGATAAATTATACTGTTACCTATCATACACAAAAAGCAGATTGTAAAAATTCGATCTAGTTTCGAAGATATGCCAATTTTTCTATAATGTACCAAAAGCCTACTAAAAACAT
This sequence comes from Tipula helvola, assembly GCA_963556165.1. NCBI lineage: Eukaryota > Metazoa > Arthropoda > Insecta > Diptera > Tipulidae > Tipula > Tipula helvola. The sequence goes on from OY744481.1 coordinate 52,895,916, forward strand.
CGATTTCTACCAAACGGGTTATGTAAACGAACTGAAATTACGACGAATTTTATTTATTTAACTTGTATTATCATAATTATTAGCTTTGAAAACGATTGCGAACAAAAAGTTTTTTCTGCCTTTCCGAAAAGCATGGATAGTAGTACAGTGTGTTTTTTCGATATCCTGATTGCATACATTCGCTCAGTAAAATTAGGATATCTCAAAAACTAGATTGAATATTTACAATCTGTAAATTGCGTATGATAAATTATACTGTTACCTATCATACACAAAAAGCAGATTGTAAAAATTCGATCTAGTTTCGAAGATATGCCAATTTTTCTATAATGTACCAAAAGCCTACTAAAAACATCGATTTCTACCAAACGGGTTATGTAAACGAACTGAAATTACGACGAATTTTATTTATTTAACTTGTATTATCATAATTATTAGCTTTGAAAACGATTGCGAACAAAAAGTTTTTTCTGCCTTTCCGAAAAGCATGGATAGTAGTACAGTGTGTTTTTTCGATATCCTGATTGCATACATTCGCTCAGTAAAATTAAGATATCTCAAAAACTAGATTGAATATTTACAATCTGTAAATTGCGTATGATAAATTATACTGTTACCTATCATACACAAAAAGCAGATTGTAAAAATTCGATCTAGTTTCGAAGATATGCCAATTTTTCTATATTGTACCAAAAGCCTACTAAAAACATCGATTTCTACCAAACGGGTTATGTAAACGAACTGAAATTACGACGAATTTTATTTATTTAACTTGTATTATCATAATTATTAGCTTTGAAAACGATTGCGAACAAAAAGTTTTTTCTGCCTTTCCGAAAAGCATGGATAGTAGTACAGTGTGTTTTTTCGATATCCTGATTGCATACATTCGCTCAGTAAAATTAAGATATCTCAAAAACTAGATTGAATATTTACAATCTGTAAATTGCGTATGATAAATTATACTGTTACCTATCATACACAAAAAGCAGATTGTAAAAATTCGATCTAGTTTCGAAGATATGCCAATTTTTCTATATTGTACCAAAAGCCTACTAAAAACATCGATTTCTACCAAACGGGTTATGTAAACGAACTGAAATTACGACGAATTTTATTTATTTAACTTGTATTATCATAATTATTAGCTTTGAAAACGATTGCGAACAAAAAGTTTTTTCTGCCTTTCCGAAAAGCATGGATAGTAGTACAGTGTGTTTTTTCGATATCCTGATTGCATACATTCGCTCAGTAAAATTAGGATATCTCAAAAACTAGATTGAATATTTACAATCTGTAAATTGCGTATGATAAATTATACTGTTACCTATCATACACAAAAAGCAGATTGTAAAAATTCGATCTAGTTTCGAAGATATGCCAATTTTTCTATAATGTACCAAAAGCCTACTAAAAACATCGATTTCTACCAAACGGGTTATGTAAACGAACTGAAATTACGACGAATTTTATTTATTTAACTTGTATTATCATAATTATTAGCTTTGAAAACGATTGCGAACAAAAAGTTTTTTCTGCCTTTCCGAAAAGCATGGATAGTAGTACAGTGTGTTTTTTCGATATCCTGATTGCATACATTCGCTCAGTAAAATTAGGATATCTCAAAAACTAGATTGAATATTTACAATCTGTAAATTGCGTATGATAAATTATACTGTTACCTATCATACACAAAAAGCAGATTGTAAAAATTCGATCTAGTTTCGAAGATATGCCAATTTTTCTATAATGTACCAAAAGCCTACTAAAAACATCGATTTCTACCAAACGGGTTATGTAAACGAACTGAAATTACGACGAATTTTATTTATTTAACTTGTATTATCATAATTATTAGCTTTGAAAACGATTGCGAACAAAAAGTTTTTTCTGCCTTTCCGAAAAGCATGGATAGTAGTACAGTGTGTTTTTTCGATATCCTGATTGCATACATTCGCTCAGTAAAATTAAGATATCTCAAAAACTAGATTGAATATTTACAATCTGTAAATTGCGTATGATAAATTATACTGTTACCTATCATACACAAAAAGCAGATTGTAAAAATTCGATCTAGTTTCGAAGATATGCCAATTTTTCTATATTGTACCAAAAGCCTACTAAAAACATCGATTTCTACCAAACGGGTTATGTAAACGAACTGAAATTACGACGAATTTTATTTATTTAACTTGTATTATCATAATTATTAGCTTTGAAAACGATTGCGAACAAAAAGTTTTTTCTGCCTTTCCGAAAAGCATGGATAGTAGTACAGTGTGTTTTTTCGATATCCTGATTGCATACATTCGCTCAGTAAAATTAAGATATCTCAAAAACTAGATTGAATATTTACAATCTGTAAATTGCGTATGATAAATTATACTGTTACCTATCATACACAAAACGCAGATTGTAAAAATTCGATCTAGTTTCGAAGATATGCCAATTTTTCTATATTGTACCAAAAGCCTACTAAAAACATCGATTTCTACCAAACGGAAACGGGTTATGTAAACGAACTGAAATTACGACGAATTTTATTTATTTAACTTGTATTATCATAATTATTAGCTTTGAAAACGATTGCGAACAAAAAGTTTTTTCTGCCTTTCCGAAAAGCATGGATAGTAGTACAGTGTGTTTTTTCGATATCCTGATTGCATACATTCGCTCAGTAAAATTAGGATATCTCAAAAACTAGATTGAATATTTACAATCTGTAAATTGCGTATGATAAATTATACTGTTACCTATCATACACAAAAAGCAGATTGTAAAAATTCGATCTAGTTTCGAAGATATGCCAATTTTTCTATAATGTACCAAAAGCCTACTAAAAACATCGATTTCTACCAAACGGGTTATGTAAACGAACTGAAATTACGACGAATTTTATTTATTTAACTTGTATTATCATAATTATTAGCTTTGAAAACGATTGCGAACAAAAAGTTTTTTCTGCCTTTCCGAAAAGCATGGATAGTAGTACAGTGTGTTTTTTCGATATCCTGATTGCATACATTCGCTCAGTAAAATTTAGGATATCTCAAAAACTAGATTGAATATTTACAATCTGTAAATTGCGTATGATAAATTATACTGTTACCTATCATACACAAAAAGCAGATTGTAAAAATTCGATCTAGTTTCGAAGATATGCCAATTTTTCTATAATGTACCAAAAGCCTACTAAAAACATCGATTTCTACCAAACGGGTTATGTAAACGAACTGAAATTACGACGAATTTTATTTATTTAACTTGTATTATCATAATTATTAGCTTTGAAAACGATTGCGAACAAAAAGTTTTTTCTGCCTTTCCGAAAAGCATGGATAGTAGTACAGTGTGTTTTTCGATATCCTGATTGCATACATTCGCTCAGTAAAATTAAGATATCTCAAAAACTAGATTGAATATTTACAATCTGTAAATTGCGTATGATAAATTATACTGTTACCTATCATACACAAAAAGCAGATTGTAAAAATTCGATCTAGTTTCGAAGATATGCCAATTTTTCTATATTGTACCAAAAGCCTACTAAAAACATCGATTTCTACCAAACGGGTTATGTAAACGAACTGAAATTACGACGAATTTTATTATTTAACTTGTATTATCATATTATTAGCTTTGAAAACGATTGCGAACAAAAAGTTTTTTCTGCCTTTCCGAAAAGCATGGATAGTAGTACAGTGTGTTTTTTCGATATCCTGATTGCATACATTCGCTCAGTAAAATTAGGATATCTCAAAAACTAGATTGAATATTTACAATCTGTAAATTGCGTATGATAAATTATACTGTTACCTATCATACACAAAAAGCAGATTGTAAAAATTCGATCTAGTTTCGAAGATATGCCAATTTTTCTATAATGTACCAAAAGCCTACTAAAAACATCGATTTCTACCAAACGGGTTATGTAAACGAACTGAAATTACGACGAATTTATTTATTTAACTTGTATTATCATAATTATTAGCTTTGAAAACGATTGCGAACAAAAAGTTTTTTCTGCCTTTCCGAAAAGCATGGATAGTAGTACAGTGTGTTTTTTCGATATCCTGATTGCATACATTCGCTCAGTAAAATTAGGATATCTCAAAAACTAGATTGAATATTTACAATCTGTAAATTGCGTATGATAAATTATACTGTTACCTACACAAAAAGCAGATTGTAAAAATTCGATCTAGTTTCGAAGATATGCCAATTTTTCTATAATGTACCAAAAGCCTACTAAAAACATCGATTTCTACCAAACGGGTTATGTAAACGAACTGAAATTACGACGAATTTTATTTATTTAACTTGTATTATCATAATTATTAGCTTTGAAAACGATTGCGAACAAAAAGTTTTTTCTGCCTTTCCGAAAAGCATGGATAGTAGTACAGTGTGTTTTTTCGATATCCTGATTGCATACATTCGCTCAGTAAAATTAAGATATCTCAAAAACTAGATTGAATATTTACAATCTGTAAATTGCGTATGATAAATTATACTGTTACCCTATCAGTACACAAAAAGCAGATTGTAAAAATTCGATCTAGTTTCGAAGATATGCCAATTTTTCTATAATGTACCAAAAGCCTACTAAAAACATCGATTTCTACCAAACGGGTTATGTAAACGAACTGAAATTACGACGAATTTTATTTATTTAACTTGTATTATCATAATTATTAGCTTTGAAAACGATTGCGAACAAAAAGTTTTTTCTGCCTTTCCGAAAAGCATGGATAGTAGTACAGTGTGTTTTTTCGATATCCTGATTGCATACATTCGCTCAGTAAAATTAAGATATCTCAAAAACTAGATTGAATATTTACAATCTGTAAATTGCGTATGATAAATTATACTGTTACCTATCATACACAAAAAGCAGATTGTAAAAATTCGATCTAGTTTCGAAGATATGCCAATTTTTCTATATTGTACCAAAAGCCTACTAAAAACATCGATTTCTACCAAACGGGTTATGTAAACGAACTGAAATTACGACGAATTTTATTTATTTAACTTGTATTATCATAATTATTAGCTTTGAAAACGATTGCGAACAAAAAGTTTTTTCTGCCTTTCCGAAAAGCATGGATAGTAGTACAGTGTGTTTTTTCGATATCCTGATTGCATACATTCGCTCAGTAAAATTAGGATATCTCAAAAACTAGATTGAATATTTACAATCTGTAAATTGCGTATGATAAATTATACTGTTACCTATCATACACAAAAAGCAGATTGTAAAAATTCGATCTAGTTTCGAAGATATGCCAATTTTTCTATAATGTACCAAAAGCCTACTAAAAACATCGATTTCTACCAAACGGGTTATGTAAACGAACTGAAATTACGACGAATTTTATTTATTTAACTTGTATTATCATAATTATTAGCTTTGAAAACGATTGCGAACAAAAAGTTTTTTCTGCCTTTCCGAAAAGCATGGATAGTAGTACAGTGTGTTTTTTCGATATCCTGATTGCATACATTCGCTCAGTAAAATTAGGATATCTCAAAAACTAGATTGAATATTTACAATCTGTAAATTGCGTATGATAAATTATACTGTTACCTATCATACACAAAAAGCAGATTGTAAAAATTCGATCTAGTTTCGAAGATATGCCAATTTTTCTATAATGTACCAAAAGCCTACTAAAAACATCGATTTCTACCAAACGGGTTATGTAAACGAACTGAAATTACGACGAATTTTATTTATTTAACTTGTATTATCATAATTATTAGCTTTGAAAACGATTGCGAACAAAAAGTTTTTTCTGCCTTTCCGAAAAGCATGGATAGTAGTACAGTGTGTTTTTTCGATATCCTGATTGCATACATTCGCTCAGTAAAATTAAGATATCTCAAAAACTAGATTGAATATTTACAATCTGTAAATTGCGTATGATAAATTATACTGTTACCTATCATACACAAAAAGCAGATTGTAAAAATTCGATCTAGTTTCGAAGATATGCCAATTTTTCTATAATGTACCAAAAGCCTACTAAAAACATCGATTTCTACCAAACGGGTTATGTAAACGAACTGAAATTACGACGAATTTTATTTATTTAACTTGTATTATCATAATTATTAGCTTTGAAAACGATTGCGAACAAAAAGTTTTTTCTGCCTTTCCGAAAAGCATGGATAGTAGTACAGTGTGTTTTTTCGATATCCTGATTGCATACATTCGCTCAGTAAAATTAAGATATCTCAAAAACTAGATTGAATATTTACAATCTGTAAATTGCGTATGATAAATTATACTGTTACCTATCATACACAAAAAGCAGATTGTAAAAATTCGATCTAGTTTCGAAGATATGCCAATTTTTCTATAATGTACCAAAAGCCTACTAAAAACATCGATTTCTACCAAACGGGTTATGTAAACGAACTGAAATTACGACGAATTTTATTTATTTAACTTGTATTATCATAATTATTAGCTTTGAAAACGATTGCGAACAAAAAGTTTTTTCTGCCTTTCCGAAAAGCATGGATAGTAGTACAGTGTGTTTTTTCGATATCCTGATTGCATACATTCGCTCAGTAAAATTAAGATATCTCAAAAACTAGATTGAATATTTACAATCTGTAAATTGCGTATGATAAATTATACTGTTACCTATCATACACAAAAAGCAGATTGTAAAAATTCGATCTAGTTTCGAAGATATGCCAATTTTTCTATAATGTACCAAAAGCCTACTAAAAACATCGATTTCTACCAAACGGGTTATGTAAACGAACTGAAATTACGACGAATTTTATTTATTTAACTTGTATTATCATAATTATTAGCTTTGAAAACGATTGCGAACAAAAAGTTTTTTCTGCCTTTCCGAAAAGCATGGATAGTAGTACAGTGTGTTTTTTCGATATCCTGATTGCATACATTCGCTCAGTAAAATTAAGATATCTCAAAAACTAGATTGAATATTTACAATCTGTAAATTGCGTATGATAAATTATACTGTTACCTATCATACACAAAAAGCAGATTGTAAAAATTCGATCTAGTTTCGAAGATATGCCAATTTTTCTATAATGTACCAAAAGCCTACTAAAAACATCGATTTCTACCAAACGGGTTATGTAAACGAACTGAAATTACGACGAATTTTATTTATTTAACTTGTATTATCATAATTATTAGCTTTGAAAACGATTGCGAACAAAAAGTTTTTTCTGCCTTTCCGAAAAGCATGGATAGTAGTACAGTGTGTTTTTTCGATATCCTGATTGCATACATTCGCTCAGTAAAATTAAGATATCTCAAAAACTAGATTGAATATTTACAATCTGTAAATTGCGTATGATAAATTATACTGTTACCTATCATACACAAAAAGCAGATTGTAAAAATTCGATCTAGTTTCGAAGATATGCCAATTTTTCTATAATGTACCAAAAGCCTACTAAAAACATCGATTTCTACCAAACGGGTTATGTAAACGAACTGAAATTACGACGAATTTTATTTATTTAACTTGTATTATCATAATTATTAGCTTTGAAAACGATTGCGAACAAAAAGTTTTTTCTGCCTTTCCGAAAAGCATGGATAGTAGTACAGTGTGTTTTTTCGATATCCTGATTGCATACATTCGCTCAGTAAAATTAGGAGATCTCAAAAACTAGATTGAATATTTACAATCTGTAAATTGCGTATGATAAATTATACTGTTACCTATCATACACAAAAAGCAGATTGTAAAAATTCGATCTAGTTTCGAAGATATGCCAATTTTTCTATAATGTACCAAAAGCCTACTAAAAACATCGATTTCTACCAAACGGGTTATGTAAACGAACTGAAATTACGACGAATTTTATTTATTTAACTTGTATTATCATAATTATTAGCTTTGAAAACGATTGCGAACAAAAAGTTTTTTCTGCCTTTCCGAAAAGCATGGATAGTAGTACAGTGTGTTTTTTCGATATCCTGATTGCATACATTCGCTCAGTAAAATTAGGATATCTCAAAAACTAGATTGAATATTTACAATCTGTAAATTGCGTATGATAAATTATACTGTTACCTATCATACACAAAAAGCAGATTGTAAAAATTCGATCTAGTTTCGAAGATATGCCAATTTTTCTATATTGTACCAAAAGCCTACTAAAAACATCGATTTCTACCAAACGGGTTATGTAAACGAACTGAAATTACGACGAATTTTATTTATTTAACTTGTATTATCATAATTATTAGCTTTGAAAACGATTGCGAACAAAAAGTTTTTTCTGCCTTTCCGAAAAGCATGGATAGTAGTACAGTGTGTTTTTTCGATATCCTGATTGCATACATTCGCTCAGTAAAATTAGGATATCTCAAAAACTAGATTGAATATTTACAATCTGTAAATTGCGTATGATAAATTATACTGTTACCTATCATACACAAAAAGCAGATTGTAAAAATTCGATCTAGTTTCGAAGATATGCCAATTTTTCTATAATGTACCAAAAGCCTACTAAAAACATCGATTTCTACCAAACGGGTTATGTAAACGAACTGAAATTACGACGAATTTTATTTATTTAACTTGTATTATCATAATTATTAGCTTTGAAAACGATTGCGAACAAAAAGTTTTTTCTGCCTTTCCGAAAAGCATGGATAGTAGTACAGTGTGTTTTTTCGATATCCTGATTGCATACATTCGCTCAGTAAAATTAAGATATCTCAAAAACTAGATTGAATATTTACAATCTGTAAATTGCGTATGATAAATTATACTGTTACCTATCATACACAAAAAGCAGATTGTAAAAATTCGATCTAGTTTCGAAGATATGCCAATTTTTCTATATTGTACCAAAAGCCTACTAAAAACATCGATTTCTACCAAACGGGTTATGTAAACGAACTGAAATTACGACGAATTTTATTTATTTAACTTGTATTATCATAATTATTAGCTTTGAAAACGATTGCGAACAAAAAGTTTTTTCTGCCTTTCCGAAAAGCATGGATAGTAGTACAGTGTGTTTTTTCGATATCCTGATTGCATACATTCGCTCAGTAAAATTAGGATATCTCAAAAACTAGATTGAATATTTACAATCTGTAAATTGCGTATGATAAATTATACTGTTACCTATCATACACAAAAAGCAGATTGTAAAAATTCGATCTAGTTTCGAAGATATGCCAATTTTTCTATATTGTACCAAAAGCCTACTAAAAACATCGATTTCTACCAAACGGGTTATGTAAACGAACTGAAATTACGACGAATTTTATTTATTTAACTTGTATTATCATAATTATTAGCTTTGAAAACGATTGCGAACAAAAAGTTTTTTCTGCCTTTCCGAAAAGCATGGATAGTAGTACAGTGTGTTTTTTCGATATCCTGATTGCATACATTCGCTCAGTAAAATTAAGATATCTCAAAAACTAGATTGAATATTTACAATCTGTAAATTGCGTATGATAAATTATACTGTTACCTATCATACACAAAAAGCAGATTGTAAAAATTCGATCTAGTTTCGAAGATATGCCAATTTTTCTATATTGTACCAAAAGCCTACTAAAAACATCGATTTCTACCAAACGGGTTATGTAAACGAACTGAAATTACGACGAATTTTATTTATTTAACTTGTATTATCATAATTATTAGCTTTGAAAACGATTGCGAACAAAAAGTTTTTTCTGCCTTTCCGAAAAGCATGGATAGTAGTACAGTGTGTTTTTTCGATATCCTGATTGCATACATTCGCTCAGTAAAATTAGGATATCTCAAAAACTAGATTGAATATTTACAATCTGTAAATTGCGTATGATAAATTATACTGTTACCTATCATACACAAAAAGCAGATTGTAAAAATTCGATCTAGTTTCGAAGATATGCCAATTTTTCTATATTGTACCAAAAGCCTACTAAAAACATCGATTTCTACCAAACGGGTTATGTAAACGAACTGAAATTACGACGAATTTTATTTATTTAACTTGTATTATCATAATTATTAGCTTTGAAAACGATTGCGAACAAAAAGTTTTTTCTGCCTTTCCGAAAAGCATGGATAGTAGTACAGTGTGTTTTTTCGATATCCTGATTGCATACATTCGCTCAGTAAAATTAAGATATCTCAAAAACTAGATTGAATATTTACAATCTGTAAATTGCGTATGATAAATTATACTGTTACCTATCATACACAAAAAGCAGATTGTAAAAATTCGATCTAGTTTCGAAGATATGCCAATTTTTCTATATTGTACCAAAAGCCTACTAAAAACATCGATTTCTACCAAACGGGTTATGTAAACGAACTGAAATTACGACGAATTTTATTTATTTAACTTGTATTATCATAATTATTAGCTTTGAAAACGATTGCGAACAAAAAGTTTTTTCTGCCTTTCCGAAAAGCATGGATAGTAGTACAGTGTGTTTTTTCGATATCCTGATTGCATACATTCGCTCAGTAAAATTAGGATATCTCAAAAACTAGATTGAATATTTACAATCTGTAAATTGCGTATGATAAATTATACTGTTACCTATCATACACAAAAAGCAGATTGTAAAAATTCGATCTAGTTTCGAAGATATGCCAATTTTTCTATAATGTACCAAAAGCCTACTAAAAACATCGATTTCTACCAAACGGGTTATGTAAACGAACTGAAATTACGACGAATTTTATTTATTTAACTTGTATTATCATAATTATTAGCTTTGAAAACGATTGCGAACAAAAAGTTTTTTCTGCCTTTCCGAAAAGCATGGATAGTAGTACAGTGTGTTTTTTCGATATCCTGATTGCATACATTCGCTCAGTAAAATTAGGATATCTCAAAAACTAGATTGAATATTTACAATCTGTAAATTGCGTATGATAAATTATACTGTTACCTATCATACACAAAAAGCAGATTGTAAAAATTCGATCTAGTTTCGAAGATATGCCAATTTTTCTATAATGTACCAAAAGCCTACTAAAAACATCGATTTCTACCAAACGGGTTATGTAAACGAACTGAAATTACGACGAATTTTATTTATTTAACTTGTATTATCATAATTATTAGCTTTGAAAACGATTGCGAACAAAAAGTTTTTTCTGCCTTTCCGAAAAGCATGGATAGTAGTACAGTGTGTTTTTTCGATATCCTGATTGCATACATTCGCTCAGTAAAATTAAGATATCTCAAAAACTAGATTGAATATTTACAATCTGTAAATTGCGTATGATAAATTATACTGTTACCTATCATACACAAAAAGCAGATTGTAAAAATTCGATCTAGTTTCGAAGATATGCCAATTTTTCTATAATGTACCAAAAGCCTACTAAAAACATCGATTTCTACCAAACGGGTTATGTAAACGAACTGAAATTACGACGAATTTTATTTATTTAACTTGTATTATCATAATTATTAGCTTTGAAAACGATTGCGAACAAAAAGTTTTTTCTGCCTTTCCGAAAAGCATGGATAGTAGTACAGTGTGTTTTTTCGATATCCTGATTGCATACATTCGCTCAGTAAAATTAAGATATCTCAAAAACTAGATTGAATATTTACAATCTGTAAATTGCGTATGATAAATTATACTGTTACCTATCATACACAAAAAGCAGATTGTAAAAATTCGATCTAGTTTCGAAGATATGCCAATTTTTCTATAATGTACCAAAAGCCTACTAAAAACATCGATTTCTACCAAACGGGTTATGTAAACGAACTGAAATTACGACGAATTTTATTTATTTAACTTGTATTATCATAATTATTAGCTTTGAAAACGATTGCGAACAAAAAGTTTTTTCTGCCTTTCCGAAAAGCATGGATAGTAGTACAGTGTGTTTTTTCGATATCCTGATTGCATACATTCGCTCAGTAAAATTAAGATATCTCAAAAACTAGATTGAATATTTACAATCTGTAAATTGCGTATGATAAATTATACTGTTACCTATCATACACAAAAAGCAGATTGTAAAAATTCGATCTAGTTTCGAAGATATGCCAATTTTTCTATAATGTACCAAAAGCCTACTAAAAACATCGATTTCTACCAAACGGGTTATGTAAACGAACTGAAATTACGACGAATTTTATTTATTTAACTTGTATTATCATAATTATTAGCTTTGAAAACGATTGCGAACAAAAAGTTTTTTCTGCCTTTCCGAAAAGCATGGATAGTAGTACAGTGTGTTTTTTCGATATCCTGATTGCATACATTCGCTCAGTAAAATTAAGATATCTCAAAAACTAGATTGAATATTTACAATCTGTAAATTGCGTATGATAAATTATACTGTTACCTATCATACACAAAAAGCAGATTGTAAAAATTCGATCTAGTTTCGAAGATATGCCAATTTTTCTATAATGTACCAAAAGCCTACTAAAAACATCGATTTCTACCAAACGGGTTATGTAAACGAACTGAAATTACGACGAATTTTATTTATTTAACTTGTATTATCATAATTATTAGCTTTGAAAACGATTGCGAACAAAAAGTTTTTTCTGCCTTTCCGAAAAGCATGGATAGTAGTACAGTGTGTTTTTTCGATATCCTGATTGCATACATTCGCTCAGTAAAATTAAGATATCTCAAAAACTAGATTGAATATTTACAATCTGTAAATTGCGTATGATAAATTATACTGTTACCTATCATACACAAAAAGCAGATTGTAAAAATTCGATCTAGTTTCGAAGATATGCCAATTTTTCTATAATGTACCAAAAGCCTACTAAAAACATCGATTTCTACCAAACGGGTTATGTAAACGAACTGAAATTACGACGAATTTTATTTATTTAACTTGTATTATCATAATTATTAGCTTTGAAAACGATTGCGAACAAAAAGTTTTTTCTGCCTTTCCGAAAAGCATGGATAGTAGTACAGTGTGTTTTTTCGATATCCTGATTGCATACATTCGCTCAGTAAAATTAGGATATCTCAAAAACTAGATTGAATATTTACAATCTGTAAATTGCGTATGATAAATTATACTGTTACCTATCATACACAAAAAGCAGATTGTAAAAATTCGATCTAGTTTCGAAGATATGCCAATTTTTCTATAATGTACCAAAAGCCTACTAAAAACATCGATTTCTACCAAACGGGTTATGTAAACGAACTGAAATTACGACGAATTTTATTTATTTAACTTGTATTATCATAATTATTAGCTTTGAAAACGATTGCGAACAAAAAGTTTTTTCTGCCTTTCCGAAAAGCATGGATAGTAGTACAGTGTGTTTTTTCGATATCCTGATTGCATACATTCGCTCAGTAAAATTAGGATATCTCAAAAACTAGATTGAATATTTACAATCTGTAAATTGCGTATGATAAATTATACTGTTACCTATCATACACAAAAAGCAGATTGTAAAAATTCGATCTAGTTTCGAAGATATGCCAATTTTTCTATAATGTACCAAAAGCCTACTAAAAACATCGATTTCTACCAAACGGGTTATGTAAACGAACTGAAATTACGACGAATTTTATTTATTTAACTTGTATTATCATAATTATTAGCTTTGAAAACGATTGCGAACAAAAAGTTTTTTCTGCCTTTCCGAAAAGCATGGATAGTAGTACAGTGTGTTTTTTCGATATCCTGATTGCATACATTCGCTCAGTAAAATTAGGATATCTCAAAAACTAGATTGAATATTTACAATCTGTAAATTGCGTATGATAAATTATACTGTTACCTATCATACACAAAAAGCAGATTGTAAAAATTCGATCTAGTTTCGAAGATATGCCAATTTTTCTATAATGTACCAAAAGCCTACTAAAAACATCGATTTCTACCAAACGGGTTATGTAAACGAACTGAAATTACGACGAATTTTATTTATTTAACTTGTATTATCATAATTATTAGCTTTGAAAACGATTGCGAACAAAAAGTTTTTTCTGCCTTTCCGAAAAGCATGGATAGTAGTACAGTGTGTTTTTTCGATATCCTGATTGCATACATTCGCTCAGTAAAATTAGGATATCTCAAAAACTAGATTGAATATTTACAATCTGTAAATTGCGTATGATAAATTATACTGTTACCTATCATACACAAAAAGCAGATTGTAAAAATTCGATCTAGTTTCGAAGATATGCCAATTTTTCTATATTGTACCAAAAGCCTACTAAAAACATCGATTTCTACCAAACGGGTTATGTAAACGAACTGAAATTACGACGAATTTTATTTATTTAACTTGTATTATCATAATTATTAGCTTTGAAAACGATTGCGAACAAAAAGTTTTTTCTGCCTTTCCGAAAAGCATGGATAGTAGTACAGTGTGTTTTTTCGATATCCTGATTGCATACATTCGCTCAGTAAAATTAGGATATCTCAAAAACTAGATTGAATATTTACAATCTGTAAATTGCGTATGATAAATTATACTGTTACCTATCATACACAAAAAGCAGATTGTAAAAATTCGATCTAGTTTCGAAGATATGCCAATTTTTCTATAATGTACCAAAAGCCTACTAAAAACATCGATTTCTACCAAACGGGTTATGTAAACGAACTGAAATTACGACGAATTTTATTTATTTAACTTGTATTATCATAATTATTAGCTTTGAAAACGATTGCGAACAAAAAGTTTTTTCTGCCTTTCCGAAAAGCATGGATAGTAGTACAGTGTGTTTTTTCGATATCCTGATTGCATACATTCGCTCAGTAAAATTAGGATATCTCAAAAACTAGATTGAATATTTACAATCTGTAAATTGCGTATGATAAATTATACTGTTACCTATCATACACAAAAAGCAGATTGTAAAAATTCGATCTAGTTTCGAAGATATGCCAATTTTTCTATAATGTACCAAAAGCCTACTAAAAACATCGATTTCTACCAAACGGGTTATGTAAACGAACTGAAATTACGACGAATTTTATTTATTTAACTTGTATTATCATAATTATTAGCTTTGAAAACGATTGCGAACAAAAAGTTTTTTCTGCCTTTCCGAAAAGCATGGATAGTAGTACAGTGTGTTTTTTCGATATCCTGATTGCATACATTCGCTCAGTAAAATTAGGATATCTCAAAAACTAGATTGAATATTTACAATCTGTAAATTGCGTATGATAAATTATACTGTTACCTATCATACACAAAAAGCAGATTGTAAAAATTCGATCTAGTTTCGAAGATATGCCAATTTTTCTATATTGTACCAAAAGCCTACTAAAAACATCGATTTCTACCAAACGGGTTATGTAAACGAACTGAAATTACGACGAATTTTATTTATTTAACTTGTATTATCATAATTATTAGCTTTGAAAACGATTGCGAACAAAAAGTTTTTTCTGCCTTTCCGAAAAGCATGGATAGTAGTACAGTGTGTTTTTTCGATATCCTGATTGCATACATTCGCTCAGTAAAATTAGGATATCTCAAAAACTAGATTGAATATTTACAATCTGTAAATTGCGTATGATAAATTATACTGTTACCTATCATACACAAAAAGCAGATTGTAAAAATTCGATCTAGTTTCGAAGATATGCCAATTTTTCTATAATGTACCAAAAGCCTACTAAAAACATCGATTTCTACCAAACGGGTTATGTAAACGAACTGAAATTACGACGAATTTTATTTATTTAACTTGTATTATCATAATTATTAGCTTTGAAAACGATTGCGAACAAAAAGTTTTTTCTGCCTTTCCGAAAAGCATGGATAGTAGTACAGTGTGTTTTTTCGATATCCTGATTGCATACATTCGCTCAGTAAAATTAGGATATCTCAAAAACTAGATTGAATATTTACAATCTGTAAATTGCGTATGATAAATTATACTGTTACCTATCATACACAAAAAGCAGATTGTAAAAATTCGATCTAGTTTCGAAGATATGCCAATTTTTCTATAATGTACCAAAAGCCTACTAAAAACATCGATTTCTACCAAACGGGTTATGTAAACGAACTGAAATTACGACGAATTTTATTTATTTAACTTGTATTATCATAATTATTAGCTTTGAAAACGATTGCGAACAAAAAGTTTTTTCTGCCTTTCCGAAAAGCATGGATAGTAGTACAGTGTGTTTTTTCGATATCCTGATTGCATACATTCGCTCAGTAAAATTAGGATATCTCAAAAACTAGATTGAATATTTACAATCTGTAAATTGCGTATGATAAATTATACTGTTACCTATCATACACAAAAAGCAGATTGTAAAAATTCGATCTAGTTTCGAAGATATGCCAATTTTTTCTATATTGTACCAAAAGCCTACTAAAAACATCGATTTCTACCAAAACGGGTTATGTAAACGAACTGAAATTACGACGAATTTTATTTATTTAACTTGTATTATCATAATTATTAGCTTTGAAAACGATTGCGAACAAAAAGTTTTTCTGCCTTTCCGAAAAGCATGGATAGTAGTACAGTGTGTTTTTTCGATATCCTGATTGCATACATTCGCTCAGTAAAATTAGGATATCTCAAAAACTAGATTGAATATTTACAATCTGTAAATTGCGTATGATAAATTATACTGTTACCTATCATACACAAAAAGCAGATTGTAAAAATTCGATCTAGTTTCGAAGATATGCCAATTTTTCTATATTGTACCAAAAGCCTACTAAAAACATCGATTTCTACCAAACGGGTTATGTAAACGAACTGAAATTACGACGAATTTTATTTATTTAACTTGTATTATCATAATTATTAGCTTTGAAAACGATTGCGAACAAAAAGTTTTTTCTGCCTTTCCGAAAAGCATGGATAGTAGTACAGTGTGTTTTTTCGATATCCTGATTGCATACATTCGCTCAGTAAAATTAGGATATCTCAAAAACTAGATTGAATATTTACAATCTGTAAATTGCGTATGATAAATTATACTGTTACCTATCATACACAAAAAGCAGATTGTAAAAATTCGATCTAGTTTCGAAGATATGCCAATTTTTCTATAATGTACCAAAAGCCTACTAAAAACATCGATTTCTACCAAACGGGTTATGTAAACGAACTGAAATTACGACGAATTTTATTTATTTAACTTGTATTATCATAATTATTAGCTTTGAAAACGATTGCGAACAAAAAGTTTTTTCTGCCTTTCCGAAAAGCATGGATAGTAGTACAGTGTGTTTTTTCGATATCCTGATTGCATACATTCGCTCAGTAAAATTAGGATATCTCAAAAACTAGATTGAATATTTACAATCTGTAAATTGCGTATGATAAATTATACTGTTACCTATCATACACAAAAAGCAGATTGTAAAAATTCGATCTAGTTTCGAAGATATGCCAATTTTTCTATATTGTACCAAAAGCCTACTAAAAACATCGATTTCTACCAAACGGGTTATGTAAACGAACTGAAATTACGACGAATTTTATTTATTTAACTTGTATTATCATAATTATTAGCTTTGAAAACGATTGCGAACAAAAAGTTTTTTTGCCTTTCCGAAAAGCATGGATAGTAGTACAGTGTGTTTTTTCGATATCCTGATTGCATACATTCGCTCAGTAAAATTAGGATATCTCAAAAACTAGATTGAATATTTACAATCTGTAAATTGCGTATGATAAATTATACTGTTACCTATCATACACAAAAAGCAGATTGTAAAAATTCGATCTAGTTTCGAAGATATGCCAATTTTTCTATAATGTACCAAAAGCCTACTAAAAACATCGATTTCTACCAAACGGGTTATGTAAACGAACTGAAATTACGACGAATTTTATTTATTTAACTTGTATTATCATAATTATTAGCTTTGAAAACGATTGCGAACAAAAAGTTTTTTCTGCCTTTCCGAAAAGCATGGATAGTAGTACAGTGTGTTTTTTCGATATCCTGATTGCATACATTCGCTCAGTAAAATTAAGATATCTCAAAAATAGATGAATATTTACAATCTGTAAATTGCGTATGATAAATTATTACTGTTACCTATCATACACAAAAAGCAGATTGTAAAAATTCGATCTAGTTTCGAAGATATGCCAATTTTTCTATATTGTACCAAAAGCCTACTAAAAACATCGATTTCTACCAAACGGGTTATGTAAACGAACTGAAATTCACGACGAATTTTATTTATTTAACTTGTATTATCATAATTAATAGCTTGAAAACGAATTGCGAACAAAAAGTTTTTTCTGCCTTTCCGAAAAGCATGGGATA